>SSNP01000009.1:1740027-1812527 GCA_006937955.1 Pachypanchax playfairii
AAAAAAAAAAAAAAAAAAAAAAAATAGCGCACAAATTAAAGAATCATTTTTCTGTACCTTATTTTTGTATGTATGTAATTTCAAATCATCTTACATAGTGCTTTTCTTTTAGACTCATTTTTATTTCAAAAACTACAAAGACAAGTTACAAGTTTTGGAAGTTTCTTGTCTAAAATTTTTTTTATCTCAGAATATAAAGTTCTGGTCTTATGTTAATGTTGGAATTTGCCACATAAAGTCAATGATTTTCACATGTATCAATGCTTTTTATACTGGCTTTCTATTTTAAATGTATTTATTCAATTTTTATTTATTTTCATTAACAAAAAAGGCTTGTTTCATGTTTTTCCATATACAACATAATACAGCTATGGTGAGTTAAATATCACATAGTCAGCAAATTGAATGTTCTGAAGAGTTGGGTGTTCATCGTGTGACATTTTTGCAGCCCAGAGGGAGCTTTGCTCTTTCCTCGTCACTCTTTTCACGGTGCATCTCTGAGGTATTTCCACTTGTTCTGGGAAAGGCGCAGCATCATTAGAAATGCAACAGAGACCACCCAGGCTCACAGTAGAGCACTGATACCATTACATTTATCTCACCAAATTGTGCAGGGCAGAAATAATTTCCGTGATAAGGCAAGGCCCAGTCTCTGGGGTAACCATATTGTCCAATTACACGGAGTAATCTGATAATTAAGGGATTAAACTGTGACTTGGGAGTTTGTACAGATGCTGATGTAACACAGAGGCTGTTTGTCTATATAAACATCTACTTAACAGCATTGACGATGGAAGATTTTGATCTTATTCTCAAAGGCTTCTTACAGAGTGTGGGAGCATCAGAGGTATGTATATCACATGTACCACCTGGTGCGACTACAGGCTGTTGAATTTTTTGATATAAAAAGATCAAGTGCAAATAAGGGTAATTAGAAAATGTCTCAACTCTTAAAGTTCAAAAAACATAAATAGAGATTGATGGGTTTTAACTCAGAGGTGCTCACATTTTGTGTTCATGCTATGGAACAAACAGATGTTTGTACATACAATTTTATAATGAGCTCAAGACCATCCAAATCTATATAAAGAGGACCAAAAAGCATTACTTCAGTTTCATTTATTAATGTAATTAACAATGATTTATTGAAACAGATGAAAACTTCAACTTTTATATTCTGAAAACCAATTAGAAGACAAAATGATCTTCAGCTGTATTACCTGTGTAACTATGAAAAAAGATGTCAACACTTGAGAGAGGCTGGGAGATACTGGTTTATCCATGTATCAGATTAACATGTTAGTCTTATTTTAAAATGTATATAATATGCAAAATATAAATGTCTGCAGCCTTCTGAGACATTTGCAACAGTGACTTTTTCCTTTTGGGGGAAATGCTCATATTTTCAACAAAACATGTTTGCAAATTTAAAGATTCCTTTTAATCAGGAAGCATTTGCTTTGCTTTATTTTGAAATGGTTCTGGTTTTTTTGGCAGGTGTGCATGTAGGTTTCTACTGGATGCTGGTGGCGCCTTGATCTGTGTTGTGACCCCACCAACCCTATGTAATCCACATCCCATGATGACACATGCTGCGCTGGCACCCCTGCTCATCCTTCAACCCTATTGTTCATTGTTTGTCTTCTTCGGTTTTTCCCATGGGCCCCTGGCCAATGAGAGGAAAAGGTCACTGTAAATATTGCACCAAAATCCCTCCCTCCCATCAAGCTCCTGAAGATGGAACAGACGAGCAGTGGGTGAGCACTTCCTTCCTGCACAGGGCATTTCAACTGTAACACATCAAACAAATGGGAATCCTTCAGTGTCAAAGCTCATGGCAGTGAGATCATATTCTCTCTGTTGACATTGTATTAATCTGGGCACGTCTCAGATTTTTGTATAAAAAAAAACACCTGAAATATCTGTGTCACAGTTATTTGTTCCGTTGATTCCCTAGCTGCTGTTCAAAGGTGTAAATTATGAATTCCAGGCAAAATTCACAAGACTAAGGATCCGCTGACCCAAGTGTTGCTAATCTCTTGCCTGTAGCGCTGCTGTAAATATAAGATGAGAAGATTTTAAATAAACTTCTGAAATGTGGGGTTGTTTTGCTTTTGAGTGGCGCTTTATCTCCAGTAGCTCTTCTTTCCTGTAGAGACTCGGTTCCCTGGGCTCAGAGTTTGGGATCAGGAAATCCAGGCCTGTGCCAGACTTAACTCGAAAAAGCATCTAAATGAACGCAGAGAAAAAAAAACAGTTAAAGGAGAACAGAGAGCCTTTCAGTCTATGTTCTGATATACTACTCAACTTGTTGGATGAACATCAAAACACAATGACACTTTGATTGTTTTCTTTATTTGTTTGATTCTCACTTGAAATAAAAAAGCAGTCTTAGTATGTTAAAGACAATCATTATTCTTGTTACACACATTATTATAACTTTTTTATTCTTATTCATAATCTATTTCCTGCTTTAAAAAAAACAAAAATCTTTTTTCAGACACAATCCTGAAATTTGCTTCAATCTTTGATTCACACCTGTATGTCTTGGCTAGCACGCGTTTTTATTTTATAAGCTAACACATGCAGTGATATTAATACTAAGCATTCTATTTTAAAATGACATTTCTACCAAGTGTGAAGGAACCTTCTTGTTCAGGGACAGGAGTTACATTTGGCCTTAAATCTTTGTTGTGGTCAAACAAAAATAATATTATTCTTCAAAAAATCTAATTCTAATGATTCATTTGGTAAATGGTTCATTAAATATAGATAAAAGAAGACCAAGTGTTCCATTACACAGTGAACGAATCTGGGAAAACTCCTGATGTGTGAGATGTGGAGAAAATGGGAAGGTCAGAGAGGGTATAAAGGACCATTTTCCCAAATGTGTTCAGGCTTTTACCACCCAGGTTAACATAACATGTTCCCCTCCTTCTCATAACAACTTTCCTGCCCCCCCAGGCCAGACAACAGACTACTGTGTCTCTGGAGGTGCAGTCCAGATCAGCTCTGAGGGCTGTGCAAAAATCCTCTCAGGGAAAAATCTAGAAAGCAAAATATAATAAAACAAATTTCCAAAATGAACTGTTGACATAATGTAAACGTAATATTAATTTCTGTTTTCTGAAATTTTGTAACCGGGCCTCAGATTCTATTTTCTGTGTTTGTCTGTCCTTGATGAGTAAAACAAGAGGAAACAGCTGAACTGAAGCCACCGAGGCGTGATGAGACGTAACAGGTCGGAGAATGTTCATAACTTTATTTATTTATAAGCAGGTGGAGTTGGTTACAGCTGGGGTTATTTGTGAAAAAGATGGACTCAAGCCAACTGCAATGAAGCAGAGAACAAAATAAAATCCCACACTGATTCGGCTGATGTCTAGAACCCAGTTCTTTTTTTTAAACTGCTTTATTTACATTTTTTTTTTTCTTTGAATCTCGCTGCTTTATTTTCAAAACATTTAGTTCTTATTTATTCAATAGTTGTATAATTTAATATAATCCCAAAGATTTGAAATAAATGTATTTTCTTTTTTCTTTTATTATATTTCTAGAAAGAAATGCTATCCTGCTCAGTTTGGATGTCTAAATTAGTTTTTAATTCATTTTTTAAGTCTGTTTATTTTTGAAAACAAAACATTCGTTTTTTAGACATAAAATTCTAATCAAATCTTTAAAAAAATCATTAAAGCAAACCGGAAGAACCTGAAAGATTTTTTTTAGGAACATTAAGGCTTCAAACATCATGAGAACAGATATAACCACATCCAGTTTCTGGATATTCTGTCTGAGACATTTATCATTTTATCAAATGTCACATGACATCAACTTAAAATAAAACAAAATCCTGTGAAAGGAAGAGATGGTCTTAACTCTACTGAGCCGTCTAAAGCTTCACATGGGTTTTCCATTCCGTGGATCTGCTGGTAAGGATTTAACACACTGAGTGAACATTAACTGGACTTACTGTGGAGCACATTGGCTCACAAACCTATGATTTAATAATATGTCTTCATTTCCTTTGCTGAATTGGTGACAGCAAGGATTCAGGCCTTATTGGCTGCTTCTCAGAGTTTGTGGAGCACAAAAAATCTCAGAAAAGCCCAGTAGGGGGCGCCCAAGAATGCTTTTTAAGATTTAGCTTTTTGTTTGGAAAAAACAAAGATATTCAGAGAAGAGATGAAAAGGATCTAAAAAGCTTTGCTGTGATGCTTAATGTTAATGAGGAATGATTACTTTAAAATTTGAAATAACTGTAATACAAATTCATATAAATATTGTTTAGTTTTTGTTTAACTTTTCTGAGTTAAACTGAAGAGACACAAATACTAACATCAAAGATTCTTTATATTAAGTCAAACAGAGTCTGTTTTATTTGTAAAAAAAGAAAAAAAGAAAAAAAAACACTTAAACATATATTAACCAAATCCCTGCAGGGTATTAAACAAAGTTATTAACAAAACCAGCAAAACATTAGTTGATCAAATTCAAAACAAAAATACAATTTGTAGAATTGTTTACCTTAATATGCAACTAGTTCTATTTAAAAATACTAATAATTAAATAAATTGAGATCAATTTGATAAGGTGATTAAGAAAAGTTCTTCTTTTAGTTGTAATATATCTAATAATAAAATAGACAACCTGACGTGGAGGGAGAAGCTGCTGAGTCTTTAGTGCAGGTGTGGATTCTGCGACTTCTGAGCTGAGATCCACCGACACAATCCAGAGACCTGAAACATGGAAGATGAACTAATCTGACTGACTCCTAATCCACTAAACCTTTTCAAGAAGTTACAGTCAATCCCACACTAAGCAGGTCAGGTAATAACTTTAAAATAGATGCAACACATTGACATGTCTTGCATTTTATTTTTGCATTTTTTATTTTGTATTTTATTTTTTTACTGTTTCTCTGAAAGAAAATGTTGTTTTCTCAGAAACAGAAGCCGCTGTGAAAGAAAAGTCTACAAGTCATAAATCAATAAAACCAGTCAGCCAGAAACACACTGACAACATTTGGCAATAACATTCTTAACTGTTTACATTTTTATTTCATTGATGCGACACAATATTCATCACTGTTGCTAAAAATGATCTGACATTACAGGCTGATCCCTCCTAACAACAACAGCATGTGCCTTTAAACAGTTTTTTAAAGTGAAGCACACAGAGAGAGTTACTACATGATGAAAAACACACAATTTAATGAAAAAATAGAACAATGAACAACAAATAAACATAAACAACTGAGAACTAACCCTAAGATTTTAAAGTCACACTAAAACTCCTACAATCTTTGATTCAGAAACACTGAGCTGAATTGTTGCAAAACATGTTTTTACCACTTCATTATATAATGAAAAACAAACAGATTTCTGAGAAACTTTGAGCAGAAATACATCAGTTTGAGGTGATGTGTGTACACAAATATTATTTGTGTGTACATTACATTGTGTGTGTGGGTGGTGAGTTGAAGCAGAGAAGCTGTTTGTAGTGAAAACAGTGAGAAAGAAGACACAGAGAGGAAGCTAAACACAGGCCGTCCCTTTGAAGTGACGAGCGGGATGAACACAACTCTGAACTAGTCTGTTGACTGAATATCTGTCCATCAGATGTAATAACAGGTTATAATTGGTGAGCTGGAGATGGTGAGAGATATGAGAGGAGGATGAGGTGGTGTTGCATACAGGAAGGACAGCAGTGTTCAGTGTGGTGCTGAAGCTAAAGGCTTGTGTAGAAATGTGCAGATCGAGCTTCACTTTCAGCAGAGAAGTCCGTTTAGCTTTGATCCTTCAGCCGAACAGGATGAAAGACATCCTGCTTCCCTTGTTAAGGAGAACCAGAACTCGAGAGGGGACAGAAAGGAAACTTCACTACCTGATAAAAGTGACTTAATGTAGCACAAACGTTTTCCTCTATTACATATGACTAATCTTGTATTTTCATCTGTTTCACCTCCCCTCCTTCTGCTAACCTCTTGTTGCATCCCCTCCCACACTGTTCTGTAAATCACCCCCTCTTCCACCTCCCCTCTCTCTCCATTTTTCCTGCTAGTATAAATCCTGATGGGCATTATCAATGCTTTGTCTGCCTATCTGCTCTTCCCTGACTCCACTGTCTATTCTACTACTTTCCTTTATAGTGCATTCAAAGTCTGAACTTTGATCCTCCCACGACCTGTCGCATGCTGGACCCGAAGCCTGAAGCAATCTGCTGCTTGCGTGTGTGCGTCAGCTCTCATGTGTGAAAAACATACTCATAATCTTTTAATCACAGCTGGTCTGATTAAAACAAATAATTAACTGACTGCATCATTTTCATTTTGACCTCATTCTTTGTGTCACTCAGAGGTTTGTAAAGTGAAAACACAGACAGGGAAAATATTTTACCACTGCAGACTGTCTGTAACAGAAAACAAAGTCTGGGACAAATGTTCCCTTCACACGGACTTACAGGCAAACATCTTCACTCAGACATGGACTGCTGATTGATCAGGTCATGTTCTCCCATGTTTATGTTTTTGTCCTCATTGATTTTGCTCATTTTTTTCATTATGCTGATTCATATGTTCCACATAGAACTCAGTCATTGTGCTTCGTACTGCTCACATGTGTCTGGCTGGTTTTAGCTCTGCTCTGTCCTCGTCCTTGTGCAGTGGTCCTGTTGTAGAGTTTTAATCATAGAGTGTAATGACCTGTTTAGACCTTTTCCTTATTGGATAGTGACCATTTCTCACGCCTCTTCTCCTTGATCAATGTAAGTCTGCTTTATTTCCATGTTTTGTGACCTGGGAATGTTTTGGATTTCCCTTTCTGCCTCGTCTATGTTTGACATTATCCCTTACCAAATTCCTTGTCAAACTCATACATTTTAAATTCCTTCACAAGTTTCTGTTTCTTCTGTTCATTCTTACTGTAACAACAACTGGTTTGAAAATCTGTGGAAAAGGAACGACTTGCCTGAAGCAGCATTGCTGCTGACACATTCTGGGCCTCTGGTGCCTTCATTCTTCTTTCACCTGAAAGATAAAGCAGTAAATCTCATCACTCATCTGTGAACTGAATGTACCAGAAACTAACCTGCTGTCATTCTACCACAGTTACCCGAAAACTGATTCCTGTGACTCTTGATGCGTCTGCTTTTTCACTATAAAACTGCCAGTTGTGTCAGAATTAAGAGTCCAGTTTTTGAACCAATCAGTACATGTTGACCCTGCTAAATAAAACTTACTCCATCTGTTTTTATTCTGAAACTAATTATGATCCTGAGTTCTGTTTTGTCCTCCAGGAGCAGTGTGAGTCGTTAGTTCCAGGAAATTTCCAAGTTTTAATGAAGTAGGAGATCAGGTGATGTTGTCAGAGACAGAAAGATCAGCAAAGTTGTTTGATTATTGCTTGAGACAGTTTGAGACACTGAAAAACAAGTTACAGATTGTCTTTTCAGAATAAAATGACACAACAAACCTTCAAAACTCTCTGTTTATACAATAAATCAGTTTGGAATTTAAATGAAATGTACACATGAAGCATATTTGTGTCAAACCGTGATTGTTTAAAACCTGTTAATACTGATATTAGATTTATTCATCCACTTGTTCTCTATACTAGGTCATATGGGGGGGTGGTATCGCCAGCTGTCATTGGGCGACAGGTGGGGTTACACCTGAACAGTCTATCACAGTGCCATAAACCACAAAGAGAAAATCATAGCCTATAATATATACACCAGTTAATAATTAGAATAGAATAGAATAGAATAGAATAGAATAGAATAGAATAGAATAGAATAGAATAGAATAGAATAGAATAGAATAGAATAGAATAGAATAGAATAGAATAGAATAATCCTGTAATTGTCCCACGAGGGGAAATTTATCCTCATATAAAGAGATTCACACCAACTTTAAGAATAAATACAGTTCAAAAACATAAAGGAACACTTTAAATACACAACAGATCTCAACTGGGAACAACTACCTGCTGGATATTCACACTAATGAAGAATGCATATTGTTTTTAGGAACTAAATGATGCCACATCATTTGAAGGAAATAAAAATGCAAAGTGATCAAAAAATTCAAACTGACAAATTGATGGAGGAAGCTGCTCCAATTTACTGAGATGTTATTCCAGCAACCTTAAAAAGGTTCTTGGTCTTCTATTTTGCCCTCATGTGCTTGTGTGCTGCCTGATGACATCATCATGCTCCTTATGAGATGATGGATGATGTCCTGAGGTGTCTCCTCCCAGATGCAGACCAGGGAATCACAGAGCTTCTGGACATTCTGATGTGTAATCTGGTGGCATCAGAGGACCTAAACATCATGTCCCAGAGATGTTCTATTAGATTTAGGACAGGTGAGCATGGACACCAGTCACTGGTATCAATTTCCTAATCCTCTAGGAACTGCCTGTACAAACTCTATAGGTTTCAGGTATCTCATCATGCTACAAGTAGTTACACTGACCTGAGTCAAATGCAAAACTACTGAAAAGCAGGTAAAAAGATGAGAGGGAGAAAATGCCTGTGGCTCCACCTGCAGAACCCTTTAAGGTGAACTGACCAGATCAACATCCCAGAAGTTTCACTGACTTGACACTAAACTCTGATTTAAAAGTGCTCCTTTCATTTTTTGAGTAGTTTACTTAACACACACAGTTTACAGATTACAGTGGTGTTTTTCCCTGAAATGATGAGCTGAATGTTGCATGAAAAGCCTGAATGTTAATGGGGCTTCCTGTGCACGTGCCTCCTCATGCAAAACAAACAAAACAAGGACACAATAATAGAAACCATTGTGGTCAGAAAATCCACAGGAAACCTTTAAGTTGAATAGAATGTCTTAATGAATCTGAACTCACACAGAAGCTAAAATGTTCAGATAAAGAAGTTCTCGAACTGTTTCTGGTTACTGTTATCATTTCTCATTTTGACTTCATCCTTTGTCTTTTTGATCTGAGCTGAAAAACTTCAAAGTATTTCTTCACGCTGGAAAAACACAAAGCTGTTTGGAACCTATATGACAGGATAGAACTGTGAGCTGAAATACAATAGAAGTTGGAAACAAAGAGAAATTATAGAGCACTAATTTCCTGTGTTTGACACTGGACAAGCAGACACAAAGTGCTCTGCCTTCATTTATTTGTTCTGCTCAGAGTGGCGTTGGTAAATTTGGAAATAAGGAGAGTAGTAATCTGGGGATTTTAAGGTAGATGTGTGGAGCTCAGTTTCAGAAGAGCAAAGACGCAAATGATGTTAGTGAAACAAAAAAAGTAGCAAACAAGAGAAGATAATCTGTTTTAAAGAGAGATGATGGGAATAACTGGCACCATTTAACTCAAATCACATCACAATGTGAGTGTAAACAAAGACAATCTGTCAATCAGTGATGGTACCTCGGAGCTGACTGCACTCCTGAACACATCACCTGACGGAAAAATACAAATCTGCAAAAAGGATTCAGGGACTGAACAGAAACAAGTATGCAAGGTATTTAATTTTAAAATAATTTCTATCACAACATATGACTAACACAGTAATTATGGGACAAACGTAAGTATAATCTCCTGCTTCAAGCAAGTATCTGATGTGGAGCTCAACTTTAATGAAGAAACAGGTTGATTTCTCACACACAGATGTTAATATACTCCAAAGAACAACATCAACTGACGTCATGACAAATTTTTTCCAGTCCAGCATCTTCTAATGGTGATGGAGTCATGACTATGTTGCATAATGAGACAAGTCAGAACAACTGAAGATCTCTGGCTCTCTAAACTAATCTTCCCTGACAGAAAAACATCTGGATCAGTGAACTGAGGAACAGGTTGTTCTATAATCAGGCCTTACTACTCAGCTGAGTATAAAATTAACTACAAATATGCTAAAAAAACAGGTGTTAGTTGTTATGCCATGGTATAAATATTTTCAAACATCAAAATGTCCAACTTCTGTAGGGTATTTATTTATCTTAATGTATTTTACTTAATTTCCCTTCAGAGATTAATAAAGTATTTTTAATTTAAATTTTATCTGAAAAAAGAAGAAACAACTCAGGACCTAAGACAGACTCTTACATCTCAGTGCTAGTTGTGTGAGAGGGACCTGGACACGTGGACAGTCCATTTTACTAGAATAATTGGTACATCCGTAAATAGTAAATATATAAAATTGTATAATTATATGTATTTGTTTCCATGCATCTTAACTTGTTGCTCATTTTGTTATTAAACCCATTTAAAGAAGATTCTGGATTCGGCCCTGGTTCTGCATTTTGGGTTCACACCCTTTACCACCATTTTACATCCCAGACATCCACTCCCACCTCAGACGTCTACTATACTTGACTTTTCTGTTTTGCATTTACATTTACAGGATGTTTAGACAAAAAATGTTAATGGGTTTACACATTTCAGTCCAAATTCCAGAGGTGATCAAACGTCATTAAACCTGATACAACTTGTTTTACAATCATCATGTGAAATAACAGAGTATTTGAAAATCTGCCAGCTGTTTTTGTACAGACAACACGTGACAACCTTAGTCACCTCTATCTAATGTGTTTGTATTTCATGCAGAAGTGGTGAAGTGTAAAATAATTTTCAAGATATTGAATTGTTCAATCTGGTATGTTTCCATTCTCACTGATGCGGAACAATCCAACACATCCCAACGTACAAATAAATGCACGTAAAAACTGTGAAGTTAAATAAAACATTGGTCCATTATTTTTGAGAAACTAAATGTTTTTTTTTTTGCAAATTTCCCACTAGAGCAGTGTAGTTGGGTGTATTTCTTTATTTATGTTTTAAAAACCCTGTAGGTCTAAAAATAGACGAAGAAGAATCTTTAAAAGAATTTAAATCCTTTACATAAAATAAAATTGACTTTACTTAAAGTATACTGTTTTTGTAAATCTCAAATGAATCACAATTTACAATGAACAAGCTTTTAATGATTTACTTGATCTCTTACTTCCTTTTGATTTAAACACAAACAAGTAACTGAGTCAAATGTGGCTCAGTACCATTTAGTTTGAAAGCAGTGAGAAGATTGTTCAAGTTAAACAGTCAAAGATTAATTAAAGAACTTTCCATCAGTAATATCACTCGATAATTTGCAGGCATTAGTTAACAGAAACTAACAATGATGAATGAGGGTTTAAAATACTTCAGGAAACAGGAACACGGTAGAAAATTCCAACTTCCATCTCCTCTACATTTAATTAACTTCAGCACAGTCACAGTCCTCCTCCCTTTTCTCTCCTATGTGCACCAGGAAATAGAATGCAATGCATTTACAGTGCATTGGTTACATTTTATAAGAGCTACTCTGTGTATATTATGAGAAATTTATGATTTTTTTATTAGGAGTTTACAGACAACATGCATGTAAAACCATTCACACACTCACTGAAAATCAGAACATAAGCACCGTAACATGTGAGTAAGCTGTAATACAGTATTAATTGTTTTGTTTACACAAACACATGTATGGTGATATAGAACCATGTTGTGTTCAGAACTGGCCACCCATTGCCGTCTCTGTACAAGGCGAACGCACATAAAGGTTTCTTAAATGTTTAACATCTCATCCAACCTGTTTCAGCACATAATGAGGCGGCAGTTGGATTGTTATCAGGCAGCCAAACAAAGACAGGACTGAGTCACACTCACACCTCAGAAAGCTGCCCATTAATCTGGAATCAGACCACACCAGTCGCAGTCTGTGCAACATTAAACATAAACTGACAGCTATACAGAGAAACAGAGTTGTGCTTCCAACATAAGACCTCTGAACAACTAAGATCTCATATAAATCATGACAAATGTCTAATTTAGACACAACACATTTAATTTCACAGGTCAGAATTTTTAGTTTGACCATATTCAGTACCATTTGTGAGGTCAGCAAATAGCTTGATCTTGTGACATCTGTGTAGAATGTTGTGTACTATACACAGTGGGTGGACCAGCTCCAACGTGTTTATTACTGTTGTTGTGGTGATGGTAATGGAAACTGGAACCACACGTTTGTTTTATCTGCCTGTGTTTCTAAGTACAGTCATCTCAATACTTCAATGTTATTCTCAAAATAAAAACAAATCGAGGGTGTTTTCATGCCTGAGATGAACCTGAACTCGTTTTCCTCCCTTTGGGGTTTGTTTGTGGAGATGTGAACACTGTAATCTCACTCAGGTGAGGATCAAACCCACTAAGACCCTTAGAAAGAGCTTTTTTAGCTGCAGTTTCAAACAAACTCTGCGGTTTGGTTGAGTGAATGTGATCGATCCAGCTCAACTAGCAGGTGAGTTCAAGTCAGATGTTTCCAGTAGATAGATATCCTTCACATTCTGGGATGCAGTACAGTAAAGTGTGCATGCTTACCGCACATCTCCATATCATGTTTAACTAGATTTAGCTTTTTCAATGAGACAGTATACATCACAGATTAAATAATCTGTATCCTGTCTGATAAAGAAAACATGTCACACCACCACACAGTTGTTTCTGTTTCTTCTAAATAAACATAAATCCATAATGTTGACAGTTATGTAGCATTTTTAGTTCAACTATGTGCAAAAATTGAACGCTTATAATACATGAAACATACAATTATTTCCTTAGAATTCTGTGTTTTCAGAGAAATTCTGATGCTACTCATTGAAAAACATTTTAAGAATGCAGAGAAATAATAGCACCTCCTATTCAACTGGATACACTACCAAAAGACTGATGTATGAGGTAGATCCTCCATCAAATACCCAAATCATTTATTTGGTTGGGGCCTAAATTCAGAATCATTAAATCATCCGTTACATAAAATTGTAGTTTACAAACTGACAGGACTGAGATGAAACTGGTTTTACTTTCATCAATCAGAGCTTTCACTCACAGCAGGTCCAACTCAGACTCAAATACATCAGCAACAAGAGGTGTGGCCCAGAGTCACAAGCCCCGCCTTCTTTTCCGCATGCTGAGCAAATTAAATGTCTGAACTGGGGAATTGAATTGAATTGAATTGAATTGAATTGAATTGAATTGAATTGAATTGAATTGAATTGAATTGAATTGAATTGAATTGAATTGAATTGAATTGAATTGAATTGAATTGAATTGAATTGAATTGAATTTAATTTAATCAAAGGTTGCACCAGAAGGTACCAGATCATGTTTTAGTAGACCTGAATCTGATGATATGAACCTGCAGCTCAGTTAGTTCCTCTAATCGAACACGTGCAGCTCTGTTCCTTTTGTTTTCATAAAATTTTAGGTACAAAGAAAGTTGTTGTGGAGACTTTTTGATAATTTATCAGTGTTTAAAAATGATGCGGAACTAACAGACTGAACACTCAAATAATTCTTTTGAATATTTATTTCTATGTGCTGTGAACATCATACAGAGAACAAGAAGCAGTTTGTGATGAGGTATAAAACTTCCTCTTTTTATTCAGCACCTAATTATCTGAGTACCAAAAAAAAGGCCATGAATGGAGCTGTTTTTTATTTTATCTCAGCAGCAACTGCAACAAATTCTGTCCTGCAAAGGAGGAGATAATCTGATGTACCCAAAACAGAGAGTAACAATCTTGGCTGATCACACAGACAAAGAGACACATAGGGAAATTGCAGGGACACACAGAGACATGTGGAAACTCAGGAACATACAGGGACATGCAGGGACACAGGGATGGTCAGTTGTTCTCATACTGAACATTTAATAAAGAAATTACTCTTATGAATCAGTCACATAAAGATTCACATTAAAACTCACTATTTACTGCAGGTCTTTGTTACCACTGTCAGCCGTTTCTCACCTTGTAGCTGCTGGAATGTTGAGCTCCTCACCGTGTCATCAGGCGAGGCTGCAGAGACGTTCTGCTTTATGCTTCTGCAGCTGAGCTGTTTGTTTCCACTAAGAAAATTAGGTTGGTAAAGAGGAAGGTTTTTTATTCAACTGTCAGCAAAATACCCAAACTACTATACCGTCTGTTGGTGGCTCACGGATCTCACACATTACAACTGAACGACTGCACCTGTACTGGGCAGGTAATCATTGTTAGTGTTTGTTCTCTCATGTTGAGAAAAATCACCAAAAACATATTAATGTAAACAAAATATCACCATAAAATGCTACAGTGTTGACTCTGGAAGGCACCTTGTGCCAATGCCTATAATAAATACATAGGTGGTGCAAAATACCAGATGTTTTGCACCCAAATGGAGTAAAATCACTTTGTAGTGGAAAATTGTTTAATTCTTCTGAAAAATGAAAGAACATCCAGTCTTAGAATGGACAGACAGGTTCTATTAATAGACACAGTGTCTTCTGTCCAACGAGCAAATTGACTCCTGGTCTATGTGAAAACTTGCTGAAAGTTTATTTTCTATATTTACATCCTTGTTTGGAAACTGATCTATTTTTATTGACACCCTGTTCCAGTTATTACAGAAGTATAAAAAGTTTGTTCACTGTTGTGAATCTGTTCAAATGTTGGTTTCGTTACTCGTTCTTCCTCTCTGTTGTCCTCAACGGCTTGCCGTAGTTTGTCTGAAGAGGCTGTGTGGTCCTCCAGTCTTCTGCCATTAGCTTGTTTACAGAAGTTGAAGCTGTGAGCTGCTGAGTGCCTGAGGCGAGCATTCCAATACAGTGGCTCATGCAAGCATGCACAGGCACACTCTGCAATGCTGTTGTCTCTCAGTACAATGTATGCAAACTCACAACACTCAGCGCCACGTCAAAACAGCTCGTCCTTTTCAGTTTCTCTTCAGTAATGATACATCTATCTTAATTGTGCACATAGTTCCTCTTTAGTTGCTTTTCCTGTCATGTTTCCACATTTATTTCGTTTTTCACTTTGAATATAAGCCACATAATCAAATAAAATCAAATCAAACCACTAGAACAGGGAACAAGCAAACGATAAGCAAAGATAAAAAGTAGTAGCTTGCGCCGTCTGGTTGTCTAAACTGTTGCATGTTGAACTGAGCCGTTACACATGCATTTGAATGTACAGGTGAGATGTCTCCTGGTGATATAACACCTCCGACATTAATAGTGGGCTTGTGTGCTTCATACACAAATGAGTAATAATCACATCCCTGCAGCCAACTGTCACATGAAAGTTCACCTTGGAACAAGTTAACTCCCACAGGTAATGAGATTCACAGGTGATTGATGAGATGACACATGGGCGTAATTACTTGTGGGGTGGAAAGTTATTTCAGTCAGACAAAAACAGGAAAATATGCAAAAATCACAGTAAAAGGTCCCTCTTAAATCAGTTGAACCTAATCTGAAGATCTTGGTTTTAAATGTGTACCTGTATCTGGCTTTAAAGCAAAAAAAAAAAGGAATGTAAATTGCTTTGAGCACCCATACAAACAAAGATTTACAGAAACTGTCATAATTGGTCTGGGTCAAAAGGTGTTTTAAAGTATGCGGGTTCTATTGAAAAGACTCCCTCTGAAATAAAATAGCTGTAATTTCACAGGCTGTTAAGAACATCCTTTCATCTCTCAGGCTTTGTCTGAAGATTACAGTAGGTAAACTTCAGAGCTACAGTACATATCAGTCCAGGTGTAACTTTTGTTGACTTGATTTTGAATAGTAACACACCTGAGTTGGTAATGAACGTGCTATATCTTGTTTAAACAGTTCTGGGTGTTGATAGGAAGCTCGTTTACACCTAGAAACAACCCAGTTCCAGTTCTTATCTCACATTGTTCTTTCAGTTTGTGGTCAAACATAAAACTATTTTCATCTTTGCTCTGAGCAGTCCAACATTTTGATAATCGTGAAATAAATAAAGAATAAAACATCTTCTTAGAGTTTAGATTTGTTGAGCAGAGTTCATCTATGTGCTGGAAACACAAAGCCATCATCTCATTGGTGCTCAGACAAACACTTAGTCATTCAAATAAAGCTCAAAGTCGAACAACATGTTGACACACCTCAGGCTAATGGCTCCAAATAAAGTTTTTTTCAGGTATTCTCAATACCTGGAAAAGGCTTGAAAACACATGACCTCAGTTTAAGTCAGAGCATCTCTGATCGCTACAGTCACACAGTCTCAGGAGGTTTACCTGACATGAGTTACAGCGAAACTTTTACCAAGAAGAATGTTCAAGAAATAATTCTAAGTAAAATCAAGACTTGTGTAGCTTTTACAGAAACTGTTATCTCTAAAAATGTCTCCAGTTGATTGTTAAACATCAGGAATTCAGGTTACCACATATTTTTATAGTTTTTAAATGATAATTTTCTTATTTTCAATTCATAAACAGAATGAGGATAAAAGTTGTTTCCCTGCTCCAACACACCAGATTGTATAGCTTTCTCAGCATGTTTAAAGGTTCTGCAGAAGCCTGTTAATTACTTGTTAGTGAAACTGAAAGTTGACTACTGTATTTTATCACTAGCTGTGTTTACATGGACACAAGTAATCCGATTAAAAGTCTCATCAGAATATAAAAAAGCTTCATGTAAACATGCCATTTAGATTACTTACATTCATTCAGATTGAGACAGGTGGCTTGTGCGAATATTAATCCAATCGCTGCACATGTAAACGCTTATTCCGAATGTGGGTCATTACTGCGCATGTTGCGTTATACGTTGATAAATCTTAAGTTGGAGTTTACAGGCGCTGGTTGAAAACATGGCAGGTGTGAAACAAAACTAGTCAGTTGCTGGAGGTTTAGATGTAAACTTGTTTCCAGTAGAGACAAAAACACACTCAGAAGAAGATCGTACCGCTCTACTTTAAACAAAAGCAGCCATGTTTGTTTACTACTTCTTCTTCTTCTACGTCTGTTTCCGATATTTCAGACAGCGCTTCGCATGTCAAAACAAGCTAACCCAATCAAACGTATGGCGCATGTGAACGCTTGTAAATGGTCAAATTCTAATCCAAACAACGATCAGATTAAAGACATTTTGCTCATGTAAACGCAGCTAGTTTGAACCTTCCATTTCACCGGTGTCTGACTGTCCCTTTAAACAGATAAACTGTGGCTCTATTATTGATTTTAATAAATTTTTCTTTAAGGGAGAATCTGTTTGTAAAAAATACAACAGAAAATATTATGAGTGTTTAAAATTAAAATTGAACATGTTAATAAGCAATCTTGTTATTTTGGTTTGTAATCTGAGCAGAATAAACAACCTGATACCTTTCTGGTTTCACATTTAAAAAGCGTGAAGCACATTTATATAAGTCAGCATGTTAATGATACAACATTTTTATTTGACACTCTCCAGTCTCAGATGTGTGTGTTATGTTATGAGGATAATTTATCTAACCTCAACACAATATGACATGTAACAGACACCACAGAAGTCACTCAGAAGCTGGTTTGTGTAAATGTCATGTTTTCAGAAGATGCTTTTGTTTGAGATGTCTCCTGAGAGCGTCCGTGTCTGTACAGTGTGTAACTGCCACATGTCCCGAGGACTCCTCCAGTGAAAAAAACACTTCTATTTTTACCACTTTCCCTGCAAACAGGCATTGAGTTACAGAGAAATGAGGTCATGTGTTTGTGTGTATATATCAGTGCATTTGGATAAACAAAGTTTCAAACACATTTTCATAAGTAATTCAATGTAAACTTTTCAGATCTGTAAAAAACAAAATGGAATGAAACAACTTTGGAAAAACAGGGATTGACTATACCTGTATGACAATCACATGTTAGTTATGACAATGCATTATAAACTTAGTGTTTTATTTCTTTACCTGTCGGTTATAGTGCATTGTTCGCTTTTGATTTTGAGTTGCATCATTAAGTCACTATGAGGACTTTATGCTGCTTTTGCAAACCTGAAGTAAAAAGATACTCAAAAGAAATTTAAATGTTTTCACACGTTCATCTTCATCACAGTCAGAAATAACTGATAGATGTGGAACCATTTCATCAGTGTAGCTCTAAATGTTTCCTTTATTTATTTTTCATAAAGTTGCAGATTTGCAAATCATACTTTTAAACAAATCATAAACAGTATTTTAACTGGATGATAAAAAGTTTGCAGGACAAATTCTGCAAATATTTACAATCTTAAGGAATACAGATTGAAAAATGAGACACGTTAATATATTTATATGTTAAATTTCACATGGAACTCAACTCTAGCTCCTCTGTGTATTGAGGGACATAAAATGTTTTATTCATTACTTATTTATTGATGTCTCTCCGTAACGTGAGCAGTTATTTACATCATTGTTTTTCTTTTTCTAGGGAAAAGTGAGCACCTAAAACCTGGGAAACAAAAGTAATACGTATGTTACAATTTGTTTTTATCTTAATTTTGAGGATTTTTTAAAAATCTCAGTATAAAATTGTAAATGTTTTGTTTCAACACTTGGTATAAACTGATGACAAATAAAAGATTTTCCATTAAAAAGTTAAACTTCTGCTGAATCTCCAGCTGTTTCTGTATATCTACAGAGGTAATCGAGTCTGTGCGAGTCTTTAGTCTTTGTCGGGGTAAACCACAGGGCAGGAGACATGATGCCTGTCAGTGTACCCGTGCAGGATGGCGTGACTGGCATGACCTGCCTCTAAAAGACGTGTCGAAAACCTCCCTGCACTTCTTATCCCCAACCCAGCCCTCCAGCTCTCCCTGTCTTTGTTTTCCTCCCAGGTTCAGTTTTCACTCTTCCATTAAGGACAAAGGCAGAGAAACAACAAGACATATACATGTTTTCCTCAGAAGAATATGGATATTTATATTCTTACCAACTTTATTCTTTTGAATAAATGAATCTGATGTTTTTGCTTAAATTCCTTCTCAACACATATTCTCCAAAACACAGTGTAAGATTATGTCTGCAAACTTGGTTCAAAATGAAAACAATGAGCTGCAGTTTAATTTATTTTTTACACTTTGATTGAGCCAGAAATTTGTCATTTATAAAATCAAGACACCCATACTTTAAAACATTCTCTGATTTTCTTTTCTAAACCTGAACAAAGTATTTTATTTTATTGATTTAATGTCATGTAGTAACAGGTCATTTAAGGTTTTGTCTCAGTGAAATTTTAATAAGCTCCTCTTGTTTTGGGGAACATGTTTCAGTTTTGTTTTCAGTGTTTTCTGTTTTTTTATTTGCTAGGTCTTATGTGCAGTTTCTTTTTTCTGTCTCTGTTCTACATTTTGGGTTTTGCTCATTTCAGTGTTTGGTTCTCCAGCTTAAAAACAATGATGGAGTTTCAAATTAATTAGAAAATAAATCAAGGTGAAGAGCTGCAGTTTCTGTAAAACTAGTTTTTATCCATTTAAACCAGTTTTATAAAAAGCATCAGTGTGTACTGTACAGATGTTTTAAAGTTAAAATTGTTTGAAAGGAAAAAATAAAGACCATCATTTAAGCCTTGCATTTTAAAGTTAGTTTGTGAATATTTTTCTGCTTCAAAATGACCAACTGAGTTGGAAAAACTTAATTTAAACTTCTAATTAGTGCTGCACTTCAAGATGCATGAAAAGTATATTTATGAGTATAATTGTTTTCATTCCTAAGTGTTTTTATTTATCCTGTTGTTTGACCTCCAGCTTTGAACACACACTGAGCCTGAGGCTAAAGGTTGAACCCTCTGAACCAAGAAGTTCTTTAAAAAGTCTGGAACAACAAGTTTTCTTGTACCATCATTGTCCTGTCAGTCTGAGCACTTCACACTCCAAATACTCTAAGACACACCTAATATCTGCAGAGTAAAACATCCTCATAGTGGAGAATACAGCTCTCGGGGTTCACTTACAGGACATGGGAGCCATGAACTTTTAGTCTTGGGTTGATCGGTCATAAAAGGGAGGAGCAGGCGAGAAAGAGTTCATGAAAACTAACAAAATCAGCTTAAGCTTTAAGTGCATGAGTGACTGGCCAAACAAAGAGTGAAAGAAACACCCACAACCCATATGAAGTGTATCTGCATCATCACTCAGGCATATCTGCTGCTGCTAACACAGCCTCAGCTGTCATTCAGAATGAGCTCAATCCAGTCACGAAAGGATTTCTTGCTCAGATAAACAACCTTCTTCTACTGATATCTCACTTTTCAGCTGGAAACACCTGAACATACAGTTAGAGTCGCTCTAGCTGCTGGTTTGGAGAAATCATGACAAGCAACATGTCAGTCAGAAACCTGTGTCTCATTATGAGAGGTAATAATACCGTGTGCATGCAAAGTGTTGAGCACCTTTATTGTGTTTCCTATACAGATCCATTCAGAGCTGTGAGTCAGTGAAGAACAGGCTTGCTGTAGATTAAGAGCTGTTACAGCGACCCTTGCAGTTAATCCGTGCACACACGCCACTGGGAATGTTCAGCTCCCAAGACACGGGTTTGGATTAAAGCTGGGAGTTATCAACATGTGCGGCTCACACACAAAGAGAAAGCCATTAACATAGAGAACGACATGAGCTGCTGTTCTTTGTGCAGATGAAGCAACACTTCTGCATAAACACAAGTCTTTGGAAAAGAAGCAAACAGCAGCAGCGAGAAGAAGCGAAAATTGTTCTCAAACTCCAAACCTCCCTCACACAACAGAGAAAAATTAGAATGACAAAAAAAAAAATCAAACTTTGCTTTTGTTGTGCAGTTATCAGTCATCATGCAGCATCAGGAACTCTTCTAGTTTTGGAGATTCTGAATGAGAGAATGTGAAGACCAGAAAAAGCTGTTGTAGAGTATATGTTAAATATATTTACAGTGTTTTGTTGATGTTTTTCTGTGTATGAATCTCATGTTTAAAAGTTTAGAAAAGCTTAAATCCCTTTACACATCTCCTCCTCAGTGTCAGGAGCTTCAAAACAGGTACAAAACAATATATTTTACTTATATTCTGTTTAATGATGCAGATATTTCTGTTTCATTTGACTTACACTGTCTACTGTAAGCTTTAAAGGCCAAAAAAATGGCTAAATAAACAAAACTAAAGAAAATATTTTTTTTAAGTTGCTCTTATTAACAACCAGATTCACATTTTCTCATTAAATTCTACATCTAACGTCTCAATTCAAGTCTGTTCCTGGTTTTAAACTGCCCCTTTAATCTTTTTCTCTTGTTTAGTTACTCAATCGATAGAATCACATCTGAGAAAAACTGGAGTGTTAAAAATAACCTAATACATCACATATTTTGCTTTAATCTTACAGTTAAATGACAAGCAGCATCAGACCATATGGAATCAGCATTAAGAGTGTTTCAGTCTAACAGTTAATCAGCCTCCCGTGTCTGCGTCGAGCTCCCGGGGCTCAGGGAAGTTAGCTGTTCCATGACTCACAGCACTTGGCTGCTGCCGGATGGCAACAATGTGTTTTCTTCTTCTACTAAGGACTTCATAATCACTATCTGGCCTAATGTTGTGAAACCTGGGAGTGTCCCGGGTTCATTAATCCACCTCCACAAAAACAGCTTGGAGAGACAGATGCTGGAAACAACTGTTAGTCATCTGTCTGACCAAAGAAACGTACAGGAGCATCACAACACCTCAAGCTGGGGGTTGAAGAGAAATGTGACCCCTGAAATATCGGAAATATCAAAATTGCCTTACAGATTGAATCTAAACGTTCAGTATGAGGAACTGTGACTCAGCACATTTTCAGTGACACTGTGAGCATTCAGACTATCAACATGAACTCCACAAGAGAAATTATATTTTCTCTATAATGAAGTTAAACAATGTTCACAGGTGGATGTAAATGTGGCTACCTGGGTCTGTTTATGTTGTTATAAACTCTATAATCGTCTCATTGACTACTAATTAAACCAGGAACAGTGTCACAAATCCATGAAAATATAATGTAGGTTGAAAGCTGAAATGTTTGGAAACTCCTTCAAATTACAGGGACAAAGTAAAAAGGCTGATTTGAAGATGGGACTGAAGGGTAGAAGTTAAGATTAAGATTATACTTATACACTTTGTAAACTCAAAAACATTTATTTTTTCTTAAAATCTGTCAAGCCTGTTTACGTCATGAGTAGAAACACTTTGGGATCCATAAGCTGCCGCCTTGTTTAAAAGAATTATGACTTGCTATATTTCTATCAGATATTTAAATGATGGATGAAAACTTCAGTCTAGATGTTTCTCTTGGATTTTTCAGCTTTAACACGTGGTTTTGATAAGTTGAAGTGGTCTGAGTCACAGCTCCATGTTTGGCTTGATGCTCATGTTGTGAATGGATTTCTAAACCTTGATTTGTTACTCAGGTTGTGTTGTTTACATTCTTGTGAGCTTGCATGATAGCTTTAATTTCTTAAGCTTTGCACGGCCAGCTCACACTCTAATTAGATCCGTTTCGCAACTATTGAGGATCTATGTTGTTTTCCACAACATCCTCACTGGTCAGTCAGAATTCAGTTAGTCACTCAGTGGTTTATTCAAGATTATTAAATTGTTCAATAAATTCCAGAGTTTACAGCGACATAGGTTTATAATCTGTTGAGAGGTTGGAGATTTTCCTCTATGCTTTCTCTCTAATTATGAATGTTGATTTATTTTTAAAACAATATTTATTCAAAATGCCCTAAATTGGAAAAAAATGAAACATATTAAGACTGGGAAGAGTTTAAGTCAGGAGTCAACACTGAACAATAAAAACTGAGCAAAGCAATATACTGTAAATATAACATGTGACATTGTTCTATAAAATAAGAATGAGTCCAGATTTAATTAAGTTTTTAAGACTTTAAGACAACCAAGTTGTTACAAAACCCTAGAAATCCTGGAAAAAAATACTGTAGTATATTTCTGTTGAGCTAATCTGGTTTTATGTAACACTGATAATAAACAAAACTAATGGTAACTTTACTATAAGCTTATCAGCTGCAGTAGCTGTCGGGGATCCAGATTTATGGTGCACATCCTCCTCCGCTCAGGTCCCTCTGTAAATTTAACAAGTACAGAGTAGCTGTTGGCCTTGTGAACACACAATCAGCTCTGACAAAGACACAGATTACCACCAAGAACAGATGAACACAGAGGCAAAGCCCATGTTGAGGGGAGGATTGCTCAATGGTCTGATAAACAGTAGTAAAGTCAATGTTATCTCAGGCTGATTGTTTTATAACCATGAAATCAAGGAGCAGTTTGTTTTACAGCTGAGGTGATCAAATAATGTCACTGCAGGGATCAATGTTTATTTAAAAACATTTACAGGATCATAAATGAAGATTTTCCATTCATTTGGGCAAGTTTGCAACACAAATAATGACATTATCCTTGAAGCTCTTGTAGAAACTTAAGCAACAGCTTTAAAACACAAACATAAGCTGATATAAAAAGCTGCCTGGGTTCACTGTGGATTACTCAGAGAAAATTATATTAAATTTATGATGTTCATTATGTAAAAGTTCTCTTTGTGGCCTTGACTTTTGGGCCTTGTGAAGTGGGATGTCAACAGTTTCACATATAATGTCCAGTATTCTGAGCTTCAGTCTGTCCTGATGTGTTTGAGAGAAGTTCTTGAGTGGTGACGTATCATAACGCAAATATTTATAACAACCATATTCTTAGAAAAATGTCCGAGAGCTCAGCAGCTTGGACTCACATCATATTTTGCTTTTAGTTACTGTGAGTGTGTATGCTGGTGAGATTCACCACTTCATCCTTTTTTCTGCTGAGCATTTGCTTTTCAGTGTTGTGGAAATTTTAAGAAACACGTAATAATGACATCAACACACTGATGAGCCTCGTGCACTATTTTCAACAAAAAGCACACAGTGGTGTCTGCATTGTTTTTATTTCCGTGTGCAGTAGACAGAAGCTCACCTGACGTTTCAAAAAATTCTATCACGTGAAGTTTACATTTTAACGACTTCTGTGGAAAAACTGAGACTTCATGTCTCGATGCAGTTCTCTGTTGTTTGTGTAAAAAACTGTCTGCTTGTCAGCTTTTCTGTTATCGAGAAGATGCAGTTAAAATGAGTTTTTAAAATGAATTTCTTTACAGTAACTGGATAAAAGTGCATTAAAAGTCTATTTTAAATTACTTATTAAATGTTTTTCATCAACAGCACTCGGATATCACCGCTGACTTTCTGAATTCTAGCAAAAGCAGCAAAGTTCATCACTTTATCTGAAACCTGGTCAAGAACTAAAGTTTACTTTTTCTTCTTTCCAACTTATCAGGGTTGATAAGTGTGTTTACTTTGACTGTTCCCGGGTTCCCGGTCATAATTCTGTGTAATCTGACTTACGTGATGCATTACTACCTCCCTCTGGGTTATACTTAAATTAGAGCTAGTCAGGATAACTCCAAGTTTTCTATGCAACTTGTTTTGTGTGTCAAAAATCCAAAAGTAAACTTGACATGCCAGAAAATGAAGACATTTCAGACCCTGTTGTGCATCTTTACTTCTGGGAACTTCTGCAAAAAGCCACTGAGGTCGAGACAATGAGCCAAGCGGGTGGCCCGGGGCAAGGAACACCAAGAAACCATCAAGTCTGGTGGTTTGAGAACGAGCAGGGGGAGCGATTGGTTTGGTTTACATTGAAATTAAGGCAGAGAAATGAGAAACTGCTGTTTACATTTTAGGTGCAGTGCTCTCCGTGTTTCCACACCCAGAAAAAAGCTGAAGTCAAGGAGTTTTAAAAAACGATGGACCGATGGATGTTAGAGCAGAGGTTCACCTCACTTGATTTACAAGTCAACATGGAGGCATTTTGGAGGAATTCAGGACAGAATTATTCAATTTAAGATTTTTATTAAAGCAAGGTAGAGCTGCTGTTGAGCTCTGTGTAGATGTTCCTAACTGTTTGGAAAAAGCAAGAACACAATACCACAGAATACAAGAATACAATCCTGCAGACAATGACCCTGATGAAGACCAGATTTGGTTTTAGTTTTAATTTGTACTGGCATTTAAAATAAATAGACTTCTCGTCTGTTCAATGTGGGATTACAGGAGCTGCAAAGAGACGACAGCAGGTTTTACTGAGCTTTGAAAACTCAGTTCAGCATCAAGAAAATCACCAAAAAACTACAAATAAATTCTCTGATATTCTTTGTGTTTTGCTTGTCAGTATCTTTTAATCAAATACATCATTACAGAGACTTTATCCCAGATTAATTTTACACATGCTGCTATTAAATGACACTGGAAACCATTTTTAAACGATTTTTAAAAAATAGCTTTGTTTGCTACTTTTTTATGTGTCTCAGTCTTGATGTGTTCATGTTTTTCAGTTAGATAACCAAACACATTGAGGATCATGTGATAGTGTTCCCTGAGATTGTGTTTATTTTTGGTAATAAACTCAGATTTTATGAGCATGTTGATCCTGTTTTGAGTGAAGAATCTACACCGTGTTTTTACACAGGCCACATGAAATAAAGACACAGATGTCTATTGTCATGCCATAATCCTTAAAGGAGTTACTTGGTGTCTGTGACAAAATACCTGCAGGGTGTTTTGGGCTCTTAGGGGACTATCATAAAACAGCATGACTACAAGGGGTCCAGATCTTCATTTCAGGAAACTGAAAACTCTGTCATCACGTAATCAGCAACAAAATGCAGATCATTTGATTAATCCTTTTGTCCTGCATAGTATTAAATGACCTTTTCTAAACAGATTTTAGATTCAACAGACTGGGGTCTCCTGTCACAGACCTTATCTGTATATGGAGCCTCCAGCTTCCATCAGGATCATCTGGTTCTATGAGCTTCAAAGCAGCAGCAGAGGCAACAAGATGAAGATCTGGGATTGAATAAGAAAGTGTGTCCAAACTTTTGACTGGTGGTGTTTGTCTCAGTATGTAGAATCAGTATTGATGACATCATGTTTTTGTTACTGCCAACCATCTCTCATGTCTTTCACCTCATTTAGTTCATTACCTCATGTTGTATTCTGTTTTCAGTTCTTTGTAAAGTTCTTGCTTTTATTATGTTTGTGTTTATCAAGTCAAGTTATTTGTTCTATTTCTTAAAATTTAATTAAAACCTCAGTGTAGTTTCTGTCAGTCTGCTGCCAGCTGAAGGTAAAACAGGACATGATATTAAAATGTTTTTACCCAAAAACAAGTGAAGTAAAACCCAACAAGAAAACTTGCTCTGAAAAAATATCAGTTAAATATTGATTATCCAGTCATTAATGGTTGAAAAATTATTGATCTGTTTAATAGTTGGTATAAATATTATTATGGGGAAGAAACTGACCTGGAACAAGGCATTCAGTGAGAATACTAAGGATTAATGTAAACTGCTGCTGTAAACATCTGCTTTACTTGTTGATGTTATTTTGAATTGGTTCCATGATGATTTCAAGTGAAGAGAAAATGTGAACCCACAACAACAAACCAGACAACTAAAGAACTAAATGGCATAATTCAAGATGAATCTGATTTGAAAGAGATATTGTTTTAACTCATTTTCAAACTTTTACCTTTTCCTCAAGGTCTTTGTTCCCACTTCACTGACCCTTAAGGCCCCCTAACAGGGATCTGAAGGCTTATTCTAGTTTAAAATAAGCTTATTTTCACCTGCTGTTGACCAAGTGCTCAGCAAAGTTAGTTGTTCAAGGTGCCATCACTTCAGTCCTCATGTATTCCACAGTTTCTTTAGAGTGAACTTACAAGGAACAAGCTTTTGGTTCCAGCTTTCATAACTCAACTGTTAGTTAGAATAAGAAGTCCTGGGGTTTTCCTCTGAACCTGTGCAGGTGCACACACCCTCAAAGGTGTTGAGGCCATCAGTACATTGCTGACTGGCACTTAAGTTTATTTTTTTTATCAACTATCTGGTTTACTGGGATTTTTCTGTGTTGTGCTTAGTTGCAGTTGTGTGTGCATGTGTGAAAACTCAGGTATGCACTGACACCTCTAATTAACTTGGTGTAGATGTGAATGACTCAGCAGCAGTTGACAGCATAACCACCCTGCGGCTCACCTGTTTATACATGCAAACACACACTCTTATACACACACATGCAGTTAGCAAACCCTTCATGAACCCCTGGGAGAGTTCTCACTGCATCAGGGTGAAACTCTGAGATGTGCGTGGCAAATAATGCAACTATAATACTCAGACAAGCCAAAACTGATCTGATAATGCCAGCTGAAGTGCATATTTTGCCAGTGTGCATGTGTATTTGTCTGTCTGTCTGATGTAACTTGGCAGCTCAGGTGCAAACAGAGGGCAACATACCATTTAAAGGTAGCAACCTGCAGCCACAGGTATGCAAGGAAATGAATGTTCAGGAAAATAATCAACAACTATTCAGTTGAAATAAAACATAAACAAACATGTTGGTTTCATAAAGCAGGAAGTTTTTTTTTATTTCCTCATATAGAGGATTTTTAAAATCTGACTAAAATCTGAAAGTCATTAATTATTTAATGACTTTCCTAAGATACAGTATGTTCTAGACCTAAACATTAATTCAGTTACGTCAACCACTTTAGATTTTCCCATTAAACACAATAAACAAAGTTATTTAGAACGAGAGACAAGAACAAACATAATTGAACATTTAAAGGGAAAAACCCATTGAATCCAAACACAAATCTTCCTGATTCCGTGTTGTTTAATCACTCTGTGGAACTCTTTGTGTGTTCACTGTTTACTGACGCTGAACCAAAAGTCGCACAGCAACATCTGTTGTATTTACAGAAGAGATGTAAGTTTGTACAGTAGCTCTTGTGTACTTTTTGTTTGAACATAGCTAAAATAATTATAATAAAATAAATCTAGAACTTGTTTAAAACCCATCTGACCACTTTAAGTTGTTAAAATTGATCTGGTAAATAAAGTGTTTTCAGATTCAAAAACATAAAACCAACAACAACTGAAAATGATCATGTGATACATGCTTTAAATTAAAACCTGAGCTTTGGTAAATAATCCGTTTTAAATGTTAAAACTTTGCTCAAACTAAAGTTAAAAGAACAAATGAGTCAAAAATCCAAAACTGAAGTTTTATATCTCGTCAAAAGGTTTTTGAAGAACCCGATTTAAAGTAAAAAAGTCTCGGAAAAGTTCAGTATTTGTTTTAACTTATTTTGCACAGACATTTAAAAGAAAATGACACGATAACTCTGATATAACAAAGGTGAACGTTTTCCTCGTGCGGTTCATGACCTCCTCCGGCATGCTGCGACAGTCTCATCATATTTTCTCTATATCCTCTTCATGACCCCAGAAAAATAACATCTTCTGTGCCAGAAGAAACCATCAGCTCTGCCAAGTTTTGGGAAACATTTCATTTAAAAACATGCAGGTGATGCCACAAAAAGCCTGCTGAGGTGGCGCTTAATAGTGATGCTAAATGTTCAAACCAGAGAAGCAAAAATCCTCATTTCAACATTGTTAGCAGAAAAACAAGCACTTATTTTTTTGTTTTATATCTGGATAAATTAATCTGTGCCCATTCAACGATGAATGGTTGAAAAAATGTTTTCTAAATAAATCTTCGATTGTTTTCCATTAACGTAAAAATATGTTGCTTATAACTATAATAAACTATCAATTTAGTTACATTTCTCAAGATCATGATTTTTGGCTTGATGAGAAATATGTTTAAATATCTATATTAATTAAATTACCATGACAAATTATATTGTATGTTTTTCTAACAGACTTGTATTTACCATATTTATACTGTCGGTATTTTGTTCCATTCTGTTTAAAAAAGTTCAGAAAACAGTAAAGTTAAAGTTTTAAAATTTTCAAATGACTTGCCAAATATTAATTACAATTGTATTAAAATGAATATAATTAGTTTGAAGGGTTTTACAATTTGTTATAAATCTTGTGTTTTTGATTATTTTGCTAATTTGTTGTGGTTCTTTATTTCCACCAGTGAAATTTGGGGTCACGAGACTGAGAAAACACTGAAATACACCCAATAATTCAACCCAGTTTTAACAGGACACGGTTCTGGGGAAGTAACCATGTGTGTTGTGTGAGCATTCTCCACTTACAGGTTTGGGCTTTACCTGAAACAGGTGTGTTTGCACAAACATCCCAATGAACTTAATGAAAGTATGAGTTTAAAGAGACAATCAACAGCAAAGTCAGTTATAAGATATGATCAGAGGAAAGTCAAATAAAAATGAACTCATGGGCTCCAAAACACTGAGCTGTGGCACAAATAGGAGGTAAAACAAAATAAATTTAACCTGCAAGTTACACAATGACAATTTCCCTTCAGGGTGTGTGATCACAAACTCGTGGATCTCCAAAGCTAAAATCATCAAACAGTTTATAATGAAAAAAAGAGCTAAGAAGAGGAGAGAAGCAGCTTATGCACACAGAAACTCAGCATCTTGAACAAATACACCTGGAGCACGCCCAGTATACATCCAACTGGACCCAGTAACCACAGAAAAGAGGTGTTTGAAGACTGCTTGGTTTCACTACACCCCGGTCAAGTCAGCTGACAATAACGGAACAGAAAAACACAAACCCACAATGTTTGTCTGTTTGATGTTCCCTGGCCTTTTTCCTTAATCTTCCCTTGAATAGAGAGGTGTCTGAAAGGCAGAGTGGAGATGTTAAAGAACACGGCTTCCATCGTCAAAACCCACGGATAACAATAAGCGTTTTACACTGAGCAGGAATTGAGAAAACTTGAGAAGAGAATCACAGAGACAATAGCTGGATATGAAAGAGTGACGATGACTCTAACATGCTAAATCTCTCCTTTTGTGCCCCAAAGCTTTGATCCCAAACTTCAAGTGAGCCTCTTGTTAAGTCTGTTTGCTCTTATTCAAATATATTAAGACTTTCTATTATGAGCAGACATAAGAAACAGCCTGTGGTATTAGCTTAAAGATTAGTTTACTTAAAAGTCCCAAAAATGCTCATGAAAACAGAACAGAACCTTCCATTGATGGAGATGAGAGGTAATCTGTGCACAGTTGGGTCAATTTCAGGCTGTTTTCATGTGTTTCTTGTGTCTTCTGCTGTTACATTGACAGTGTGGAGTTTAAAAGAGCGTGCAGCGGGAGCGTAAACTTTGTCTTTCAGTTTACTGAGATGAAGGTTAGAGCCAAACAACCTCTGTCATGTTTAGATGTTTCTACAGAGGTCGTGTGCTTCTGAAAGCGTGTTTGAGTGATCCGGGTGTTTGAAAGTTCTGCTGGTTCTGTTCATCCAGTGAAGCATTTACAGACTGTACCAGCAAACATCCAGTGGAACATGTGTGAAGGAAGTTCTATCATAAAATCAAATATCCAATTATCCATAATCTCAATTTAGTCAAGTCTTTTTTTCATAATTTCAATAAGATATTTGATTTTAAAACTGCTGAACTTTATTTCTAAGTGTTTATAGAGTGAAGGATTCTTTCTGTTTTTTAGCTGATTAAAATCAGCCGTTGTCTCAAGCCGCCCAGTAGAGGAGGTTCATTTTCATTGGTCAAGACTGGAACATTATATAAAACTCACAGCTTTGCCTTTCGATTCTCTTTCTTTACCATGATGGAGTGGAACAGTTCACATCACAGCAGATGGTGCTCCAATATTAATATGAATCTCAGAGGAGAAGTGCTTGAAGTTCGAGCCACGAGTGCTGTTATTTACTTCAGAAGGGTAGTTTATTAAAAAAAGTTAAAGCAACTGGATTTGTTTTCTGTTCCTTTAATATGTTTCACCTTCAAACCCAAAAGGTTTCTTCAGTTTTCTAACTTTTAGGATTGCCATGTCCTGAAAGACTGAGAACATATTTGTTATCACAGCTTTGTTTTTCTCTCCTTCACTTTGCAGAGCGACAGAGTCGGACCCCTGCTGTGTTTCTCATGCTAGACACCACATACCAGTACACACATATACACACATATACACACACACATACACACACTTTTATGTGAAGGATGCTTCCATGTTCTCCCATTTCTGTTGATATGATGTAGAAACATTTAAAGTTTAAACGACATTTTTCAGGTTGCCGTGCGACTACTGTTAGACTCTTCTTACTTATAATTTATCTAATCTGTTTATCACTCTAACAGACAACAAAGCAAACATGCGTACACACAATACTTTTGGTATGTATCAAAGTAACAAGTATTTTGGCAGGTGTTCCCCAGTTTACCTTATCAGGATCAGATGATCTGTACTTAGAGTACACAAACACACACAGTGACTCACACCCACCCAGAAGAAACAAATAAATCCAGTGCATTTACACAACTATTCTTTTAAATGAAACTTGTAGCTGCTGAACAGGTATTTGATTTAACTATTTCCTTGTTTAGTTAATGTGCCGACAAGAAGGAAACTGGTGATCCAATTTAATTTAATATCCAAAACAATGTCATTTATCTTTACACTCATGCTTTTGAGACTTTTATTCTATTGTAAATGACGATAGTTGACATATTTTAAGCTCTTAGTTTTTGTGTGACCACATACTTGAAAAGCAGGTGTGTCACACAGTCGTGCGTCACTTTGTAGTTCTATCGCTGTGAGTTACCAGTTATCAGCTACCTGCTTGAATGCAGGAATGTCTAGTTCATCATATCAACCTGAGCCTGTTTACGTAAAAAGATGCATGTTGGAAGAAGTGCGTGTGTGTGTGTGTGTGTTAGTGAGGTTTCAGATCTATTGTATAACTTTGTAATAAGTAATTAGAATATTAGAGGAAACAGGACTTAAGCTGGTCTGAGTCCTGGATTAGTCCCTGAAGAGTTTCCCAGCAGATACTGGGTAATTGAGTAAATTAGCATCATGCGGCTTCCTTAGGCATTTTATTTTGACGTCACTGTGACGGAACTGTGTCAACCACCAGCTGAGTCGCGTGAGATGAAGTCTGATGCAGTTCAGATTGTATTTATGCTGAATATTTCTACATTTATGTTTATATCTGTACATTTTTTTATGTGATGTCACACAAATTCAGACTATCTGGTAACCATGTCAGGTGACATGGCGCTACAATAACTTGTTCTTAGCTGCAAATTGTTTTCTCATCTCTAGAATTTAGAAAAAAGCTTTTGATGTAAGAACAAAGCAGAACAGTGAGGTGATTCCAGTTTTACTCCTTCGTCTGACAGTTTTTTATGATGGTAGACCTCAAAACTTCTATGAATGTTACACTAACAAGAAGAAACTCTCAAATGTTAAAAATATTTTCTCAGATAGAAAAAACTTTTTGTAAATAAGAGAACAATTAAAATTCTAACTTGGTGTTAATTCAGTGTAATACAATGTAATATGACAGGTATTGTCCTTAATTACCATTACATGTATGTTGGCTTTAGCTTTTCACAGATAAAATTAAAAGAAAAGTAATAAAATGAAGTAGTTTCTTTCCTTAAATAGGACTGTTGTGTCCACGTTCAAATACCTTGCATGATTCAGCATTTTTTGGGTAATAATAAGTTGATTTTATAAAATTCTGGCCTTACAGGAAATGAGCAAACATCACAAATGACCTCGATCTGTTTGGCTATTCAACATCAAGCTATTTTAAGCAAGAAAGGAAAAACAAAAGGAGAAACTAAAATTACAGATTGACTTTTCATTGTTTTATACCTGAAGACATGCAGCTGGTTTACTCTTTACCCAGTATGAGTGAAAAACTTAAAGATATTTGCCTTTTAGGAAAATAAAATTGTGCAAATACCTACAGGATTAGCACATACTCCTTGAGCTGTAACGCAGAGGCGTCTAGAGGTATGTGAAGTATACACCTGGCTCAGGTGATGTGGATCAACTGAGTGTGCGCACACCTGAGAGACAGACTCAGGTGATTATGAAGAGTCTGTCAATCACAGTTCTGATTGCCCTGCAGCAATCTGCCTGTTCAGATTTACTGCCCTGCTTGTATTTAAACCTCAGCTCCTGTTCTCAGATCCATCCTATGTAAACATGCAACCGCACAGTCTGCACACTAACACGACTGCGTGTTTGTGCATAAGCAGACACGCACAAACATGAGCCACAGACTTAGATTATCTTAGATGTTTATACAGAATGACTGGAGAGCAGATCTGATAAGGTTTATCAGATCCGAGACCGCAGCTCATTAAATCAAGTGTAAGAATTTCTCACGCAGTTTCTGCAGTTTCTGACAATAACATGTTTTTACTTTCATTTCACTATTAAATAACATCGTAAATCTTTGTGTCAATTTATTTTTGTCATTGTTTGAATACTAAATGTAAAACATTTTAAAACAACATTAATCCAATTTAAAAATAAACTAAACTTATCTAATAATGTTCAGTAAAGTATGTTGTAGGTAAAGTGTATATAGATGGTTGTTTCTTGGGTTCAACAACAGATGATGCATTTAAAAAGCATTTTGAAACAAAATTATAGTAAACTTTTAAAAAGGAGCTCAAGAAATAAGTCAACTTGACAAGATATAAAATAAAAAGTTAATAACATTTTGAGACAAGGAAAGTGAAATTTGTTGCTTGTCAATCATTATTATCACATAACTGACATGAGCAATGCAGCCAAGCCCACATAGTTTCAAGACTGAAAGTAAAATGACAGACTGCAAATAGAATGATGTGTTATTCAGAACTCCATCCAGGAAAATCTGCTTCAAGTTTGGAATAAATTCCATTTATATGTTGTCAAACTTACAGTCTGATGATCTGCTTTAGTTTGTTTAGAGGGAAAAGGCCTTCATGATGTAACGCTACTGTAGGATCCAAAGACACGAGCAGACGCAGTTGATTAATTTTGCTTCATTAACTGCATCGTCTTAGTATTTAATAAGGGGAAAAGTCTGCACTCACATGAAACAACAGTGACTGTACAAACACAAACATACACACAAAAATATTAAGAAGAAAGTTTTAGAATTTAATCTTCTGAACAGTTTTAAAATCAGAAACATGTTACACTCAAGTGTCTTCATTTATTCATCATCTGTACAGAACTAAAACACTAAAACGTTCAGGTTGTGACAGATTCCTCAAACTGCAGGATTTAAATCCATTCAGTAAACTATGTAAAGGTACCTGAGGAAGAGAACAACCTGTACGACTTGTTACCTGATTTGTTTCCTGATTCACAGGGAAACAAAGATTAGCAACCACATAAACAAACGTCACAAAAAGTGATGAAGCTATTTAATTATTTGTTGTAGTTGATTTGGATGCTGTAAATTTGCTCTGATTCTCTCAGCTTGATGACTTAAAGATTTCTCCATGTTTTTCCAAACTGTGACGATTCTGACCGGCAGGTAAAAAGTAATCGACACAACTCCACTTCAAAACTCATTATCTATCTGGTTAACTTGTGTTAAGAAACAATCTACATTAATTGTGTTATTTTACACATTGTATTGCTGGAACTACCTTTACAGATTTTTGCTACTCCACCCATACATTCAGGTATATTAATAACCAGATGTGTCATGTGGTTCACAAAACCAAACCTTTGGGAACAACCTTTTGTGGAATCTGTTTTTAAAAAGGACAGGCCCTTTTTTAAATACTGGGCAGGTTAAATATTCATTATTCTTTGTTGTCACACCATGAACACACCTTAAGCAGCCAGAAACCGACTCTGATCTGAACAGAAATAATGACTTTCGTGTTGTGAATCCTGTAAGAATCTTTCTGTCTTACACAGTGAAACTAAAGGTTAAAAGACTTTTTTTAAAGAAAAAGTTTAAGTTATTTGTGTAGAAATGTAATAACATGAGATTATGTTCAGCTTTTGGAGTTCCAGGTTTTGCAAGTGCAGTTCATACACTTCCATTTGAAGTGTGCACCCTTCCATTTGAAGTGTGCACCCCCCACATCACACCAGGGTACGCGACATATCAAGCCCCCTGCATGAACATTCTGAACATTAAAAGGACCAAGGGGTGAAATGGGATTCGAGTTGTTACTTCACACAAAACAGCAGATTCCTTTTTTTTCCAAAAAGCAACAGAACAAAAGAAACATCCTTGATGTGTATCAAAGTTTGATAAACTCTTTAAAGAGACAAACAGATGTTTGGTGAGAACGCGGCCTCTTTGAACCTTGGAGACGTTATCTGACTGACTGTTTAGCAGACTGTTTTGTCATGCTATGCTACACAGTTTGCTTTTGTCAGATCTGATCCGTAGCCCCACCTCTGTGACGTCACTCGCCTCATTGAGCGTGCCAGTTCTCTTAACTGGTAGAAAATGCCCGCATACGCTGGCACGTTATTGTTGCATGCTTGGAAACCTGGCTAAAGCAGGTGATGATGATTGGAACTGATAGGCAGCAGAGAATGCTGAAAGCTCTGAGATTAGGTGAGAAGAAAAACTCGGATAACATTGTTGGTACATCTCTTAAGCTGATTGTTCCTAAAGCACGTGGCTGAGAAAAACATCAAGAAGCATCCTACATGTTTTTATTTGTTTGTTTGGTTACATTCAGAACTTGACATTCCAGTCCAAAATCTTTGATCAAAGGGAGACATACCAGAATATTTCATGAGGGAGTCTGGAATAACAACATCTTCTGAGTTGTAAAAATACAAATTAGACTTAAATCTTAAAAGTACCTTCAGATTCTTAGAATGAAATCAGTTCTCTCAAATAAAACCAAGATCTTTACTTACATCAACTCTTTCTGTTAAATTTGTTTTCATATTTCTGAAAATTATCATTTTAAAGATGAAAATTATAAAAATTAAAAGTTTTGTTTTTGACTTGTTCTTACTTTGATGGTTCTAAAGTGAAATCTGGTTCTTGTGTGTTGGTCATGTGTTAGCAAGACAAAGATCAAATTCTGTTGGAATTTCTGCAATTTTCAAATCACTTGATCCACTTCAGTCTCATGGGGCCGTCAGTCCATCACAGACAAATTTCAACTTTAAAATTCAGCTTTTAAATTTGTGTCAAATTGCAGCATGAGAGTCAGATGATAATAAAGTCAACTCTCCGGCTGAACAGTTTTTGGAGCAGTAAAAGTATTTTGAACAGATTCTGAAGCTGATGTTTCAGAAACCGTTTCAGACTAGAATCAATTATAATTAAGTATTTTTGTTAGTAAATAAACAAATCTAAAACTTTATTTTTACTTTTATAAATACTTTTAACATACTGTATTTGTACAAACTTGGATTCAGTCTCATTCAGTGAGAATGTATTTTTTTTAGAACCAGCACATTAATGAAAACAGTGTCACATCTTTCTGTGTTATATGATGATTTTGGAAGCATGAAAATAAGAACGAGGTTTTTGTCAGAGAAATAACTGACTGACTCAAGACTGCAGTAAGAGACACATTCATGTGTCCTCCATGTCTTAGGACATCAACATTCAGCTTTACATGCAAAAAAAAACATGATTATTATAATTTAAATAAAGTTTGTTTGTGGGTGTAACATCTAGTACAAACACATTTCAATAAGTTTATTCACTGGAAGTTCTGACAATAAACTGATTTTTATGAGCCTCCGCCCAAAAGGTTTGACCTTCACACAATACAGTGTTTCCTTAATGAGATATTTAGTTTCTTTTGTCAGATACGAACCTGGTACAAACAAATGTCTCTTTTTAGCAGCACTGGAACTACTTCTGCTTGTGAGGAAACATTCTTGACTTTCAAGGAAAGTTTTAAAATATTAAGAATTTGGTGAGAAAAAAAAGTAAGACACTTTTTGAGAAGCGCTGAGCTTCAGAAAAACGTTGCTACTGCATAGTTTGTCTCTTCTGACTCACTGATGTGACACATCAGGCTCATTTTACACAAACACCTCCCTGATTCTTTACATTTCTCAGAACACAGTGATCGTGGGATCTTTTTATCTCAAAACAGAGCCGTTCTGACATTATGGAACTCAAAACGTTTCAGTTTTGTCACAGTTTTGTCCTGAAACATGGTTAGAAGGAATCCAGCCACCCACTTGTTGGTGCCCTTCTCCAGAGACCTGCTCACATCCAGGGCCAATAAAGAGTTGCCAATTAAGCTAATTTTTATGTCTGTGGTCTAAAAACAGGTGACTGAGGTGTTTGGAGTCTGTTATTTTCAACAGACTTGAGGTTCAAGTCCCACACAGTGGTTTCATCCAGACTCTTCTCATTCTGTTTCACTTCCCTCTCGGTTAGAAAAGCTTAATTTTTGGTCATAATATTAATGTGTTTTGGTTAGAATTTGTGTGCATGCAGCCTCGTTGGAGTCATTTTAATGTTAATGTTCATGCTTCTTCATTTTGTTCAAGTTCCGCAGAGTGTGACACTCCTGTGTTTTGGAGATGTGAATAAACTGATTACATGCTTCTAGGCGTGACTAGGTTGGGTCCTTTCCTGAGGGAAGGAAACTATGAGAGGTGACAATTTATCTTTAGTGCCATACCACACATAACATCATGTGAGGTGTAGCAGATGCATAAATAAAGACAATCGGGATTAAACCCCATCAGTCCAGGTTTGCATAATCAAATCATTAGTTATGGACATTATAGACAGAATTCCTGCAAAAATCTGATAGACTGACAGACTGACAGTCGTCATGCTGTAGATCGACTGTAAAAAACACAAACAGCCTGACACCATAAATCACCACAGGTGCTAAGCAGAATAATGGGAGGAGGGAGTGGAGAGGGGTGGGGGATTTAAGTCGAAGCCATAATTATGGTCTTTATGTTATTTTTGGATCTACAGTCAGAGTGCTAGCATGTCAAACAAAAACAATAACAGCACTTCTGCTGCACTTAAGCCACAGACAAACATGCACCTCTCACAATCAATCCAAACCCATATGAGTAATGCAAGTCAGGATTCATGAGTCTGACATTACCCGATGAGCCAAAAATACCAAACAAAAAGCAAACGCAAAGCAAGAAAAACTAAATCAGCTCTGTTTTCAGCTGTGGAGGGAACTCCTGTGTCTGGTGATCCCTGTGCTTTTGATATCTGTCATAACAAGGCTTCAGAGGAACCAGTTTTTCAGTCATACCCACACAGGCATAACCTCAAGTTCTCAACACACACGCGATGGCATACTCTCAACTATGACTCACAGCTATTACCTGACACTATTAAGCATTGTGAAACACAAGCCGGGTTACCCTCGCAGTTACATACTGTCAGCGACGGTTTCCTCATATTTCCAACTAATCCTTTTTTCAGACAAACACGATTGAGCAGCTACTGGCACAAATATGTTTGAACATGTTGAGGGAATGACCAAGCTGACTTTGACAGATGATTTGTCACGCTTACAGTACATAAACCATCAGCGCGTACACAAGGCCTTACAATAACTCAGTTTAATGTGATAAGACGCAAGATAAGGGCTGAGCTAGACCAGGTGAAGGGACAGCAGAGCTCCTGGTCTACACTCCTCTACAGATAACAAAAGCCTCAAGAACATACTTGTTATGTAAAATGCTGTAAATCTTGTATTAAGCAGGAAGGTGTCTGAGATCGTTGGTGTAAAGACTCACCTGTCTATGAATTACAAACACAGTTAAGAGTGTGTTAGTGGAAGAAATGTGTTTTTCCATCAGGTAAATTTTGCGTCATTAGTTTTGTCTGTATGAAACAGCTCACATCATCAATATGAGGTATGAAATTTTCTAACAGTTGAAAAATTTAGATTCACAGTTTGGGTCAAGTTTAACAATCCCTGTTTTGGGATTTATTAAACCTTTGTAAAGTGGTGAAGTATAAGTATAAAAAAAGTAAGAAAAAACATTGAATATCCTGTTTTTATCTGAACTCATGATGAAGAGTCAAGTTATTAATTAAATAAAAAACATTTTAACGTCAGACATCCAGGCAGAAACAAGCAGACTGTAAATGGGTTTACATAATTTTGGGACTCAACAGGACTCAATGTTCTGCTTTATGTAACAGATTTCTCAAGACTTCTAAAACAGGACGTATGAAATGACGTTCACAGCTGCTTGCCAGTTGTTGGTGCATTCTGGTCAAACCGGGAAGACGGAATTCTTAATTTTCCTGTGTGAAATAGCAACTAAATCACCCCACCCTGCATTCCTGTTTCTGACTGGTAAAGGTCAGAGGAACCTCACCCACCTCACCCTCTAATATCTGTATAGGTAATTAGTTTCTTTATGACAGATTTTAAACTTGTTGTACTGGATCAACATGAACTCTGATGTGACTCCATTCCTGGGCTCAACTGGTGAGGTAACTTGTACCAGATGGACAGATGTTGATGACCAACCACTCAGATATTCTAGCTGGAACGGGCTGGTTTAGGGTGTGGTCATAGGTGTGATCATGGCGCTGGAAGACGACTGTGTGAATGTCAAAACTAGAGATCCACCCATCCATCTATCCATCTGTCCGTCCATCCATCCATCTGTCCATCCACCCATCCGTCTGTCCGTCCATCCATCCATCTGTCCATCCACCCATCCATCTGTCCATCCAACTATCCATCTGTCCGTCCATCCATCCATCTGTCCATCCATCTATCCATCTGTCCATCCATCTATCCATCTGTCCGTCCACCCATCCGTCTGTCCGTCCATCCATCCATCCGGCCGTCCGTCCGTCCGTCCATCCATCCTCCATCCGTCCGTCCGTCCTTCCATCCATCCATCCATCCATCCATCCATCCATCCATCCATCCATCCATCCATACATCTACCCATCCATCCATCCATCCATCCATCCATCCATCCATCCATCCATCCATCCATCCATCCATCCATCCACCCTCCGTCCCTCCGGCCGTCCGTCCGTCCATCCATCCATCCATCCATCCATCCATCCACCCATCCATCCATCCATCCATCCATCCATCCATCCATCCATCCATCCATCCATCCATCCATCCATCCATCCATACATCTACCCATCCATCCATCCATCCATCCATCCATCCATCCATCCATCCATCCATCCATCCATCCATCCATCCATCTACCTATCCATCCATCCATCCACCCTCCGTCCCTCCGTCCGTCCGTCCGTCCTTCCATCCATCCATCCATCCATCCATCCATCCATCCATCCATCCATCCATCCATCCTCCTTCCATCCATCCATCCATCCGGCCGTCCGTCCGTCCGTCCATCCATCCATCCATCCGTCCGTCCGTCCGTCCGTCCATCCATCCATCCATCCATCCATCCATCCATCCATCCATCCATCCATCCATCCATCCATCCATCCATCCATCCAGTAGAGAATGTCATGTTTGTTCCATCCATGCTGATGTTCCTGCCTTTTCTGTTTTTTGAGATTTTTATTTGTCTTATTAGTTTTGTGTGTCTGTAGATGTTTGAGTTAGTTTAGTATCTTGTGTTTTGTCTTTGCACCATTCAGTCCTGTTGTTCATGTCCTGCACCTGCATGCTCCATGTCAGTTAATTTACCTTCACTCCCTTCACCTGTATGTTCCCCTCTGCAATTCATCTCCATCTAAATGTCTGAGATTCATTCCTTGACTTTACTCTACTCCCAAAGCTCAGATTCATATTCCATTTTCTTTCAACAAACTGCCTTCTCACCACCTCCTCCGTGTATTTGAGCTCAGTCTCACCCACAAACTAACAGAATCAGTGGATTGTAGACTTGGTGATAGATCAAAGTCATTTGATTTGAATTTTACCTTTTCTTTTTTATGTAAGTTACCCTGGAATAAATGTTGTTAATGAACCCAATTAACTCTGTTTTGGTCCAGTGACATTTTAAACTTTGCAGACAGCTTTTTGGTGATGCGTACAGGTTTATAATATGTTCTCAGCATCATTAAACTACATTTTGGAAAGATTTGAGTTATTTTGTTTCCACATAGTTCAAAAAAGAAAAAAGCCTTTTCTGTTATTTATGGTAAAAAGGAAAAGAAAAAAAAATTGTACATAAAAATAATATCACTGGCAACAATTACCTATAAATAAATCGACGTTTAAATATTATTAAAGACATAAATGTTCACAGCATCTTGAAATAATTTTGCTATAGATTTTTAAAGAGATTTGTAAGAGAAAATTAAGAAGAATTTCAGGAATCAGAAATAAGAGTTTAAAAAGTAACTAAAGATTTTTTTTTATTATTGAATTTTGCCTGCAGATGACAGAGCTGATTGTTGCATATTCACGCACCGTTGGAATTAAGCTTTTTTCTGGTCCAAGTGCCTAAAAAAGGTTCAAATGATTCTGTTTTCAGACAGAAAACCTCTTCCAGAAGTATGAAGAACCAGGACAGGGACTGAAGTAGCAGACTTCTCAACCAGAGTCCTGCTCTCACACATGGACCACCTGGGTGATCTGTTTATCAAAGACATCCCAGCTTCATGGCCCCAGAGCATATTTCAGCTATTCATGCATCTTTTGTTTAAAAAAATGGCAATTTATAAACCCTAGTGCTCAGACAGCATTCAGATCAGAAACAGAGACACTCAACCAATCAGAACCCTCTCAGAGCAGACATAAGGCAGCTATTTTCTATAACATGACCACCAAAACCAGAAAGGCTCCTTTCACTGTTTAGGATTAATGTGACTCTTTCAGTGGATTATCTAATAGAAAACCTCCTAAATCTCTATAAATCTTTGATTCTTCCAGCTTCCAAAGCAGCATTATATAAACTTTGAGTTGAAAAAAGTGCAGGTGGGAGGAGCAGGTATTGCGTTGATGTTTCGTGCGAGGCCAGAGTGTTTGCAAAGGTTAATTTGCAGGGAGCAGCTCCTGCTGTTATCATCCACTGAAGAGCACTTTGTTTTGCTCCTGCCGTGAAAAGTGTTTTTGAGCTAACCCAAACACGGTCTATAGTAACAGTGATATAATCTACCTGAGTACACGGGGCCCACCTGCAGGGCTCTGACACAGCAAGAAAAATGTTTTACCTTGTCTGCACGAATGGGCTGCAGCAGAGAAAGGAGGTGGGGGGAGAGGGGTGTGGAAGGAAAAGCCATGGAAAGGAGGAGGGAGGCGGGACGGAGGGTTTTACTAGCTAGCACGCATGATGCTGTTTGGGCAGGTTGAGCCTGCAGACTCGCTGACTTTTCATCAGCTAGTTTTCTTTGCTTTAACGGCCATACTGTAATTAATCAGATGTCTGGCTTGGATAGGCACGCAAGGGCTGGGTTCAGGACCTTTTGTTTGGAAAGGTGCCTGGTCAGGTGTGTTCCTCGTCTTTTCTCTCTGAGAAAGTTCAGTCTGAGTGGCGACACCTCTCCTGACAAGATCAAGGCAAACAGTGCTGTAATTATAATTTACTCATTTTCATGACTTTCTTTTTGTAAGTACAAGAGTGTCACACACAGCAGGTCCTTTTATTCAAACACAGCAACACCTCAGTGATTCAGTAAGACAATAAGACACCAGGCGTGAAGATCAGCTACTGCAAAACTAAAAACACAAGCTCAAAAGATATTTGATGGACATTATCATATCAGACAAAACTTCAAAAAGATTCATCAGGTCACATTTTTATTCCTATAATATGAATGTTGCGTCACATCCATTTTTTCTCTGACAGGATTTGGAACGCTTCATTGTCTAGTTTGATATCTTCAACATAATCTTTAAACTCTCTCATTATATTTGACCTTTTCAGTCACAAACAGGTGCTCCAGTCTCTGCTTATTAACGATTTTCTTCTTATTTACGCACCTGGTCGTCCCAAAGGCCAGACCTGTTTCTCTGGCATACAGGTGGAAGTAACAAGGATTTGAGTACCACATGAGGTCTGATCCATTTTCATATTACACAACAGAGTTAACGAACCAGCCAAAATTCATATTTAACCTCATATATTATCAATATATGACCTGTTACCTATTTTGTTATATTTTGTACAAGACAGAAGAAACACATCGTATGAATATTAATTGTTTTAACTGTATCTTTACAGGTTTCAGAATCACTGACAGCTGTTATTAACATTTTAATGTTTACTTTAGTGCATTTTGTGTTTTTTTATTCATAGAAATTTTATCTTAAAATGTTAATGCTGCAAAAAATCTCATTATCTCAAACTTTCATTACATTAATCTATCCTCAGTCTGAATGTCAACATGTGTCAGCAGCTCCTTTTGTGTTTTACTCGTTTTACATCAGATGCAACTCTTGGTTTGCTTTACAGCCGAGCTGCTGCTGTTTGCTCCGGTGGATCAATGCTGCGCCGGACGCAGGAGATGTTACAGCCCCTCAGCCAGCTGGAGGAGATTAAGCATTTAGTCTCAAACTTCCGATACTTAATCATATTCATATTAGCATTATCATCGGATCAATATCTAATAGCGCAGACAACAAACAGTCACATCTGCAGCAGAACACGGGTTTGTAATTACTCGTGCACTGAGCCGTGAAAAGTCACACAAACTGAACCATCGAAAACAACATTTTATATTTCAGGTGGATAAAACAGTTAATCATAACTAATGTATGAAGTTGTTCATTTGAATTTTAATTTGAGGAGCCAGAATGTGAAAGAACTGTAAACCCTGAAATAAATCCAGATACATGTAGAATCATCATTTTTTCAACTGAGAGACGTACCGGCCCACAAAAACCAAACATTTAATCCTCTTCAGGATCTTATTGTTTGTCTGTTTAAGGGTTTCAAGGTCAGTCCTAATGTCAAAGCATAAAGAGGAACAAAAAACAGAGTTTTTAAGTTGCAGATTTATTTAATTTCTCTGCAAACTGAGTGACATTTGTGACCCAAAACATCAGAAACTGAAATATGCAGTAAAAATCATTAAACTGTTCTCCTGAACAATTATGAAGGTAACTGGATTTTTTAGGTGTCTAAAACTAATAAAACCTAAAATTAAAGTTTAAAACAAAATAAAACTTTAAGTTAATATTCACTTTCACTTCTATGATCCTAAATTATCAAAGTATTTTTGGGAAAGTTTTACAAACTTCAATAAGACAGTATATTGTTTTTTTTCTTGTTGTTCAGTGAACATTAACAAACACGAGTACATCAGACTGTCCAGATTTGGTTAAATCTGAACATTAACAGTCAGCTGATTAAATTAAACTGAAAGAATAAACTAAAAAACAATCATAAGATCTAATAATCTTAGATAAAACAGAAGTAACTAATCAAACAGATGAAATGTTCCTCAATTCTGTGGTTATAACTGAATGAGCTGCAAGAAGACATTTTTACTTGATTAACTGTTCAGGAAAATTTCCTGTATTTTCTCTATAATTTTCCACATTTCTGTGTTACAGAAGCAGATACAAGGTGTGTCTAAAGCCACAAACTCTGTGACACTTTTGTTTTAAAAACTTCATGTAAATCTTCATAAAGTTCTAATTTTGAACTATAAATATTCATAATCAGAGAGATGAGAAAGCCACTATTTTTACTTTTAATGTCGAAAGTAGCCTGAAAATTCAGCCTAAATATTTTTTGTTCTGACAAAACACATGTTTTACTAAGAAAGAGAAATGTGCTGAATAACTGACAAAAACCTACTAATGTTGTCAGTCACCCGTGTGTTTGTTGGGGTTGTTTGTGGGGTGATTCCTTGGTAACTGCTCAGAGTCAATGTTTTGTTTGCAGTCAAAGCCCCCAGCTAAATGTTCCACCTCTCAATCAAAGAAATAAAAGGGCTGGTTAAGGTTCAGACGGTGCAGAAATAGCACCGAGGAACCCCGCGGTAGGTGGAGAGGGAGGCGAAGCATCTCGTGCAAACTGCTATGCGTGAGTAGAGTGTTTGGATCCTATTTCAAGTTTAGACAGAAAGGGGCTGAACGGCTGCCAGGTAAACAGAGCAGCTCAGGTACTGATTTGGCCCTGTGTTTATGCTTACACAAAAACAGCCTACAGCACAGCTGAATGGAGGTAGGTCCTATCAGCTGCTGCGATAAAGTGAGGTGTCTATGGCTGAGATCAATCATTGCTTCAACCCCCCCCCCCAACTCCAAGCCTTCCAGCTCTGCATCACAGGGTCTGTAGCGTGTGAAGAGTTGAAATGGACGATAAAAACTGATATGGTCTTAGGTATGAAGCCCGTGTGGCCCGCATGGCTGAGGTTCATTGACAGACATGCCCTAACAGTAACATTTTACAGCCTGGATTAAGGGGTCCAGTCTAATCTGATTTCCTCTGGAGAGGCATGTTTTGAGTTTCTGTAGATTTCAGATCATCGTTAGATGTAAGAACTTAAAAAACATTTTAAAGCCCTTCAAAGAGTTCAGGAAATGGTTCAGTCTGAGATATCAGGAGAAGAAGAACAGAATTATTAACACAATACTGAAGGGAATCCTGCTCAACAAGGTGCTTATTGGATTTGGGTCTAAAAACACAAGAATAAAGAGTGGAACACCTGAGTGGAAGCAGGTGAGAAGTGACACTGACAGTGAGACCAATGTCCTCGTGCTGCCGACGAGTCAAAAAACAGACAAACTGCACCTAAAAACATGTTGAATACAGTTAAATAAATCTACTACTCCATTTGTCAAGATGAAGTATTTATTTACTCTAAGTTAATATATATTTAAATTTACTAACTTGTTCTAATATTTTCACACTTCGGATCATAATAATCAACTTTTCATTGTGTTCATCTTATTGGCTCAGATGCTCAGCTGATCTGTATAGGCTACTGTATGTTACTTAAAAACAACATTCTGAAATAAAGAAACAATATGTTAAAATACTGAATGTGTTTTCATCCAAATATTGTTTTCATTTAAAGATAATAATAATTATAAATAATTTGACAAACTCAAAGTCACAATGTTTATGTTTGATAAATATAATAAAGTCAATCAATAGTCATTTTTTCTTTTATTTGTATTTTAGTTTGTATTTTATTTCTTGTTTTAAAAAAAGTAAATATAGAAGTTATTTTATGTGTAACTGGTGAATGTGGGCTGAAATTTGGGATCAATAGAACTTCATTTAGGTTTATCAGAGTTCATCTGATGAACTTAAGAAATAAACATGTCGCTTTAACTCTTCAGCCTGACCAACGGAGGACACCTTCAGTTTGAGGACAGGACCCCTCTGAAGGTTACAGCAGGAGAAGCTCTGCAGCTGATCAGCTGAATCTGAAGTGCTCATGTAAGGTTGTCTTAACTAGCACATCAATAATAACCAGGAGGTTTATAATTATTTCTTACATATTTCAATATATATAAAAAACACAGTTTGAAAATGTCTTTATATGAAGACAATGAAGATCTAAGCTGGAGTGACATCACAGTCACTGCGTACCATTTACGCCCCGACATTCCCAAGCTGCCTTCCGCTCATGCTTCACCTACACTTCACCTCTTTCCTTCATTACTTTAATTATACCTTTAGTTGGCTCTGCGTATTTAGGTGTATCTATTTTTTTCCTCTCTGTAGGCCAGGCAGGGTGTGAACACCGCAGGTAAGAAAACAGCTGAACCAAAATAGCAACAAGCAGCTGCCAAGTGACTTCAGGATATGCCGCTTCATCTCAGCAGAATTCATTTATTAACCGTTGGCACAGAAGCTGCAGATATTTAGACTCAGCAAACCACGCTTGTGAGTCTCTTTGTGAGTCACTGCATGTATTTATGTCTGTTTACATCTGTATCTGCTGTCAACGAGAACGTATTGATCATTCTCGCTCTCCTGGGCGGATTTGTTGTGGAAAGTTATGGATCAAAACAGCTTCATGGGAACTTTTTCTCAGGTGTGATTATATAGACAGAAGTCTCTCCCCCCCTTCCCCCTTCATTCATCTTCTTAAAACACAAAATCATAGAAAAACACAACAAAGCAGACAACGAACATTTAGACAGCCTGTATTTTAGGATAATTACAGTAATCACCGTTTGAAGAATAAACTAGATGGAATGCATGTGTCTTCCATTTTTCAGAAGAACAGTTTCAGACCCACACCTGATCAGACACACAGCTGCAGTCAAACCCACACCCCCACAAACAAACCTCAGATCTGGCACGGCGCTGGAATGAGTGGAATTGATGTGGAATGCTTGAACTTTAGGTTGTCTGTGAAAGAAACACTCGACCGTACCTACCTGAGCGCTGCACTGGAGCATGTCTCAGTCAGAGACTAAATCTGCTGCAGGGAATTTTGGGAATCTCAGCTACGCAGCACCTCTTGTTGTTATTATCCCTCTGCCCTGTTCACACACAGCCCACAGTTTGCTTATACAAAGGCACGGGCGCTGGACACCCTTCACTCAAACAAAACATAGATGAAATACAGGTAAGAATTGATCCAGAGACACACAGACTAGGGTTAGCATGTGAGCATAGACGGCTGCAGAGGTGCGGCTATTTTTGGAGCAGTGAAGGATTCACCTGATGAATTTACATAACTGGAATTCCACCCATGTCAGCACCTGAATCAGATTTCTTTAGCTGCTCAAAAATAACTCTAAATCTCAACAGGTGAGCTGAAACAACAAAAACTCATTAACATGTCAGATAAAAGACGCAGTTTTTAAAGTTTACAGTTCTGACGTGAAGATGAAGCATGTTAATCCTTTTATTCATATTAAAACTCAAAAATAATTATTTTTTACATTTGAAATGATGTGAAGTGTTTAGACCTGATTTAATTCCAATTTCAAAGAGGAAATGATAATTGAAGTTAGTGACACCTGCAGGGAAGCAGTCTTTCCACCACTGATTTAAATGGTAATGTGGAAAATAGAAACAGTGAACAGGTGTGCTGCCTTCATGGCAAATCACCACAGGTGTGTCTGTTTAGCTGTTTTGGCAGAGTGGGTGAAATTAAATATAATCTCATCACACTATTGCAAAGAAAAACAATCTAGTACAGGCACACCTACCACGGCCAAGCTGTGTGGGACTCTCTCTGCAGCTTGTCAGAGGGGCGATAATGATAACACACGACGCTGCTTTCCTCAGCTCTGGTTTTAGGCTCACAGCGGTCGTCCTCATGAGTTTCAAAGAAAATATTTTTGGATATAATCTCTCAGAAAAAACACAGACAGACGAGGAAGTAGTTCATGGATCACAAGTTTGATCAGAAGATTTCTGACTGTCTTTGATATTTCTGACATGCGTCATCTTGAAGAACAATGTGTGATAAGACAACTCAGGACTGTCTTCGGTTCAGTTAAGGGTTCTTTTTTTCTGAAACAAACCTAATAAGCCAATAATTGCATTACAAGCCCATATATAGGATATAAGTTTTTTTTTTTGTGAACGTATTGTTTGAATTCAGCTATAAGACCTTCTTCTTCTTCTCCACAGCAAATCCTCTGTCTCAATCTGTCATCTGCATCTTCTCTCAGACCAACCAACCTCATGTCCTCCTTCACTTACATCTCCTCTTTCTCCTCTGTACATGTCCAAACCATCTCAGTCTCTCGGACTTTATCACCAAAACATCTAACATGTGTTGTCCCTCTGATGGACTCATTCCGGATCCTGTCCATCCTCGTCCCTCCCAAATAACTTCAACATTTTCATTTCTGCTCCCTCTATCTGTGTCTCCTGTCCTTTCCACAGTGGTATACCGTCTCCAAATCAGACAACATGGCTGGTCTAATCACTTTCATGTCCACCTGTCCTTTCATTCTTGCTTTTTGTCACGTATCACTCTGTAATTTCAGCCACATGGTCCAAATTAAACTCCACCTAAAATAATTTTCTGATTAACCTCAGAAGTTTAATTCATTGGAACAGTGACTAAACAAATTTTAATTTCAGGGAAACGAAGCACCTTCAGGCCTTTTAACCTAACTGGAAAAACAGAACACAGACTTCAAGTACATGTTTACATGGTTAACCTTCATACCTTTGCTTAACTCATTGCTTTCACACCCACACACAAACTATTCAGTGTATTATCTGCAATCACGCCTGTCCTGAACATCTGAGGTGATTATTAGATGAATTTTAAACTTGTAGACACACCAAATGACGCACAGATTCATATCTCAGACCTGTTGTCTGTTTGGAGGGCAGAACAGACAGTCCTACATCATAACTTTGCAATGTATTAAGCATCTGTTCAATAATCTTTGAAAAAGTCACAACACTTATTATTTCAGTGCAAATACAAGGACAAAGAGAAAAAGGGTCTAAAGAGTTGAACCTTAAGTTATTCAGATAAACAGCTGAGAGAAAAGGAGTGGCTGAGATGACAGTTTAACTACCCTGGAGCTCATAACTCATGTTCACTCTGCAGAGTCTGTTTGCTTTGTCATCTGGCTGAGGTGTTGACAGGAGACGAGTTAGAGTGACTAACATTTGGTTTACAGGCGCCGGGGCTGTGAGTTTATCTAAAGACTGTACCAGCTCCTTCTTCTTCAACTAAAAGCTGGAGACAGGTGCAGCATGGAATCGTTGCTCAGACGGTCTTTGTTCATCAGACCATAAAGTCCCATTAAAACCTGTTTTCTAAAATATTAATTTCAAAAAGTCTAAACTCAGCAGGCAGCAAGAGGAGCAACACCACGTATAAGTTTTGTCAATTAATCCATGTACTGACTGGTTTAACACTTTTAAGAGGCAAAAAAATCATAAGAATATTTTTACACATTTGGAGGTTTGAACACTGTTTGTGATTTTCTGCCAGTTTTTTTAAATAAACTTCTAGCAGCATGTAAAAAGAAAGAAGTTCTTTAAGTTTATGTTCAGTCTCAACAATAAAACAAGCAGCTGTGTGAGTTAAACCAGCGTGGATTTTGATATGTGCTCAGATGACTCATGTGCAAAAATAAAAGACTAACTACACAAAAAACTGAGCAAGGCAATACCAAAAAAATAACTCTGAATAAAAATATAATGTAACAGTCTTATCAGAGTAATCTGGGTTTAGATTTAGTGACTGTCCCTTTAAACACAATCTCTGTTTTTCATTTCAGCAGGTCCAATTGTTTTTTCTGAACTTTTTCTGACCTCTCAGATGATCTCTGTGTTTCTATTTTTTTCATTCCCTTCATCTTCTTCCTTAACCAGAAAACTCACATATTATTCAAGCCGAGTTATGTGGAACTCATCCAAACCTTTTCTCTCTTATTTCTGTTTAGTGTTTGCTTTTCTTCCTCGTTCCACCCAAACACAGGTGAAGGGTGACATGGGTTTGAACAAAAAAATCAACATACCTGTCCTTTCATCTGATCAACATCTGTCTGTCTGTCTGTCTGTCTGTCTGTCTGTCGAAGTTTTAGACCTCTTCAGGAAAATTTGATATAAATTGCAAATCTGGATGGATGGATGGATGGATGGATGGATGGATGGATGGATGGATGGATGGATGGATGGATGGATGGATGGATGGATGGATGGATGGATGGATGGATCATCCACTCTCTTTTCTCCTCCCTGTTGTTGCCAGTAGTGACATTCAGATATATAACTCGACGCTTCATGATTTGTTTTGGAAACCACGCCTGTGGGCCGGACCTTGTGGAGGCATTATATTATAGCAACCGTGTCTTCGGAGACAAATCTGCGCTCTGCAGCTCTACACAGAAGCTCAGAGTGCCTCCAGCGTTCCACACGAGCTTTTACAACTTCTAAGACTCCGTCACATCAGTGCAGGCGGGACACCTGCTCTCCTGCTCAGCTGAGACAAGCGTCAGTCACTTCACGCTGCGAGGACACTGAAAGCCAGAGACTGAACTTTTTGGAGAAAAACATGAAACTTGAAGTTTTCTCAGCGCACCACTTCGCTCAGAAGCCGATGGAGTTGTGCATGGAGCCAGACAGGGGAGTTCCCTCTCCCATGTCCGGGGACGAGCTGGGCTCTGACGGGGACTGCGTGGCCAACAGCCCGGCACCTGTCACCCTAAGCGGAGAGGGCAGCAAAGGGAAGCCCTACACCCGCAGACCCAAACCCCCCTACTCCTACATTGCACTCATCGCCATGGCCATCCGGGAGTCCAGCAGCGGCCGCCTCACTCTGGCAGAGATCAATGACTACCTGATGACAAAGTTCCCGTTTTTCCGCGGCAGCTACACCGGCTGGAGGAACTCTGTGCGCCATAACCTGTCCCTCAACGACTGCTTCCTCAAAGTGCTCCGGGACCCGTCCAGGCCCTGGGGAAAAGACAACTACTGGATGCTGAACCCGCACAGCGAGTACACCTTCGCTGACGGGGTGTTCCGCCGCAGGAGGAAGCGCATCGCTAAGAGACCCCCCAAAGAGGAGGAAAGCCCGGACATCCTGAGTGAGGACACCCGCCTCCCCGCCCCGGAGGAGAGGGTGGGGGCAAAGTTCTCCAGCTCCTTTGCTATTGACAGCATTCTCAGCACACCATTCAGACGGAGGGAAGACAACCACGCTGACCCAGAGATCACAACCCCCTGGGTGTACTGCCCCCCAGGGGCCCACATGTTCCCTTACACACTGAACTATCCGGTCCAGAACACGTTTGTCTCTGAGGTGTCGTACAGAAGCACAGAACCTGACCGGGATCCGTACCTGCAGCCAGGCATGGTCGCACCTGAACCCGTCTTCAAGGTGCCCAGCAAGGCGCGAGGCTTTCATATAGACTCCCTGCTGTCATGAAACACCTGGACTGCTGTCACACCTGTGTTTTCAACCCTGATGTGCACTTTGTGGGCAATCTCCTTTTCATTGCTTTAAATGTTTAACTGTGGGACTCAGTTTGTGAGCAGCTACTGTAGAGTCGATTTAAAGTGGAAAAACAAACATGGTGTGTTGTCAAAACATATCTAACTGTGTGGTGACAAACCAAAATATTAGTGTCAGCGCAGGACATTCCTCTGCGCGTGTGTGTGGGCGTGCGTGCGTGAGCTGGTTGTATTTAGTGTTTGTATTCATTTATTCATGGTTCACTGGTCATTTCTCTTGTTAACCAAGTGCCATGTTAAAATATAAAACTATCATTTTATTTATATTTGGATGTTTTGTATGAACTGCTGTATGTAAAATATAAACTATTGACCGAGCTGCATTAGAATCAAACGCACGGAAACGTTTTCCAAAGACTGATTGATTGAGAAAATGATTGATAGGTGCATGCTTGATATTTTTATGAATAAAAAAATGAAACAATGAAACTGTGTTGTTCAGTGTTTTATTGTAAAAAGTGGTAAAAAGATGCTGTTTGAATACAAGCGGGTAGGAGATCAGAGGGGCCTGCATCACACCGGGGTCTAAAATCACTCATTAAACTCACATTATAAATGTGAAATGAACATTATTGTCTCCAGTTTCCATCATGTTGCAATTACAGTCTGTTAACGTATTAGGATATTAGCTGTGATTTCTTAATGAAATAAAGAGCTTCAGAAGAATAAAACCTTCTGAAACCAGATCAAAGGATAAAAATCGCATGAAGTCCGGGATGTTCTGTTCGTTCTGCCCGGTCAACATAAAGACCCATTTATTTTACATCCAGCATAACTCTGCAGTGTTTGTCAGGGAGGAACAATATGTCTTACATTCCAAACAAAGAGAAATTGGGGGGGGGGGGGGGGGGGGGGGGGGTGACCTGACAGAAAAAAGATCTTTATATGTTTTTTACTCACTCCTTCATGTATTAATGTTTGGAGTAAAATTTAACGCCTCAGAGATAAAATAAACGTTATTATAGATTAATGATCAACTTGAAAAAATGGGGATAAATGACGACCCAAAACGCGCACGCGGTCGTGGATTTTGTTTTGGGTTCGTGTCAAGATGCGTTCCAGTTGCTCTCCGCGGTCCTGAAACAGACCCCAGACTCATCAGCTGATCATGTCAACAAACGATCTGAAACCCGTTCATCTCGCTGCACGCTGATAATTAATCTAATCGTTAAAAGGTGGCGCGATAACGATCTAATGAGCCGGATTTAATCCACATATGACACGAGCTCACGTTAGTTGAAACACCTCATATGACGTAACCCCATGAAAAGAATTAAGTGAAAAGTTGCTCCATTCCGTCATGATGGTTTCTGTTAAAAATCAAAAACCGTTAAATTAAATTTGCAGTCACGTGAGTGAAAACGTCTATTACACGGTAAGAAACTCCTCGTGATGTTCACACAAGGAAAAAAAGGATCATTTGTTGATTAAAATGAAATGTTCCTGGGAGCACAATCACAACAGGAAGTTAGAAACATAAGCTGAAAACCATAAAAACATTTATACTCTTGGAGAACTCAAATCAGTCTGCAGACGCAACTTTTAAGATTATAGCCTATTTGATTGCAGAGGCCCAGTTTTCCTTCAGTTCTACTCCTGCTGCTTGTTCACACGCGCACACCGGAATGAGAAAGGTGACAGGTGACAGGTGAGACTCGCCCTTGTTTCAAGGGACAATGCTGCAGCCTGCAGGTGAAACATCGGAACAGCACACCTGTCTGGGGTTCAGTCACGTGGCTCAAAACATCTCCATATGACACATCTGTATGTGACAATGCGCGTGCGTGGCTTTTGCATCCTGCTCTGTCTCTCAGTGGATCTGCACTGCGCTGCTTGAGGAGAAACTGGGGCCTGTTCAGGCTGCAAATGAAAGCTGCAGTGCAATGAAACAAAACTTTAAGGCAGGCACAATGTTAGGAAGTCCAAACAGTCTGTCACTCCGGCAAAGTGAACCGCGCCTGACCTCCCAGAGTCCCGCAGAGGCAACTCCAAAGCTCCCGGCACCGCCACAGGAAACACAAGCAGAGCGGCGGGACAAAAGCCCAGCAGCCAAAAATGACGTTACAGTCCAAAAGGCCTCAACACGCCGTTTGTTTTCTTCTTGTTTTTCATATTCTAAAGCAAATAAAAACATGTTGTTGTTACATAATCGTGTTCATAAACACACCCGTTTTTATTCATCTTCTCTGTTAACGGAGGTTTTTACAATAACAAACTTTATTTAGAATACTCATTCAGGTTTGTATTTTGTCCTGAAATAAAAATAATTTACTTGAAAGCTTTTGTCTTTTTACCTGAACTCAGACCAAATCCATTAAATGTTCGCTGAATGATAAACAACATCTTTATCTGAATATCAACACAAACATACGTTTTCTTTGCATGGGTTCGTTTAGGCATCCAGTCGGAACCGAAGACACGATTCTCAGACTAAAACACCGTCACTGTGGCTGTAGCTCGCTGATGTTTCCGAAAGACGAAATTAGAATCAAGTTGAAACTCAGTGCGTAATGCGGCCGGATCACCGTCTTCAAAGCCTCCAGAACAAAGATCCCCTCTGCAAACCGAGGCATCCTGATCCCAGCGGGGGGCACGAGGTTTGATGTCGCAGGAAATTTCTGGGACCGTGCGTGTGTGTGTGTGTGTGTGTGTGTGTGTGTGTGTGTGTGTGTGTGTGTGTGTGTGTGTGTGTGTAAAGGAGGAAAATGATTTTATTCACACAGCCTTTGTTGTTTAAAGTGCAAAAGTTAATGCAGCAGTCATTGTTGTGAAACCTAAAGAAAATCCTATAAACGGCACAAATAAACATCGGATATGAAAATGAAATTTAAAATTAGAATTTTTAATTTTCTGAATTTTTACCCTTTATGCTCAGTTATTCACAGCGTCAAGGCCTGTGTGTGTGTGTGTGTGTGTGTGTGTGTGTGTGTGTGTGTGTGTGTGGGTTTGTATTTCTGACCTCCTGGGGACCAGTTTCCTGACTTTTACTATCTTTCTGGGGTCCGAGGGTTCTTGTGGGGACCGAAGCCTGGTCCCCATGAGGGGGACTCCCCTTTTTAGGGTTAGGGGTTAGGTTTATAGGTATGGTGTGAATAGAGTTTTAGTTAGTCTTAGGGTTAGTTATAGATCAGTAATGGTTAAGGTTAGTAAAAGGGTTTGGGTTAGGTATAAATCTAGTTACTAAAATCAATGGAAGTCAATGGACGGTCCCCATAAGGATAACAAAACAAACTTGTGTGTGAGTGTGTGTGTGTGTGTGTGTGTGTGTGTGTGAATATTACGAACAAAATATTTCAGGTTTACTGTTAAACTCCCTAACTTGCGTTTCTGTTCCTCAAATAATCTCCGCTCCTTCGCAGCGCGGATGTTGATATTACCTTTATGGGATATGTAACGCCATCAGGTTGGACAAATCCGTGTGTGATGTCTCCATAGGGGAGGAAACTGTCGACGCCCGCTCGCCTAATTTCGCTTTTCTCTCTCTAATGAACGGGGGGCCCAGGGGACAGGCTCTGGCCCGGGGCGGTAAGCTGACACTGGCGCGCTGTGTGTGGTATCCAGGGCCGGGCTTGATGGAAAAAGCCTGCTTCCACTCATGTCAAAGTCATTTACTCAGAGCAACCCCCCGCTACACACGCACGGTAAAGACCACCACCTCTACATCTCTCACACTCCTCGCCCCAACCCGGCACAGAGACAGTTTGTTTTTCTTATCCTTTGGACCATTTTGGGAGGAAATTATGAGAAAAATAATACAAATAACACGCGGCGTGTTTTTCACTGCTGCACGTTGATGCATTTAGATGCAGAGTGCACGTGGGTCTGTGTAGATGTTCTGGGCATCACGATGTTCAAAACACTCTTTGCGCAATTTGCGGTGTGTTACAAATAGAAAGTTTAGATTTTGTGCCACATCAGGCTGAACTCGCATTCGAGTATACAGAAGAGTGTGAGTGGGGGGTTTAACTTGTGCGCCTGGCGGTGGGGTTGTTGATTGGGATGTCTGTGAGAGGTTTGATAAATAACCTAATTGCGTGTAGTCCGAGCTCGGAGAGGAGCAGTGGGAGGAAAGAAAGAAGGCGAGAAGAGGAGAGAATGTTGGGCTCAGAGGCAGCTGAGAACGGTAAGTGGACCTGGGCCAGATTTGGCGTGAGTGTGGGAGGGGGAGGCTGAATTCGTCACTGATTTCTGTGAGATTTGCTGGCGCAGAGTGCGGATGAGGAGAAAGGGCGGGGGGCTCCCGCAGAGGGAAGAAAGATTTATGGAATGATAGGTGGTCGGACCTTGTTTGTCTGGACTCTTGCGCGCAAAAAGTCTGAGTGTTTTCTTGTTTCCTCCATTAAGGAGGTCGATGGCCACCCGGCGCGTCACACAGCGCCACTTAGCGCCAGCGTGACACTCAGTGGAGCCCTTGTGTCGAGCTACAGCCCCGGACACTCAGTCTCCAGTGGATAAACCAGCTCCCCCCACTCTCCCTTCCTCTTCCTCTCTCGGTCAGTGCGTACCCGCCGTGCGTTCTGCATGCGTCAAAGGAGCACCGTGCGTAACGGGAGAGTCGTGCGTAACTGGAGACAGATTTCACTCCATTTTGCAATCGGATTCTAGGGACGTCTCGTGTAGCGGTCTCCTGCATTGACACTGACCACTGGAACTCGGTATATTTCTCCCCTGAAACGCTTCTTTTCTCCCTCCCTCTCCTCGATCTACGACAGCTGTACGTCAGAGCTGACATGACGACCGAGACCCCTCAGCAGCAGCTGGACCCTCCGCCTCCTCTGAGATCCAGCCCGGCGTCCGGCGTCCTGCATCCCGCCATGCTGAGCTCTCAGGCCGCCACAGAAAGCTCGTCCACAAACGTCAAAGGAAAGAAGACGAGTTCGGGTTTGAGGCGACCGGAAAAGCCGCCGTATTCCTACATCGCTCTCATCGTCATGGCAATACAGAGCTCTCCCACCAAGCGACTGACTCTCAGTGAGATCTACCAATTCCTACAAGCTCGCTTCCCATTTTTCAGGGGTTCTTATCAGGGCTGGAAGAACTCAGTCCGGCACAATCTATCGCTTAACGAGTGCTTCATCAAACTGCCCAAAGGACTGGGCAGGCCGGGGAAAGGCCACTACTGGACCATCGACCCGGGCAGCGAGTTCATGTTCGAGGAGGGCTCCTTTCGCCGCAGACCCAGAGGTTTCAGAAGAAAGTGTCAAGCTCTGAAGCCCATGTATCGGATGATGAATGGCATCGGCTTCGGCACATCAATTCTCCCCCAGAGCTTTGACTTCCAGGCTCCGTCCGCCTCCCTCGCCTGTCACAGCAACAGTTATAACTTGGACATGATGACTAACTCGATGGCTGGGGGGTACGACGGCCTGAGCAGCGGGCACCACGTCCCTCACATGTCTCCGAGCACCGGCTCCACATACATGGCGAGCTGTCCCGTACCTCCGAGTGGAGAGTACGGGCCGGACAGCAGCAGCAGTCCCGTACCGTCCTCCCCAGCCATGGCCAGCGCACTGGACGGCCACTCCCCGTACGCCAGTACATCCGCACACTGGGCGTCCTCCGGAGGGTCCCCCTACATCAAACAGCAGCCCCTGGCCTCCAGCAGCCCCGCATCCTCTGGCCTACACTCCGGCATGTCTCATTATTCCCTGGAGCAGAGTTATCTCCATCAGAACGGCAGGGACAGCCACTCCACTGACCTATCAGGTACCACAACCCCCCCGAGGCTCCAGCTCAACGAGTCAAAAAGTCTAAAATTCTATATTCCTCACTAACACTTTTTATTTCATCATTCAGTTTCATTTACAGGATTACAGAAATAATAATAACATAAATTATATTTTAAATCTGCAGCAGAAGCCTGTATGTCAGTTTAAATGTGTAATTAAGTAAAATAATTCAAAATATAAAAATATACATTTCAAAGGAAGCTGCATGTGTCAATTCTAGAAGGTTTGATTTAGTCGAATTTTAGTGAAATAATTTAGTGAAAGTATATGGATGCAAAAAATGAATACAAATTTAAAAACAACAACATAAAATACAGTTAATTAAATCATGAAAGTCTGTAAAGCTGCATACTTTTAAACAATTATTTTCGGACAGTTTTCGTTTTTTAAATGTCATTCTGAAAATGATTATTTTATAATCTAATTTTGTCACAATTTAAAGAGTTTCCTTGTCACATTTACATCAGCTATCTCGGGATATTTTGCCTAATTAATAATTAAAGACAAACAGTTTTGCGCCTTAATTCGCCTCATTGGTTCAACATCATTTACTTTCACAGAACACAGCGAGGCTTTACCAAAGTCTGGGGATTTCACGCAGGCGAGGAAACTCTGCTGGAGCCCCGAAGGGTCCCAGAGGTTAACCAAACAAAGACTGTGCAGGTCGGACCACACCGACGCTGGATTGAAACCACAGCGAATCCGCGAGAGGCGGAAAGTCTTGTTGAACTTTACGCAGCGTCTTAATTGAGCCAGTTCGGAGAACGCAGGCGCGGGAACTTCTGTCAGTCAAAAGAGTCTTGTTGTGTGTGAAAACGGGCGCAGGGCAGAGAGCTGTGGCCCGGAGGAGAAACCTGCTGTCTTCTCCAGAAAAACAGTCACATCTGGAGTCCTTATGACCCTGAAGGAGCCTCTTTATTGTCTCTGTTTCTGGTCTCTGACAGTCAAACACGGGTTTAAAAACTGCTACAGAACCACGAATCTGAAGGAAACTTGTCATAAACATAAAGTCAAATCTGGAACGGATGCATTTAAAAAGTGAATGAGGAAGAAATGTGAAAGTTTAGCTCAGCAGGCGCGTGCTGTGCGCGTTCTGGGCCTTTCAAAGATTTCAATTATTAGTAAAAGGCAACAATTTATTACTTTATTTAAAGGATAAATGTTTCCTGGACAAACAGCAAAAATGTTTTTTCACATAAAATAATTTCATAAATTAATTATAATGTTGTTTATTTTTCAACCACAAAAACTGCTTTCGGTTGATTTTAAAAATACAAATATTACATTATGACATGAAAGCAGGAGTATTTCCGCATCCGAATCCACATGATTTAAATAATGATCATGAATTAAACACGGTTCTATCGTGTTTAACATGAATAAGCAGTTTGTGTGTTGCTCATAATTTGGATGTGAACGATGTTCTCATGCCTCTGCATCCTGGTTCTCTCTCCACAGTGGGGATTCCACGCTATCAGAGCCACTCGTCCGTGTGCGACCGGAAGGATTTTGTGTTGAACTTTAACGGCATCTCGTCCTTCCATCCTTCAGCTGGAGGATCCTACTATCACCACCACCACCACCACCACCCTCAGAGCGTGTGTCAGGACATCAAACCGTGCGTGATGTGAGCTCTGGTGTCACGGACTCCAAACAGCGACGGTCACAGTCAAACTGCAGATCCGTCACATCTGAGAAAACAAGCGGACACGCGGGGGCCTTTTATTGTCTTATTCTCAATTCTTGAAGGATTCATGGATGTATTCGTGTCCACGTTCACATGTTTGCCTCACGCACGCGGACAGAATATGCACCAAAGCTTTTTGTTGGACTTGAGAACTAAATGAAGAACCAACCCAGAGGCCTTTTGGTAAAAACCACTTTACCTTTATGAACCTGACGAGCTTTTTTTCTTCCAAAGAAGTTTGAAAAACACGACTTTTACCGGTTCTGCCTTTGTAACACGTGCAGACCGTTTATATTCCATGTAACTATGTTTTATCTTGTTAGTATAACGACACACTCAACGCTTCATGAACTGCAACAAACCTTGCACTTATTGTATAACCATTTTTGTCTTGTAAACGGTATAAATAAAGCTGATATATATATTTTAGGCCAAATTTTGTTTTTCCATACACCATCAGAACTGGCCTTGTTCATCTTACACGTATTGCAGCAATCTGACATGTTTACCTGAAGTAAACAGGTTTAGTTCATATTTCATCCAAACATATTATTTAAAATAAATATATCCGTAGCCCAAAAGCACAGCAGTAACTGCAATAGGCTAAATAACTTATATCTGAACACCAGTTCAGTATTTCACACATAATTCAATCGCTTCTCCTATTAATCCTATTTTGAAGGTTTAATTGCATATTTTTACTCATTAAACTGTTCTGAATTATATATGGATATTTTAAATGTTCTTACAGCCCTGAGTGCCATGCAGGTTATTCCCAGATTTTTGGAGCGTTTGATCACTTTCAGCTTGTTTCCTCTGAGTCTTAGTTTTTTTATAAAGAACGTCTGAATTGAAATTTTTAATTTGCTTTTTAAGAACATGAATAAACAAGCCTCGTCTTGTCATTGTGCAGTTTGACTTTTGGGACTGTTGCTGTAAGGAGAGAGGTAGTAACTTTAAGATTCACATTCAAGTAAAATCCCACTGAAGAACACAGATGTTCTGTGAAATGTTTGACACTAATGGATCTTCACATCCTAACCCTGTAAACATCTCGCTCACTGGAGGGAAGTAACTCTCCATCCTTCTAACGCTTTCATTCCTAAACAAAAACTCCTGAGCTGCTTATCAGGAGAAGCTCCTTTACCTTCAAGTTCAGTCCAATTTAAGAGTTCACTGAAATAAAATTAAGATTCACACAGAAATGACTAGAAAAAAATAAATACATAAATGTTTGTTTACTAACATGCTGTTTTGAAACAAAGAAAAGACAAAAACCTGGATGACCTCGGATTTTTGACACAGACACGTGGTCACTATTAAGACAAAAACAACTGCAGGCTTTAGCACATGAAGCTCAACACGTACCAGTTTTTCAGGTTCTGGCTTAATAATATGAATTATTTTGACTCTTGGACTTTTAGCCGGAAGTCTCACTGAAGCAGCTCTTAGTTTCAGGTTCGTCAACAGTTTCAGAAACAAATCCAAAGCCAGGCTTAGAGTGTCTGACTCTGCAGTGATGTGATGGACACATCACACACAGAAAGCAGACGTGGACAGTTTCGGGCCTCATGTTTCTAACTCAGACATGCAGAAGGTTGCAGGTTTTTATCCTGCAGCTCAGTTTAGAGAACATTTTTTTCCTCTCACTTCACTTTTTATTTCTGAAGCTTAACTTTTCAACTTGAGTCTCTTTTCCAACATCCTGGAAAAAGCAATGGACAAGTATTTAAAATGACACGTAACTACGTACATCTGACATCTTACTGAACGTGACCTGAAGGTTCTGCTGAGATCCTGGAACGGGAGACTCTGATGGACTCACACCTTCTCCTGTGATGCAGAAAATAAAAACTGACCAGGCTGCAAATCTGCGCCGCCGACCGCTCGTCAAAATCTGCTTTTAATTAACTTTCAGGGTCAGTGTGAAGAAAATGCAGAGTGTGGAAACTGACTGATACATTTAGGTCTTTGTGTTGAGTTTGAACACTTCGCTGTGAAGCATTTGGATTTGGTAAAATCAATAGAAACATGTTTTTAAAGCCTTTTCAGATTTTCTTCGAGCAATCCTTAACAATTAAACATTTTACACGCACGCGCACACACGTAGGCACGCACAAAGACTGTTTTGCAGCTGTTGGGAGTCTTGAGGCACATGTTCTTCAATAAACAGGATCATAGCGCCATCTAGTGACCGGGATCAGAACAAGCTCAAGCACTTGGTGGGAAAAAGTTACCAAAAAACATCGAAGGCTAAAATTTTCTTTGAGTTTGGACCATGTGGGTTGTCATCAGTGTGAGGCTGATTTTAAACTTTAGCTGAATTTTAGAGCGTTTGTAAACCCCTTTAAAGAGTCCCTTCCATTAAAAACTGTTTTTCTGAGGTTTCTGTTGAATATTTTAGCTCCACAGGTGTTTTACCTTCATAGTGGGTGTGAAAACAGGTCAACAACTTCTCTTTCAGTTTTTATCTTTCAAACTTGCAGGTGGGGATAACACCCGAATTCTCCCGAGTTCATAAAGCCTGTATTTGTTTTGTCACAACTCCTTTGTTATTAGTATTCGGCAGTTGAAACCACGCCTAGCATGCTGCTGAATAAAAGCTGTTAGCATAAGACGTATCAAACCTGAAGAGACTACGTGAGCTGTTGCTATGAGCAGCAGGGAATGAAAAAAAGTATACCTTGCTCATAGGCTATTTTGTTAGCCAATCAGAGTCCAGCAAATTCACGCAATGAATATTAATCAGTTGCAGCCAAGCCTGACAAATCTTCATGCAGACACATTAAAAGGTCTGTTAATCAGTGTTTGCTAACGTTTTTTAGATACAAAATGTTTCATATTACAGGTTGTAGGAGCCATATGTGTTTTGTTTTATTTTTTATCTGCATACCTGAGAGTGGAGGCTTGGCCTCAGCGGATTGGTTGCTTGTGGAAGCATCAGCCTATTTAAGCTGATGCAGATCAGACTCAGATGTTGCTGTGATGGGACAAACAGTTTTTTACTGTGTGGCAAGAAATGTGGCTGTAAAATAGACTATGTTGACTTATTGGGGCAAGTAATGTAAGAATCAACATAAACCATCTTTACTGTTGTAAATGGATCATGGACACAGTGAAAGAAGCCAACGCAATAAACATCATCAAACTAAAATATTACAAGCTGCAAATCATTTAAGCACACGTAAAGACCACCACAGCATCAGTGACCAGGATTCATCTGTGCAGCTCAAGTTGTTTTCACTCAGCAGAGACACGAGTTAAACATTAAAAATCATTTCTATTAACAACGTGACGTGTAATCTACTGCACAGAAAAAAGCAGCAATATGCAGAAAGAACCACGTGGAAATCCTCTTTACTGAATGTCTTCAGCTCAACAGGCAGAGTTCTGAGTATAGGTGAATGTTATAGAGAAAAGTGACTATAGTTTGAAATAAGCTGCAGCTCAACAGGGTTTCATGTGTGCTCTGAAACAAGCCGCTGTCATGAGGAGGCAACATGTCACCACACGCGCGCGCACACACACACACGCACACACGCACACACACATATTTGCATAAGCCTATAATTAATTTGACTTAGTGATAATAATTACACTCTATAAAAACACAGATAATTAGAGAGAAATACTCACATCCATCAAGAGTCGCTAACGTCAGGATGGGACATCAGTAACCCCTGGCCTGGACACATTTCTGGTGGATTTTGGTCTCTTTTCTTTCTTTTCTTCTTCTGCTCTGATCTGACTGTTTATCCATAAACAGTTTACATCAACGATGACATTGAGACTGACTGTGTTTGATCAACAGAACTTGAAGCCAATGGAACCGATTCATGCTCAAACATAATCCGCTGTGAGCTGTGAAACTAGTTTTCTTTATCTTCACATAGTTTCTTTTCCTGAGTCGAAACCTTAGAAATGGCAGGTTCTTGATCTAATTCTACATTTTCTGACATGGTTTGTGCCATAGCATTACTTATTTTATTTTTTTACATCTCCCGTTTCTGCGTTTTATCACTTCCGGTAAATGTCTTCCTCGACATTGTGCAGCATAAATATGCATATTTCGAACTTTATTAATGACACCTGAGCATCCTGATTTACGTGGAAAGGTTTCTACTGGGCACAAATGTAATATTTATTGATATGAAGTAGTAAAATAACACAAAATGTGTAAAGTCTCTCCTAGAGCATGTTATTGTTGTAAATGATATTGTGTCCACTAGAGGGCAGCATGTAACAACATAAGTTCAGAATCACGCTCTGTTTCAGCCGTTTGTGTCGATTAATGAATAAATTGTGAAACTAAATGTCTTTATTTGTTGAAATTTTGTTCCAAACTGGTGAAAGTTATAGGATTAGTGTGCAGGTGACTGACGGTCCTGCAAACATGGCGTAGGCCTGTATCATGCGAAAGTTAATCCTGCAGTAGGCTAATAATTAGGCATTAACTATAACGAACCCGCTACATGTATGGAGATATTTTTCTTGTCTTTATTTGGATGATTGTCGGCAGTTTATTTGAAAGTTTCAAGGCGCTTTTTTCTGTGGGCACCGCTCTGAGGACCTGAAATTCGTATGTGTTTCATTAGCCACTCATAAAACTGCAGATGATACAAGAATCTTCCACTCAGTCCTTCAAGAACGAGACCTGCACAAAGAAGATAGAGAACATGCAGAGCCTACAGAAAAACATGTGGAGATTGCAGAACATGCAGAATCTACAGGAGAACAGCAGGGGGCGATGTTGCACCATATAACGCGAAGACCGTTAACAACTGGGTCCAAATTAAAATCTAGAAACCCAAGGAAACCAAGGCTTTTTGACCTTATATTTGGATTCTGGACAAAACCGGATATTAAACATTAGTGCATTTTTTATTATATAGGCTAACTGAGGAAAAATAACAATATATTTTGGCAGAAATTATGGCCTGAATGTTTAGAAAAGTTCAATTCAGTGTTTTTAGGCAGCAAATAAACGACATTTATAATCAAAAGTGTGTGGAAACAAAAACAAACAAAAAAAATAAATAAAAACAAGAAGGAATTATTTACATCATAATAATAATGTGTTCGTTGGGAAATGTTCAGCACAATGTTCGCAGTGGTCACGTGACGAGACATAAACAGGGAGAGCTAAATCTAGATGTTTTATCAGAGGGAATTGTTCCATAAAAATTGAAGTTATGTGTCGCACGTGCTGATCAGAATCAAGCGACTTCACTGAAATCACGATCAGGTGCTCGTGCATCTGTGCACGCTGATCACTAGAGTGCAGAAGAGAACTGCGCTGAGGAGGTCTATGGATCCATGGACCTCCAGGTCGTCCCAATAAATGCGTCATGCACATGTTTGACTGTTGGGAGACATTTTTAACGGGTTTAAATTAACTGCACGCACGTGCTGATTCGGTGTGAGTGTTTGGTGAGAATTTGTGGTGATGATGCGCACCCTGTAACCTGAAACAGACCGGGTTCTGTTTCACACGCTGCGCGCAGTAGCTGATGTGCGCTGCGGTCAGCAGGGGTCCGCACTCACTCAAGACCCAATCCAGGAGATTCCGGGCCCGGCGGGAGGTTACAGGTGACCGCCGCGGGTTATCCTTCTCCTCCTCCTTTTCCCCCTGCTGTGGCCCTGCAGGCTCAGAACTAAAACACTCCGCTAAAAATTCCCTTTACATTTAATCTGCTGCCTCTTCAACAGCTGCGAGTTTCTAATCTCTCCTCAGAAGTTCCGAACATCAGGAGGGTTTTTAATCAGCGCGAACAAGATTCTATCCGGTTGTTCCTCCGGATTAAATCAAGTTTAACAAATGTTAGATACCAAAAACCTGCAGACGCAGATTTGCATCTTTAGCTTTTGCATAATTTAACAGTTTGAGTGTAAAATGCAATAGTTTAAAAATTGTAATTAACATTTAATTTAATAAGGAAGACATTTACAATTGAAATATTTTAATTCTTTGAACTTTTAATCTGATTCGAATGTAAATGAAATAAATGAATTGTAATATAGGAAACGTTTTAAAACAATAAAAAATCAGATTGATCGAATTAACAATTTTAAAATGAGACAATCTTCTTCCACGTGCAAATCTACTTTGATCTTTTATATTTGTATTCAAAGTCGGTAAAAGTCTAAAGTTTAATTAAATCCGTCTTTTACTGAAGACTAGACGATCATATGTAAATCATATAATCATGGAATTTAAAAATACATATGTTTAAAGATTTTAAATCCTATTTGGAAAATCTAAACATGAGAAAATGAAATAGTTTTTATAATTTTGTAAATTTTCTAAGGAAGATTGTAAAATCAAATTATTTAGTTTTTTTATTCTCTCCAATAACAATAAAAGTATTTTTATATATTGTGATGTTATCTTTATTTATTCATTTATTTTTCATTGAAGAAACGTTTCAATCTTTTTGTTAAAAATCTCCAACTGAACAAATGTGCGTTTAACGGGACAGAATACGTCCTTTGTGTGTGTGTGTGTGTGTATGTGTGTGTGTGTGTGTGTGTGTGTGTGTGTGTGTGTGTGTGTGTGGGTTGTATTTCTGACCTCCTGGGGACCAGTTTCCTGACTTTTACTATCTTTCTGGGGTCCGAGGGTTCTTGTGGGGACCGAAGCCTGGTCCCCATGAGGGGACTCCCCTTTTAATGGTTAGGGTTAGGGGTTAGGTTTATAGGTATGGTGTGAATAGAGTTTTAGTTAGTCTTAGGGTTAGTTATAGATCAGTAATGGTTAAGGTTAGGAAAAGGGTTTGGGTTAGGTATAAATCTAGTTACTAAAATCAATGGAAGTCAATGGACGGTCCCCATAAGGATAACAAAACACACTTGTGTGTGTGTGTGTGTGTGTGTGTGTGTGTGTGTGTGTGTGTGTGTGTGTGTGTTTTAAAAGTTTCATCTCACTTTATTTTGTGTTTTTTTTTTCTTCTTTTTTCTCACCCCGCTCGACCAAATGATTTTCATTTAACCTTTAATTAGTTTCCACACACCGCCCACCGGCGCTGTGGGTGTGTGTGGGGGGGTTCATCCTCTATCTTTCATGTGTGTTTTGTTTATTCAGAGGCTCAGCTGCAGCTGATGGATTGACGAAGATTTGTATCACAGCTTTTAACTGTGGTGGTTTAATTTCACAGAAAAATATCAGTTTTATTTTCTTTCATTAAACATTTATTCTCTTTTAATTTTCATTATCCAGATTTTTTCCAGGACCAATACATTCTACACGAACTTCGATTATTGTTAAATGACAAACGGTTCAGTACTTTTACGGATTTTACAACAAAATTAATTCAAACTCATTCATGTCTCGAGACTAAGGCCATTAAGGGATTTTTCTGGCGTTTCAGAAACACCCTTAAAAGCAATTTAATAACTCTGAAGTAGAGGCATGGAAGGAGGGAGGAGGAGGAGGAGGAAGAGGGAGGAGGTAGTAACTTTTATCGGCGTGCTCTTTTCCACAGGTTCATTTCGTCCCCCATTGGATGATGGAGCACGTTTGGATTCGGGGTGGAGCAGCCAGAAGAGAGAAAAAATGTGAGACGTAAAAGCAGTTCCTGTGTAGAGTCCTGCTCCTCCAGCCTCCTCAGTTTCCCAAATGTTCTGTACAGCAGTGCGCCTTCCCTTCGCTGCCCCGTGGCCAGCTGCGGCTTAAGGAAAAGGACTCGCTCACAAACCACAGTAGACAGAACTGCCCGAGGACCAGAGTCCCAACAGTTTCCGCGGGGAGGCAGTTTGGAGAGGTTTTACGCATTGCGCAGGATGCAGGCGCGCTACTCCGTCTCCAGTCCCAATTCTTTGGGAGTCGTTCCCTACATCAGCAGCGACCAGAGCTACTACCGGACCGGCGGCGGATACACCGGGATGCCTGCGCCGATGAGTATGTACCCACATGCGGCCCACGAGCAGTACCCGGCCAGCATGGCCAGGGCGTACGGACCGTACACCCCCCAGCACCAGCCGAAGGACATGGTCAAACCCCCCTACAGCTACATCGCCCTCATCACCATGGCGATCCAGAACTCACCGGAAAAAAAGATCACCCTGAACGGGATTTATCAGTTTATCATGGAGCGGTTCCCCTTCTACCGGGACAACAAGCAGGGCTGGCAGAACAGCATACGGCACAATCTGTCTCTCAACGAGTGTTTTGTCAAAGTGCCCCGGGACGACAAGAAACCCGGTAAGGGTAGCTACTGGACCCTGGACCCGGACTCCTACAACATGTTTGAAAACGGGAGCTTCCTTCGGCGCAGGAGGAGGTTCAAGAAGAAGGACGTGCAAAGGGAGAAAGAGGAGAGGGACAGACAAGGTAAGGACCCTGCTGCTCGCTCCACGGGCCGGGACCAGGATCCGCCGGTGCCGGGCTCTCAGCCGGTGCGGATTCAGGACATTAAGACTGAGAACGGGACATCCACGCCGCCTCAGGCCGCGTCCCCGACTCTGGGTGCCGTACCCAAGACTGAGAGCCCCGACAGCAGCAGCATGTCAACAGGCAGCCCGCACAGCGTCCCGTCCACTAGATCCCTCAGCCTGGACGGAGCTGAGCACCACCACCACGGCCAGGCCCCAGTGCAGGGCTTCAGCGTGGACAACATCATGACCTCCCTGCGGGGTTCTCCACAGGACGAGCTCTCCCCGCCTCTCATCGCCTCCTCTCGGACAGGTATCACCCCATCACTGTCTCTCAACTACTCTCCCAACCAGACTCCCGCTTACAGTTCCACGAACTGCAACCAGAACGTCATCCCCACGAGCTCCAACGCGACGTATCACTGCAACATGCAGGCCATGAGCCTGTACACCGGGGACAGATCTTCCGGAGGCCACCTGGCACCGTCCACCACGGTGGAGGAGGCTCTGCCCGACTATTGCATCACCACGACCACCGCGTCCCCTCTCGGTCACGGAAACCTGAGCCAGGCGGGCCAGGAGGGCCAACACACGCACCAGGGCAGGCTTGCGTCCTGGTACGGGGATCTGAGCCACCTGAGTCCGAGTTACCCGGTGCAGCAGCAGAACTTCCACTCTGTGCGGGAGATGTTTGAGTCCCAGCGGATCGGGCTGAACGGCTCCCCGGTGAACGGGAATAACAGCTGTCAGATGGCTTTCCCGTCCAGCCAGTCCCTGTACCGGACCTCAGGAGCGTTTGTTTATGACTGCAGCAAGTTCTAAAAACCAAAGGTCCCCTTTAAATTAATAACTCTAATTTATATTTCTATATTTTTATACTTCTGGCTTTTTATTTACTCTCCAGATGGACATGAGAGAATTTTTGTCGCGAGCTGTTGTAACTCCAGAACACGTAAGTTTCCTTCCGTCTCGCGTCAGAATCACTTTAAAAGGCTCAAATATCCGCTTTTATGTGCAAATTCTAACATAATATAGTTATTTATTTGTAGGAAATGGAAGTGGTTGGATGTTGAGGACCAAACATTTTGAAATGATTTCCATTTTTCTGTTTTTATTGTTGCTGCCTTTAATTGTTCCAGCTGTTGTAAAGAAGTAGGAGGGACTTTATAGCCAAACTGATTTATTTTATTCATTCTGTTATTTGTTTAAAATGACTTTGAAGGCATTACAGTTTGTTTTGTTTAATAAAGTGCCGTTGATTTGATTTAATTTGAGTCATTTATTAGCATTAATAATGCTGCAACAATTCAGATTCTAAATTCAGAGGCCGTTAAATTACGTCACGGCTCAAAATGAAGATAATAATGTTCAGTTTCCATGTGGTGCGTTACAGGCCTAAAATCTTTACCTTTATGCAGATTTTTTTTAAAGCTTTGGATAGAAAAACGTAATTTTGTAAGAAAGTCCTGAAACGCGGAGAGAAGATCTGATGAAAGTTCTGTTGCAGTTTGACTTCAGCACATGAACAATTGAAACCTGCAGCTTTGGTCTTTTTGATTTTGGAGAGTTTGGAGTTTCCTGTGTGTTGAATATCTAAAGTGTGTGAGTGTGAACACCGGTGGTAAACAAACTCACGTGCGCAGCAGTTCACTGCAGTTTGAACTCACGAACAGCTCTTGTCAGCAAAACAAACCAGTCATTAAAGGTGATCGAGCTTCCGTCTGGCTTCTGCTCGTGATTGGGGGGGTGGATGCACAAGATGCAGCTGCATCTGTTTTGGACGTGCATGGAGAACATTGTGCAGCAGGTCCAGTACCTGCAGGTCCCTGCTGACGCACGCGGAGCGCGTCCTGATCTGAGATCTGACTGGTGTGATGAGCTGCAGCTGCGGTGATGCTGCCAGATGTTTATTTATTTTGACTACTTCCTTAATTACTCGGAGGACCCCCGTCAGGGCCCCACCTCATGACACAAACCATGTCAGGGATTTTAAAATGTGATTTTATTATCGGGTTTAATTTTAAAACGTCACATTATCTAAGAGATAATTTCATAAATAATCTCAGAGGTGAACGTGACACGCTCGTGCGGCCTGATGTCAGTGAAATAAAACTTGGCTAAATGAAAAAATAATTAAATAAAGAAATTTCTCCCCAAGAAATAAAAACGCAATAATAATAATTTTGAATAAAATATATTTATTTCGTGTGTGTAGCTACTGTAATTCTCTCATTTTTAATTAGAAAACAGACTTTTGTAAACAATTATTATAACAGTTCAATTAGTCGGTAATATTTTTGGATGATGATATAGCCTAGGCCTAGGTCTAATGATAATAATAATAATAACAATAACATATAATAATAATAGTAATAATAATAATAATAATAATAATAATAATAATAATGTGTTGATGAACAGAATAAATAGGTATTTTTGGTCTCAGATTTAATCACACACCTTCTGCCGCCGGCAGTGCATATTGTGTGTATGTTTGTGTGTGTGTTGAAGGAGTAACTGAGAGTCTTTACGCGGATAAACAGTCTGCAGTGAAAGCTGAATGTCTATTTTTGGCCTGTGTGGGTGAGATTATCTCTAAAAAGAAACGCGAGTGACTCCAGCTCCCAAACGTTCCCTCAGGGCTTCCGTCAGATGAGTCAGGATCAGTAAAGCTGGAGGAAAATAAAGTTTTATTGGCTCGACTGATACACTTTCTACAACAAGGTGTTGTCTTCCAATTGTAAACCTGCTGCGAGCAGAATGTAGCTGCTCGGAAACGCGCGTCTCTGAGACTAAAGCGGCTCATGAGTTTGGAGAAATCCAGGCAGTCCGGAGAACCATTTTTCATCACGAGGACGTGACAGGAGGGGGGTGGGGGGTGATGGAGGTCATTGGACAGGATGTCAACAATGCACTTTAGGAAAGAAGGGTGAGAAGGCTGCATTCGGGTCTGTCTCTTATCTGCAGGAGCCTCTCTGCAGGGTGGCGGACTCGGTGTGTTGTGTTTCGGCCTGCAGATCTGGAACCCTAAAGACTCCCAGAGGAGCAGCGAGGCGTTCTTCAGTCTGGAACCGCTGCCAACCCGCTTCCAGGCGGCTGCCATGTTGGAGGTGTTTTTAAACGTTTAGTTTAGGATCCCCCTCAAGGGATCTCACATGGATAAGTGTGTTTTACAGCTCCAGCTGTGCGCCGTCTGGGCAGATGTTGCGCACACTGAACGCACCGCAGTGCCTGATGAGTCCTGGAGCTTGAAGATTTACAGATTTTAAAGGAAACATCTAAAGAAAAGCTGCTGACAACGTTGAGCCATTTTTTATGGTGAGATTTTTGTTTCTTTTCCACGCGCAGTGCGGAAGTTCAGTGAAACATTTAGAACGCGGATTAATTCAGATTGGAATCTTCAGGGATAAAATCCCGTGTCTCTCCCGGTTTCAATGGAAATTTGACGCGTGTTCATGTGCGTGTGAATGTGATGGAGAGGTTTTTGGATGTTCGTTTTCAGCTGAACTGGGCCTATGAGTCTCAGAGGAATCGATCCTCCTCACACAGAATATCTCTGTCTTTAATCCCGCAGGATTAGGATTCAGTTCTGTTGGTTGTTTGGGAGTTACTGTGGAGTCCCGTTGAGTCCGGATCTGATCATGTCTACATGTGGAGACAGTGGAAGGCCTGAGAGGAGTGAAGCTGATCATGAAGCGCGTGCGGCATAAAAGCTTCAGCATGTGTCACGTTAAACGCACGTGTTTGTTTAACTTCTCATTTCAACTGTGAAGTTTGAATAAACTTTATTCGGATTAAATGCTTCTGCCAGATGAGAAGATTTGGCAATTTGATATTTTGATTCTGAGAATGTATCGATTTTTTTCAGTGAGCAAAACGTTCCTAACCTCCTGACGTCACTTCCTCACCGCGCAGGTTGTTGTTAATAATAAAAAACTCATTTTCAAACGTAAAAAATCCGTAAATCTGTTGGAAAAAATGCTTTTTTCTTTTATTTCCTCCCGATTGAAATAAATGTCGATCAGTTAAAAATTAAGACAAAATAAAATCCCCTTAAATATTTTTAATCTTTTCTTTTTTGGCGGATGTTTGTTTGATGTTCCCTGTTTTTGATATGTTTTATGTTCCAGAACCGATTCAGCTGCTTGTTCTTTGTGCGCCGACAGTACATGTGATTACTTTCATTGTTGTTGAGGGACGTGCACCTGCGTGAGGCCACGCGGGCTTTTATGGCTGTTTTTAGGTTTCAGGGGCCCAAACAACGTCAGGGCCACATCTGTTTCTAATTCACTGCGCACGCAGATGCCGGGAATGTTTCAGAGAAACGTCAGATGTCCCTTATGTCCCTAACGGACAGTGGAGGCCCCGCCCACCTCGGACCGCTCGCCGAGACCTTCAGGCCTCAGAACAAGGTGGATGTCAAACTTCACATGAATAGAACCGGCCTGTGGAGAACAACAGCGCGCGCATCACTTTGATGTAATTAGATTTTTCTGCATCATTTCTGCCATTTTTACTTCACTGTTTATTTTTGTCTTTTTGTGGATGTAAGACCTGCTGCAACTACAACATGTGTCCAATATGCGTCGAAAGCGCCTGCAGACTCCCTCCGATCCGTGCACATGAGATAAAACCAATAAATTCTGCTGTTTTCTGCGCGATGAGAAAGTATTTATCTCATGTTAGATGTTAAAACATCCTCATGAGAAACATCTGAACTTATTTATTCTCTCATTTATTCTGAGTTCTGTAAAAAGCAAATAAGAATTAAAACATATTTCTGTCTGTTAACATCAGGCCTGAGATATAAAAAAACCTTTTAAATATGAATAACGTTTAGATTTTTTTGTTCCGTTTTGTTTAGATTTAATACTGAAAGAAGATGGAATAAAAATCTTTCAGGAAAAACAAACAAACAAACTAAAGAAAACTAGTATAATAAAATCAACAAGAATTTCCAGATGTTATTAAATTATTACTGCTTAAAAAAACTAAAGAAATGCTGTTAGTGGAGTGTCAAGTTTTATTTTGTAAAACAGTATAAAAGAAATTAGATTTCTTTAAAAGAGACAGAAAACATGAAAGAAAAACATCCATGAAGTGAAGAGTTCCACCAGGACCAGGACCAGGACTTAGGGATTCTGATCCAAAACGACTGTGCTGGGAAAACACCACACACACCAACACACACAAGCAAGAAAATAAACTCCTAAAAAATAAAGAAAAGAAACCTGCAAATTAATGCCTTAATAATCTGAAAATAAATGTTTTTCTCTTAATTAATTTAATTCTTTTATTTCTCAG
>SSNP01000009.1:1814495-1888826 GCA_006937955.1 Pachypanchax playfairii
CCCCCCCCCCACACACACACACACACACACACATACACACACACACACACATTATCTCCTCTCTTGGGGAAGAAGGAGGTCACAGAGTCTCGCTGGCCATCAATCCCCCCTCCCGGCTCCCCACCTCGGACCTGTCCAGACAGCCCTCATTGGTGCCAAAGCATGATGAATTGTGGGACTCTGGTGGTGTAACCCCCAGCCCAGGACCCCCCACCCACCCTCCTCTCCAGCCCCTAACTCATTTCCCCCCCTGTTGTGCTTTACTCTGGGTTCAACATGCAGTTAGACCCTGTTTCAGACCACCAAAGAGACGGAGAGAAAAAGAAACCTTTTCTCCTGAACGTCGATGTTTTTAAAACTCACACCTTTTCTTTGATTTAAATCTCCATATTTCTGGATGTTTTTCTTCTGTCATTCATCACTCATATATATTTACATCAGAAATGTTCAAGAACTCAAACAAAACAAAGAACCTCTTCATTCTTTTTCTTTACTGACAAGTTCTGTTGTGTGAACCTCGAGTACGTCTCAAACAAACCTTCCTGTAAACATCGAATATCTGTTTACTCTTTTTATTACTATGTTCTTTACACAGTACTACATACTGAGTTCCATGAGTTGTTTGGGTAAAAGCCTGTTAGCAGCTAAAGTGTCAACAAATGAAAAAAAAGACCAATTTTTAACATTCATCTTGAATTTATTCTAGATTAAATATTTGGACAGAAATGATAAAGTCTAAACCTTTAATTCTTTAAATGTACTTTAATATTTTAATGTATTTTTCAGGTCCAGATTTGATCCATGTAAAGAACCAAAAATAAAAAGATCCCTTTAAAAATAAAAGTCATCCACATCAGCAAGGTGTTCACAGGAAGTGTTGAACTGGATTTAGAGGACAAGATCCAGCATGTGTGCACGTCGCATGTTTTACACACTGACATGATGTCATCAGGAGGAAAAACTAATCCCAGATGGAAGACAGATTCATTTCAGTTTGTTTAAAACACTTTGTAATTTAAATCTGTGAATATGAATTTATAGATAAACTTTATTTCAACACTCAAGAGTCGAAGCAGGTAATAAATATATGAAATATCTTTAAATCTCTTCACAACACACTGAGCTTCCTATTTGCATGTTTTATTATAAGCAGCGGTGTGAAAGTATCAGGAGTGAAACTTTTTTTTTGTTCGTTTCGCTGCCGTCCTGACAGGGATTTGTTCTCACTCAGTGAGCTCTGGAGCCATGCAGGATAATAAAACTCCATAAACAGATGGATTTCACTCTGAAAATGTTCGGAATCTAAAAACTCATCAGTCTTCAACATTTAAATCTTCCCTTAACGAGATTCACGTTTAAATAACAGAAACTTTGAGCTGAAAAGTGACTGTCGGTTGGATTTCTGAGCTTTAAGATGTTTCAGTATTTCCATGAATAATGACTTTAAAATGAAAAACCATTCTTCAGACTGAAGTGTGAAAGCAGAGCGGTGTTGTTATCTCAGCCTCTTGAAAACGTCTTTTCTGGGTGATCTTATTACAGAGGAACGCACACGGCAGCGCTGGCAGAGTTCAGCCTTTTAGAGAGCAGGGACCCACATCTCAGAGAGGCTCCACGATGCTTAATCACACTCTTCTGATTACACACAAAGGCAACAACACTGAACACACAGGGGGAACAAGTACAGGCCGATTCTGACTCTGAAGCACTTCAGAACATCCGGTCCGAGGTGAAAACCCAGTTCAATTCCGGGTTAGAAGCCTTTTTTATTTTTAACTACACATGCAGCCCGGCTCATGAAAGTGGATTTGTTCCTCCGTCTGTAACAGCAGGACAAACAGCTCTTTCTCATGTGAGCGGCTCTGCACATTACTCATAAGCTTTTTCTGGCTCTGAAGCAGAACTGGAAACATTTTCAGACTAATTACCTGCAGCAATGAGACATAATTCATCATGGAGCTGAATGCAATTATAATAGGGTGACTTACTCCACAATTACATTAAATAATCCACTTGCTTCATAATTATATTGATTAAGGTTTGTAATGGAGAACATTTTGTAGCTGGCATGAAAGAAACAACTGGTCACGAACACTGGTGAAAGTCCGGGTTCCAGCTGACCTGGAGTCAGCAGCTACACCTGCTTCAGGATCTATTTAAACCCTGTAAAGTTTTTAAGTCTCTCTTATTGAATATTTGCTAAAAACAAAAAAGGGCAGGTCTCCTTTGACACAAGAGACAGATGCAAACAAGAAATATGTCTATCTCTTTAAAACAACAACTGTCTTTACTTCAGTTTAGAGTTTTGGGGGTAAAGCGGGTCGACAGCAGCAGGTCGAGATCTAAAAGAATCCAAGTCAGTGATCAAAGCAGAGAGGTGACTGACTCGTATTCTGGTTGAAGGTCTTTAACTGCCAAACTGGCTGTTTAAGTTTGTGGATTTTACAAATTAAAATTTGAATTTCAATCATTTCTTCTTGTGATTGTATTAAAGTGTGAGACTGGCTGCGTCAGAGATTCTCTGTCAAACCAGATTTTATTCTAAAGCATTGCTCTCATACAGACCAACTTCCTGTGCAACACCAGCACGCAGGGCCCTGCCGAGCTCAGGGTCCATGTAGGACCTGGATTTCAGACATTTTCCTTTCCTCAGCTAAACTCTTTCACAGCAAGTAACCATGTTTGATGGCTCACTCTGATTTAACAGTGAAACGCTCGCGCACGATGGCAGCAGAGTAAAGTCACATGACCTTTTCCAGCAAATCACAGAGGGTCAAGTGATGTCATGGATTCAGACCCTTTAGATATAATGAACATAACGGTTTAATATATGATGCACATTATTTTGCTGGATATTATACAGGTTAGATTTTTGTGTCCTTCTAACGACCCCTAACACTAACACCTTTAACACCAAGTTGTAACAAAACAAACTGAAGATCTGATTTTACTGGCTGAAGTGTTTAATAAGATGGATGAAGGTGTCCAGGACTGAGGAGCTAAACTCTGAATGGATCTGAGTTCTGTACAGTCGTCTCTTACAGGTTCTTACAGGATGTGCTTGTTTCATTTCCACTGAGGTTCATGCAGATGAGCTGCTGATGTTTGAAAAACATCTGTTTTTGCTGCCTGAGGAGATAATCTGAACAAAAAGGTTTCAGCATCAGTGTCGTTCAGAGCTGCACTGAGTCAGGATTTAACCTCCGAGTTGCTTCATGACTTCTGATTCCTCCTCGTTTGAGTGAAACTGCTACGACTGATAGAGGATTTATACCTGATGAAGACAGAAAGGTAGAAGATCTGGACCAATCAGAACTTTTCAGCACTATGCTATGAAATCAGTCATCTCTGATGTCCAGCCTCTTGAACCCAGTTTTTGGGGTCCTGGGTCATGGAATAGTTTCTGAATCCTGCACTCAGAACCTGAAGAACATTCTAAAGGTTTGTGATCCCTGAAGAAACTTCCAGCTTGTTCAGGAGTGAAGACCATTCTGACCTTCAGGGATTACTTAGAGATTATATGGAACTATATTAAAATATATCTAACATATTCTACATGAGGTTGAAAGGAAAGGAAGGAGAAAGTTGTAGCCCGTATTTTAATCATCATCCTTGTCATCGAGGCTGTCAGAGCTCTGAAATCTCCATCTGACTTCAGCAGAACATCTGTTGAAATCAGATTCCCGTCTCTTCTTAGCACACAAGCACCTAGTTCAGAATCCAGGAAGTTAATCCAGCATCTGGTCTTTGTCAACCAGGATTTCTACAGGTGACAGACGGTCTCACCCTGGCAGATCTGCCTGCAGAGCGCGTCTCCGGACTCCAAACTGCTAACGAGAGCGCTCTGCGGCTGAATGAACTCTCCACAAACAGAGCATGTAGCGAATAATTCAACATGAACTACTAACAGATGCTGGCACAATGTAATCTTCATATGGATCCGATTTAGAACCAAACCCAACATTTTGGTACATCCTGTTTAAAGCAGCCCATGTCTGAAAATATGCAGCAGTGATGATCAGAACACCAGAGGACGAAAGCTGAAAATGAGCCGTGACGAAGTGTGTCACTGGATCTGTGAGCGTTAGACTCATTTTCGAGTTGAAATGACAGTTTGATCTGGATCTGTCTCCATCTGGACCATGAGACCTGAAAGTAAGCACCCGGGACTCTGATGGGAGAAATCAGGACAGAACCCGAGTTCTGAGACATCAGAAGCTCGGATCTGGTGTTTTATCTGTTGTGTAAAAAACAAACGATCTCTCTGAAGATTTGGTTTAATTAGAGTTATATTGCCGTGTTTGAGATGAAAGATCAGTATGTGTTGTGTAACATCTCACGGTGACTCCGTTTTCTGTTCTATAAACTCTTATTTTTTGGGAAGTGAAATCTTTTTTTAAACTTTTTTATTATTAGATGAGTTTGAAGTTTATCCAAATGATGCTCTGCTGACTCAACACTGTCAGGAAGTGTCCAGAATATTCTCAAGTGGACTTAAAAACACTTTTGAAGTGTTGCCAGGAAGAAAATGAGCCTTGAGAATATTTCCTTTAAGTTTTAGGATTAACCAGATTATGTAGTTTTCTCAGGGAGATGAAAAACAAGACAACAGCTGCAGGATTTCTATTGTCCCCTTTAGAGCTTGTTGGCATTTGACAACAAGAAATAAAGACAAACCAGTGACACTTCTGTAGACTGAGAGTTAAATATCTGGATAAATATATTCACAGTTCTCACATCTTTAAATCTGCAGAGTCCTGCAGCATGAGGCCCATCACTCCTCATATCTCTTTCCTTTAAGGTTCCCTGATGCTATCAGCTCTAATAAAGCAGAGGAGCCATAAAAACAATCCTCAGAAATGTGGAGGTGAGAGACAAATAGAGTACGATCATGGTCCATAAAGCACAGAAGCTGTAAAAGACCCTCAGAGCAGGCATTTAACGCAAAGGAATTCTGGTATCACTGCAAGGCCTTTCAATAAATCACAGAGCACACTGGGGCTGACCCCCAAAACACATCAGGGCACAAACACACGCAAACATAAAGCACATGTGAACACACATGCACATCACAGATGAATGTAAGGATAGGTGGAAACTGTCCCTCAACTGGTTTGTGTTTTTTTACTGTGTGAAAGTTTCCCACTAACAGGAGACAGATCAAACATTCTCCAGAAAAAGACTCTTTCTTCTGCCTCTCTGAGGGCCACATGCTGAGAGACTATGATGTGGTTTTGGAAGTCCAGTAGTGTCTCTGTTATTTGTACAGTAGTGGACATGAGTCTGCATACACAGAGACTTCAAAGGAAATCAGATAAAGCATCCAAGAACACTGTGAGAGTCTGGAGCCCACGGTCTCTCTGTGTCCCCCAGCAGACCCAGATGTTCCAACCAGGCCCAGATGCTCCGATCTTTGACCTTGCTGGGACACTGCAGGAAGAACTCAACCCTGATCCTGGGCTTTTTATAGCTGAGACCGAACCATGCTGGTACAGTAAGAGGAAAATCTTTTTGCTGCCCAGCCTGAACACTCGGGTCTGTCTGCAGGAACATGAAGGCTGATGTGTCCTCAGTGCCAACAGGTGTGTGAGCTGCAGTCTGTGTGCAGGTGGGACACACTCACAGCACAAATAACATCATCATTCACTGGCTGCTTGAACCTACAGTCACAAATCTGTCACTGGTCAATTTCTAACACACCTCCGCCTGCATTGCCTGAACTTATCACTTCCTTCAGAGCACAAAAGACCCTCAGTTTCAGCTGGAAGGAAGTGAGGACGGAGAGAGACGTGAAATTAGAGACTTACAGTGTGTCAGTTAAGTTTTTAAAGCAACTCTTATGACTCAGTTTTCTACATTTTGTTTTATTGTAATAAAGAACGGTTAGGAGGGAAAATATAACTCAACTTTACGTATATTGTGAAAAACCCAAAGATCCAATCACAGACAGCAAGAAAAAACTGGGGATGAATGTAAACGCCATCTTTTACTGACGTTGACCAACTTGAAGCAACAGCTTCCCCGAGCTGTTCTGAGCCATCAGAACAGAACGAGCGACTCGCACCAACAAACAGAACCTTCATCAAAGTTTACAAACATTTTAGAAACTTAATCATTCACAATATTTTATCTACAGTCTCAGCGTGTGACATACGTAAAACCCTTAACTCTCTGTTTGAATTATTTATTATTTTTGTTCTTTCTCTATGATTTAGAATTAAATCTGAGGGTTACTTTAAGTTCACAACATTCAGTTTAGATGTCCGAGATGTTTAACTGACACTCAACATGATACTGCTGAGTTTAGATCATTTCACAGTTTTATTATTTCCTTTGACATTATTTATTGGGTAAATGTTATATCAGTATTTAAAGAAAAACTTTCACACTGAGCCTGAAAAAGAGAGTCAGAGATTCAGCGAGGGTGTTGATTTCTTTAGCACAAAGGAGATAAAACATACAGTAAAAATATCAAAAATAAATGTTACTTTCATTTATATCATTTAAATATTTCTTCATTCCACGAGTTCCATATTTAGGTTAAAAACTGAATAAACGTTCTTTTTTTTAAATCTGTGTTTTACTGCTTATTTATTGATTTTTTAAGATCTTTATTGGTCATGAATGTTTCATAAAGGTTTCCTCCGACAGTCACGCGTCTTGATTTCTCTCACAGATGAATCTTCTCAGATAATATTCCTGTTTCTCCTGTTAGTTTAATTCTTCTGGCTCTTTTGTTCCATCACACTTGTCTTGATTAAAGCTAATGGTGGTTTAAAGCTGTTGTTTAGATGTACAGACCACTGACAACAGGAGGAGGAGGCAATAATCTCTTAAATTCAAGAACATAATTACTCATTTTCTTTGTTGTAATTTAACTATTTACATGCAACATTTCATCAGAATTGCTTTTGACCATTTGGTGTATTAAAAACATGTAGAAATCTTCTTGGGTGAATCGTAACTTAATCTGTGTCTTTTTATTCCTAAATCCAAACTGTCAACATTTAAACTGTTTTCATTTTTAAAATCTAGTCTAGATTTTTAGAGATTTTTATTCCAACGTATCTGACAAAGTTCTGGGAATTCTGGGAGAGTCAACGAAGACCTGACAGTTTGATTTGTGACCCTCTTTGGTAACACAAATCAGTGATTTCATGTTTTCATCAAGCCAGTAAAGCATCAGTGTAGTAAATGAATTGTGAGCTGCTGTGTCTTTGGGAATCTAAGACAGTTATTAGCCACTCCCAGTCAGGGGTCAAAGGTCAGGTCCAGTGTGTCTCTTTCTATATGTGTGTTTGTGTCTGTTTGTGAGAAAGAGCTGTGAGAGTTACGGCTCAGGTTTCCTTCCCTGACTCCCCGTGCAGCTTGGCCTCCACACAATGTGTTAAGTGACCTCTAAGAGGTGGCCCTGTCACCCTGATGAGTGCGTACACTACTCACATGAACACACACACACAGATGGAAACCCTGAAATCTTTAAGATATGTGAAACAGTCAACATTGAATAAAACAGAATAAAAAAGCACGAGGCCTGAAACATGCTGTTTATTATTTTCTGGTCAGTAATGATTTTTTTAATCTGACAGTCAAAGTTTAACTGTGAAAGCGTCAGAACAGACAATGTCTGTAAAACAAGAGCGCTGTTGTGGTTTTTCATGCTGGATACACGGAGCAGCGGCGTGCACGCACATACTGGACGGTTGCTTCGTTTTCACCTCCACTGTTTCATACGCACGAATAAGAGTTGAACTGCAAAGTAATTTTAACAAGATCTGAATCCTCCTGTGGAGGAGAAGTGTGAATGTAGCAGAAAATGTTTGTTTCTTTAACGTTTTCTGTGGACGGGGGCCACGATGTCCACAGGAAATCAGTAATGGCTTACTTTGATATTAAAAAGCCAAAACACAACATCACAAACTGTCACTCCCCATCCGTCTCTCCTCTGGCTCTGCTGTGTTGACTGCTCTCCATCAGTGCTCATTAAAATTCCTGGGGTAGCCGTGTGATAAATATTTACGCGGCTGAGGACACACTCCACACACACTCCAAACACACTAGAGTGGCTGGATCTGACTGCCGATAGTGTTAAGTGCCCAGAGGCTCTGGTGGAGAGAGATCCGCAGCCTGACGCGTGGTTGTATACACGAGGCGTTTACTGTCAAGATAACTAGAGGAGGGCAAAGACGTCTGACTGATATTCAAGATGAAATGTGTGTTTTTATGTCTGTGTCCGAGGATAATCTTTTAATATGTGAAGTTTATGGAAATGAAAAGGCACGTTTGCACATCTGGATCTAAGTGCATTTGCAGACACAATGTAACCACAGTGGAGCTGGACTCCTCACTTCTGTTCCACAGAGCTGTTCCCGACTCCCCCTTCTCCCCTGTATTCTATTATTCCTGTGGACGGGAAACGGATCATAATTCCTGGAGTCAGCAGAAAGCTGAGAGATGGAGGGAGGGAGGGAAACGGAGAGAGCAGAGGGAGGGAAAAGGGAGAGATGTGTATGTGCGTGCATGGAGGGGGGGGGGGCTCAGGTGAATGTTCACTTTCACTGAGGTCAAGCTGAAACTCTGCAGTTAAGTAATTTCCAGTGAAAAGTGAAATGTGTGTTTAGTCTGTTTGCGCAATTGTATAATAAAGTTTGGGTGAAGTAGCGCTTTGTGCAGAGCAGTGAGTGTTTAGCAATTCTACGAGCCAGAGGGTGTTTCATATTTCAGAGAACATCAAAGAGAAACTTAAAGTTCCTTCTTTAAACAAGTTTTAAACAACATTCTCCACAATCAAACCACAAAGAGAAAGAAAGAGGGAGACTGGAAGAGCAGGAGGACGACTGTGAGAGAGGAAAATCTCATCTTATCTTAATTGTTGTGTAATCTCAGTAAAACACTGATGATTGTTGTTCAGCTGCCTCCCACGGAGTCCTGAGACGTCACTCTCTTTTAAATTATTTGCTTTGTTTGTATTTCCTTTAACTTTATTTACAAGGTGACAGGAGGGTAATTTGACAACGTAATTTTATTTTTACACCAAGCAAACAACCATAAAACTCTGCATTCCTTCACAAATTGTTCCGTTAATCTGGGAAAATTCTTAGTAAACTGAACAGTTTAAGACAAAAGAAAAAAAAAAAAATCATCTCAGATCTGAAACAGGATCTGAAAACTGCATCATCTGTCAGCTGATCATCTACTGTACATCAAGTTTGAGTCCTTGAATCCAACATCCTGTTTTATGCCATGTGCGTTCTTACTGTTAGATAATAAATGAACACAATGCTTTACTTGTTTTATTGCACAGATAAATTCCTAATATTTTAATGTTGCTGTTTATGGTTTTGTTTTCACTACAATTAAAAGCATCAGATTTGTTTTTTTTTAAACAATCATTTTAATTACTTTGTGTTGTACACATCAAAGGAGCTGCTGAGGAAATTATATAAATGGAACAAAAAAGAAAAAATTTTACACTTTTAGGAATTAAAACAAAGTACCTGATCAACCAGTTTAATAAATTATTTAATGAACATAAAAATCTGGCTGAGAGTTCACATGAAAATAAGTAATTCCTCAGGTGAACACATGCCAGAAAGGAACCAGGAAGTCAATCTTTATGATTTCAGCACTTTAACTTTGGCTAACCTGGATATTTTTAAACTTACCAGGCAAACTGATGTTTCTGTTGCTCCTAAATGTAATAATATGGATTCAAATCTTGTTTTTATGATCTCAACACTGATGTCCACATCTGCTTTTCTGGAAAGAACCATTTATAAAAGGAAACCTATTAAAAAGCCATGAGATCCAATCCTCTTTTACATAAACAAGAATAGATTTAATCCTCCATCAGAGGAAGATGATAAGAACCTGGACACGTGCACACACCAGCGTATGATCTGGTGATATATGTGATCGAACTAAAGCTGCGGCTGAGCTCTCAGTGATATCTGTCCTCAGAAAAATTCAGTGTCTGCAGCTCCCACATGATTTATTAGTCTCTTGGTCCATTTTCCATCTCAGCTGTTCTCTGAACATGATAACAAACAGCCTCCTCTCCCTCCTCTGACCTTTAACATCTATCAGCCCGTCTTCACAGCAAGTGAGAAGCTAAAAAAAGAAATGCTTGGACATTTCAGCAAACTTCAAACATTCGGTTTTGGATTAAAGAAACTATAATGTTTTTAAACTTATAAAACAGAATTTTGGGTTCCACCTACAGATTTCATCTACTATTAGGTTTTAAATAGAGAAAAAAGGTGAAGAAATACCCTGATAGTTTTGGTCTAATCTTTAGATAATCATTTATAGCAGAAAAATCTTAAACAAATACATTTGACATGGAGAATTAGTTCTGAAAAGTGAAGCCACGTGACTTATCATGCAGTACCAGCGACCGCCACTAGGTGATGGTTCCAAGGAAGTGTTCTTAAACAAGCCTGGAACCCTTCTCAGAAATAAGAAGTGAAAACAGTTTCTCACTAATTATGGTACCATCAATAAAACAACGTCAGTGATCAGTTTGCCAGTTGTCTCTTAAAAAAATACAAAAAAACTCCAAACATACACTTTAAAATTTGCATTATTGTGTCATCAATCTCAAATTTTACACTTTATTCTGATATAAGACTCCAAAAACCACCAAGATGAGTGACGGTTAAATCTGAGCCTTCAAAACTGAACTCCACAAAATAACTGGTGACACCAATGTGGCCAGAAAAGCTCAAAGAATCCACATTCCTGAAAATTATAGTCCTGAAACTGTCAATTTAAGGTTGGAAAAGGATCAAAATTAAAATGACAGATTTGATTCAAAATTTATGATCTAAAATTCCAACTTTAAGTTGGCAACACTGACTAGAATCTAAATAATAATTTAAATCAATCATTGTATCAAGTAACAATTTTAAACAGTCAAAATATATGTTATCAAGCCAGATCTTAAACAAATTATACAACGCTAGAATACCTGTTAATACTAAATAAAGGTAAAATTACATCAAGGGATTTTGCTGTGAAACCTTTTGTAATTTGTAAATATATATTATTTATCTTTATAACTGCAGTATAAATATGTGCCTCTGACAAATAATATGTTATTAATTTTATCTACTCAACAACCACAATATTAAACAATATTCAGCAGTTTTATCTTTTTGAACAATTTTCCGTTTCAGTATTTATTATTCGGCTGATCAAGTTCAACTGTTATACTGCTACACAGTGAAGGTTTAGAATATGAATGAAGTAACAAACAAGAATAGGCAGAACGATAGAAGGAGGGAAATGAGAAAAATGATGGAAACTTGAATAGACTTGCTCGTTTGGTTTTGGGTCAACAGATTTCAATCTCTGTTCTTCTTTGTCTCTAGAACTTGGAAGGAGACAAGAGAGAAGGGAAAGACCAGTGGTGTTGTTAAAAGGTGTTGGATGACATATAGAGCGGTCAGGAGAAAAGTCCTCTGTAGGCCACATCTCCTTCAGAGTGCTGTTTCCTCTGTAAGCAACATTCCTCGTCTTATCAGCCCGAATAATCTGCCGTTCTCATCGTGCCCAAACAGGGAGAGTCAAACCTGTGAGAGTGTGTAAGAGACAAAGTGAAAAGTCTCTGCTTCACTTTAGAGCGACTCTCTCTGCCTGTTGGCTGGTGATAGAGTGATAAGAGGAAAGCAGAAAGCTATCTGCCACTCAGAGGAAGTTCTCACTCCATTCTGCAGACTGAGCATGCTCCAAAACCCAGAGAGGAATGTGAGAAGAGACGAGTGATGGTAGAAGAAAACAAAAACTATTTGTTAAATAATATGTCTACTTTCTACTACTTGGGGTTTCACTATGAAAATAATAAGAGGTGTTAATTTGAATCATGATACAGTGTGGGATCAAAGAATACAAGAAGTTAGTTTATTTAATTATGATTTTTTCCCAATGAGTTTTTGCACATATTAATAATTATCTTTATCATACATATAAATATAATGTTACTAACTCAGGCACGAGCAATTCATTATATTCTGTTTCATTTTAGTCTTTTAACTTAGTGATGCTACTTTAAAACTTCAGTAAGACATCTGACTCATGGGCCAATCAATGCAATAAAGAGGGAATTAGGAGGGAGTTAAAAATGATAGATGAGAAGGAGAAATAAATGGAGCAAGAGTGAGAATGAAGGAGAGGAGGGAAGGACAAAAAAGGAGGCAGAGAAAGGAAAAGTAATGCAGGAGAGCTGCCTTAGGGTTACAGGAATGTGGAGGTTCTTGAGTTCAGAAGAGTTCGAAAGTGTGTGTGAGAGAGAGAGAGAGAGACATATGAGTGTGTGAACAGTGGGGAGACTGAGGAGAGCGGCCATAGAATTAATTACCCAATCAAGATAACAAGCCAGTGAAAGACATGGGGGGGGGGTCACATGGAAATTAACCTCTTGGGCTAACCCCCCCAAACACACACACCAAGAAACTATGTCAAAGTTATTACAAAGTAACATTCTTGACAATACTGACCATAAGACTTAATCTGCTCTTATTTTGAAGCATTTCCTGTGTTCTGTTATTTGCCTTGAACATTCGGGGGTTGTTAGCGGGGATAAAGTGACTCTACCTGTCCCGTTCCAGAAACGTTGGCAAAGCCACATTGTTTACAGTGGAATATTGAGCGAGTCGCGAGGCTCGAGTGGAGTGAAGTCGGATGTGGTTCACACATTCCACCAGAGACTCAGATTACACTGCAGGAAACACCGGCCCTGCAAGACATACACTGCCTGACTCTGATTTATAAACATACTGCTCTATGGGACACACAAACTCTCAGAGACACGCAGATCCCAGCCCTCTGGTCAGAACCAAACCTAGAACTTTTTACTCAACTCCCTTCAGTGTTATTAATTTGTTTAATCTAATCTTCTATGTATCTCTTGGCTTGTGCAGAGTGAACAGTCAGTATCTTACCTGAAGCGATCAGCTGTCAGAGTGATCTCAGGTTGGAGGATCAGGGAGATCCTCCAACCTTTTTATGTTTAAACTAACAGAAAATGGAGAAGAAATTATCTGAGAGCAGATTTGTGCCATTTAAGCAACTCAAATCAGATGTTTACTCTCAGTGTTCTGCAACAGAATAACACTTGATCTGTTGATCTGTTATATATGCTGAGACGAGATGAATATATTCTGCAGCAGATATACTGTGACTTGCTGTTTGGTCAGTCTGGGGATGTAAAGGAACATCTGTATGAGTCAGATAATGTAGAAGAAGAAAAACAACTCCAGGTAGTAACCAAAGATCAGAACAGCAACACAAAGTTGATTTAATAAACTGTAACATAAACAGCTGTCAATGACAAAACAACAAATATAACAATACTTCATAAATTTCTTACACTGATAAGAACGTGGTGAGTCTGAGTTCTCGTTTGTTCCTGTTAGTATAAATTAAGTGTAAGTATTTTCTGTCAGTACTGCTGTCTGCTACAGGTATGACACTGACACCTCATAAATACTCCACATGACTATGTTCCCATGTTTTTTACAACAGCTCAATGTTTTAAATTCAGAATTTATAAAATGAGTTATTTAAATGAGGGACTAGCAGCAACAGGGTCCTGGTTCCTCCGGTGGCTCTAAGGACTGGAAACCAGACCAGATCCTTCCTCTCCTCAAAAGTCCCTTTGCTGTCTGGAGGTTGTGTTCCCTGAAGCTGCTCAGCAGAGAACTCTGGGTAATCAAGTCCAGCTGGGACATGGGGGCAGAGACACAAGCTGACAAAACTCACCTTTCGCTCCCTCGCCCTGTCAACAATTCTCATTTGCTCTCTCCCCGTGTGTTTCCTCCTCATCTGGCAGGTTTCTCTCATCAGAGCTGAGTTTGGTCTGCTGATAGTGCAGGAATCCTAGAAAAGGATCCTCGATGCTCCCTCACTATCTCTGGAGAAGACTTCAGCCAACAAATTACTGTAAGGTGCTGGGGATCCAACTATCCATCAAGCCATTGACATCATAGTACAAATAACACACCATTTAAATAAAGCTGATAGAGACAGATCCACTCAGACAGATGGAACGCTGCCCACAGCCTAAAGAAGAAACTGAGACATTATCTTGTCTCGACTAGACAGGCCTTCCTACCTGAACAGCACCCTGGTTTTGTTTTTTCTTTTTTTTTTGAAAACTGGTTTATCAATGTGTCTTTTTATTTTTACACCTTGAACTCTTAAGTGGTTCCACACTGCAGCAGTGTCTCTCCTTCTCTTTGGGAGCAGTACCGGGTCAGTCTTTGGGCTGGACTACCGAGGGCCCCAGGGTGGTTCCGCTCTGACGGTAGGAGGAAACTCCTTCAGGAAATACCAAACTGCCAGACACACACCCTCACACACACAATCCACAATCTCTCTTTCTTTCTCGTGCAAGCAGACCTCAGGTCTCTGCACAAACTGCTGAGGTTAAAAGCTTTGCACTCTGTTTCAGCACCATCACACTGAAACAAAAAGAAGTTCAGTTTCATGTGGTCTGATATCCAGAGGTATGTCAGGCTGCATGCTGAACCTGTGGTATTACACAACCCAGAGTCTGGCTGACAGCCAGGCTTTTTACAGCATCAATTACAGCTAACTTTAACGAGTCAGCTCAATTAAACAATAAATCACTGTAGAGCCAAGTTTCTGCCCCTGAGAGCTCAACCTTTCCACTCAGACTCATAAAAAATCACCACGTCGTTTCCTTCGAGAACACAGAACATGTTATGAACATTAGAATGCAGGAAAGTAGACACCTCCATACGGTAATTCACAAGCTGCAGTGTGACTGCCATTATCACACGTTCGTTTGGAGTTGAACCAGAAGGTTTTTTTTATGTTCAGAGCAAACATGGTGACATTTTCCAAAACTGTTTTCACTTTAACTAAAATTTCAACAAAATACCTCCAAAATGCTCTTCTTCAGATTTCACTACAGTTCTGACTGTATTTGCAGAGTTGGGAAAGACAAAGAGAGGAGAGATATACATCAATAAAAAAAAGAATCCGATCTTCTTCCTTGACATTATTTAAATGTGCAGCAGTGACACAGCTGTGTGGATTTGTTTTGCATGCTTTTGAACACTGATATCAGTGACGCTCTGCTTCTCTTCAGACCCAGAGCTCTCTGGAGATAAACATTTATTCATTTTCCTAATTTCTTGAAATCTTATTGGGCTAAAACAAGTCAGAACTGAAAATAAACTCTTTATATAGAAACAATGAAAATGTGCAAAGCTGGTCACTAATTCACATGAACTTTCCATTTTTCACACTCATCCGATCTGCACCATGTTGTGGATGATGTCATGTCAGGTATCATAAACTGGTTGAGCCATTGAGTGTTACGCAACACCAAGCAATCAGGTGTGAAAAATAATTCCAATGTGCATTTTGATTTTTGACGACATCAATATGATTTTTATATTTTTCATCTGGAAAATAAACAAACAAAAATAAACAACAGAGTAATAAACTAAAAAAAAAAGAATATTTAAAGGTATTTTCTCTTCTCAGACAGAAAACAAATCTGAAGGTTAGGACTTGAGTGTCACAGTAAACACAGATGTTTTCTGGTTCCAGAAGATGTGCTTCAGTGTGCTGATGTTCCGGAACGTTTACAGACAGAATGGAGGGTCAAAGTTGAAGCTCAGCAGAGGAGGAAGCTTTAGAGTGAACCAACAGGTGTGCACGGTGTTAAGACACAAGAATATAATGTCATCTAGTTTGGGCTCTTTGAGTCCCAATCAAATGCTGTCAGGCTCCTCCCACCTCAACTGAATAAAAAGACTGAACACAAGTTAACTGACGGTGACTTTTTACTAAATCGCTAGTAAACAACATTCTCTAGTGCACCAATCTTTCCCACTTTTTATTGTTTCTACTATAATTACTGATAATATACAGTTTACATTTACTGTTGCTTTAAATTATTCTAAACTCTGATATATCAGCTAATTTGAATAAACCATCCATCCATCCTGCATCCATCCATCCAGCATCCTGCATCCATCCATCCATCCATCCATCCATCCATCCATCCATCCATCCACCCATCCACCCATCCTGCATCCATCCATCCAGCATCCTGCATCCATCCATCCATCCATCCATCCATCCATCCATCCATCCATCCATCCATCCATCCATCCATCCATCCATCCATCCTGCATCCATCCATCCTGCATCCATTCATCCATCCATCCTGCATCCATCCTGCATCCATCCAGCATCCATTCATCCATCCATCCTGCATCCATTCATCCATCCATCCATCCATCCATCCTGCATCCATCCATCCTGCATCCATCCATCCATCCATCCATCCATCCATCCATCCATCCATCCATCCATCAACTCACAGATTTTTTGGACGTTTTCCAGATTTCGCACTTTTTGGGTACATTGAAAAAGCCTAAAATACAACTCACAACATTCCATGTGAATCTTACTGCAGCATCTGATCATCTGATAATGTGTCTAAGTTTTCTACAGTGTGGTTATGTGTGTGTGTTTCTACTTTATTTTGTGTGATTTTAAGCTGGAGCTCTGTGACTGACCACAGGAAGTTCTAATCAGCAGCACAGCATTGCTGCTTCCCTTTCCCTTAGTGACCTCCTCCCCATCTCTCGCCTCCACAATAGAGATACTGAGATCACATTACCAACTCTAAGGGTTAAGGGTCAATCCCATTTTTCAGCTCTCTTCGTCCCTTTCCCCCTTCCAGACTCTTTCCCAGAGGTTAAGGCTCCTGTCACCTAAATTCACATCAGTTCACGCGTGGCGAGGGAGTGGTATCCATCGGAAACCCTGAATCTCCTCTCCCACACACTCTCCCCCTTTATCCTCGCCCACACACCCATTTTTATTGTCCCCTTGAAGGGCAGATCTCTGATCTTTGAGATCACTCACACAAAGAAAGGGACATGGTTAATAACATGTTTAAAACACAGCTGGCCTCTTGGTGTCATTCCTCTGATGCGTCTCTCTTAAAGTCGGGATTTTAGTGTTGCAGAGTTTCAGATTACTGGGAGGAATCACACAGTCCTGACGACTTCCAGTACAGAAACCCACTCACTTTTACTGAAAAGTACGAAGAATTATTACTGCAACTAGAATAAAGAAGTAAAAGTTTTGTTTATTTTATAAATAAAAAAATAGTTTTTTTTTCCAATACTGGGATTTGACTTGCAGCCCAAATTTCCCTGGATATACTTCAGAGGAATTTGTATAATTTTTCTTTATATACTTCCAGTTTTCTTCAAGATGTTTCCTGCACATGAGCTTCTTGTTTAATAGGTGGGAACTGCAGCTGAAAAGGGAAATTTAACAATGGAGAACAAATAGTGTTAAAACCCAAAAAGTGTAAATGTGGTAAAAATCCTCACGGTAGCAGGCGGCGATTTATAAGATGAGCTTGTTAATGATACAGATACTTACCAATTGATGCATATTTTTATATAACAGAGACAATTCAGCTGCTCATCTCATTTTATGTAAAAAAAAAAAAAAATCTCAATAAAATAACAAAAAAAGCATAGTTTTAATCATTTCCTTATTTGGTTCTTTAAAAATTTTAACATTAATTAGGAGAACAGAGTTACAGTGACCAGAGCCTGAAAATAACATGTACATAATTAACCAACAGCTTTGGTTTCTAAATACATCAACTTTTGTTACATTTGGTCAAATTTTATGTCCAAATTTGCAAATCATAAGAAGTTTGTTAAGGTAAGTAAGTTTTTTTCTTAAATAAATTCAAATTTACAAATTTTAGGCAATAATTTCAGATTACATTTTTTAAACATGGAAAGTCAAGGAATTTTTAATCAAAATTAAATGAAAAACAAAGATCAATTTGAAAGGTTTCGTGTATCTAAATAGATAGAAAAACTCCAGATGTCACAGAAAAACTTCAAATATGACTAAAAATGTTTAACTGTATCTAGAACTTTGTGTTCTATTGTTTTCAAACCCTGAAAGTCGAAAAAACACCCGATGCCCCACATTCTCCCCTCTAGTTTTCGGAAACATTTTGAAATAATGCTAGTATTTCATGCTTGTTTTGTATGAAAGCACTACAGGCTTTTGACAAACATCCAAACTCAGCACTGACAGCCCACTTTGTGCATGGAGTACCATAAATTCAGGTTGTGGAACTCAATAAAGCTTGTTCAGTGGATAAATCACACTACTCATAAAAGCCATTTGGTTCTGTGTCTGTCTAGTGTTCAAACATTCACCTCAATCCGTCACGAGCCAAACGGCTGTCAGAACACGAAGGCCTCCCTTTACCTTGTATTTCCCCTTATCGCTGCCTTCTACTGAGAGGAATCTACGGAATCCTTGAGCTCAGTCGTTTTTCCAACACCCAATATGACAGGCTGAAACACAGACATATGCTTCCTTTAAAACAGACTAATTTCTGGCATATAAATCACAAAAATTGGTCACAGATGCTGGCATTTACTGCAGCTGAGAAACAAGTGTGGAATGAAACAGAATCATTAACAACAATGTGTGAATCTGAGAGCAGGGACAAGATCTGTGTGATAATAAAGTCATGACATGACTCGCAACCGACCACCAACTCCTCTTGTTTTAAATGTAGGAACTCCACCCAGTCAAACGGCTCGAGCTTGCTGCCTCAGCACTTCTCCATCCAAACGGCTGTGGTTCACTTAGAGGTCTCGCTGCCTCAGTCCTCAGATGAAGCACCTCGGAGAGCCTGCAGTCCTAACCGGCCCCCTGGCTTTCACCGCCGGCCTCTGACTGACACCGCTACGCTGCCAGAGACGTAAAGAGGAATAATAATAGCTGCTCATTCCTCTCTACCCGCGCAGCCAGACAGGGTCCAAAACCATATTTAGCTGAATGATAACTGACAAATGAAGGTGAACGCTTCAGCGTGCAGCCTCAGTGAAATTGGATCTAAGAATCCAGTTAAACATATTTAGCAGGTTATGATCTTGGCAGGTCGCTGACTCTGACTGATGGATTTTGTGACAGCTTTGCAAGAAAATAGTCCCTTAAAAGGAAAACTCCTGTTGTAGTCATTATAGTGGAGCACAGCCTGATGCATCATTAAACTGCTGTTTGCTGGTGAAAATGGTGAGAAAAAGGTCAAATCAGTGAGTTTACTCCTTCACTGCCAAAACTGAGCCCTACTTTTAAATGATTAATGTACAGTAACGTCTTACTAACTTCTCAAACATCTTCCCATCTCAGTCTCACTGTGAAGCATGTCATAGGAACATCAGTTTACTATACAAAAACTATTTATTTCACATTAAAAAAGTAAAATATTTCCTCCATTGAGCCATTTATTTTATTGCCATTCCATCAGTATCTTAGTACAAACTGAAAGAACTGCTGTTTGGACATAGCGCCATGCATCAAAGCTGACATCACAGCAGACATTGTACTGGGTACTTTGTGTTGTTTTGGTGGGTCATGCACGTCCAGGTTTTTGCATCTTGTTGCTTGTTGTGCACCAGGAGAAACAGAAAGTGGTGCAGAGCAGAGTCTTCAGGCAGGTTTGTTTCTACAGACCACTTTGTACATATCACATGAAGACGTGTGTTCAACACGAGTCACTTAAAAGTAAAACAAATAGGCAGAAAATGTCAACATGTTGTCGTGCTAATCCTAACGGTGTCCATACAGAGGACGAGTCTACCTTAGTAACATCACAACTTGCCTCAATCGCTGTTTAAATGGGTTTCATCAACCAAATTAAAAACTTTAAATGTAAGAGAATCAGTTCTGAAGGTCATAGATTTGAACATTGTTGTAATCCTTGTAGATAATGATGTTCAGAATGATGATGAAATGGTTTATGAGGTTGTTTTATCCATAAAAATACATTTTAAAACCAAATTTGTTCACAGGAGCTCGTGCTGGCAGTGATGACTAGTCACAGATTTTTATAACAAACCAAAGAAACGGAGGTGAGAAAATGAAGAAGCCATTTTCCTTGAAGCTCCAGTATATCAAACAGCTGAAGGGGTCACGACCCTCTTTTGTTTTGTATACGCTCCAACCTGGATACCCAAAATCCAACCTAATACTGGGAAACTGAAATAGCCTCCATATTTCAGGCCTCATTAAGTAGCAGATATTAGGCCAAAAAACAGACCAACTTTTAGAATCTGTGGTGCACAGGGACAGTGTGTGAGTTATTGCCTGCCAGGAGTCATTATGTTAGCAGCACACATGTAAGTGAGGCCATACCTGTTTTTCTCATTGTTAAAATGAAGACTGTCCTCCACAGTGGACTCTGACAGCGCGGTTTCTGCAATCTTACCTTCTCTTACTGCATCTTTTTACTTTAATGTTGCTTAGTGATGATATCTTACTTATATTTCTTTTAAAGTAATTGGCATGGTGATATGATGGGTTTTATAAAACGTGAACACTTGACAGCAGCTCCAAACAGTTTCTATCATTTTCATCCTATAAAAACTGCAACGCTCGTTCTTCCCTACAAGGACCCTGGGAGTGGATTTATGAGGTCTGGGCCGCCTGCATGGAATAAAATGAAATTCAAAACCCACTATACTCCTTACCTCAGGTCTGAGCACCAAGTGTCTCATACTGCTACCTAAAATACCACAATCATTTTTAAAGTCAGTGAACATCCTCCCACTTAAAAAAAATCTCTTTCTTGTTTGCTAAAACAAAAACTGTCTTTGAGAAAAGATGATCTTAAACCTTCTCCCATGTTCCAGCTACAAATATAAAAATTCTTATGTTTCAATAATTCTGTGTGAAGAAATTCTGAATTTTATGTCAAAATTCTTGATCGCTTTGGAAAAAAAAAATTCAGTGTGAATTGAAGAGTGAATTCTGTATCATTTAGTATCTTGATGATAATATTCCCTGGATGTAAATGCATCAAAATGTTTGGGAGAATATTGTTTATATAAGCAGGGTCATACACGTCCATTTAGATGTTCTTAAACAATCTCAGATCAGATAAATTTACCTTCTGAAATCAGACTAAAAACAGTGTATGAGAGGATTCAAAGCACATTTTTGGAGTAAATGATTTAAAATTCTGGTTTAATTCAATTTCTCTGCATCTTTTATATCAGATGAAAAACATTTCACTCTATATGAGCATCTCATTTAAATAATTCCCTCTCTCATAACATTTTGAGCAGAGACTGAACAGCAGGCTCAAGTTTTAGAATTCCATGCTGCTGATAATGTCAAGCTCGTTCTAAACATAAAAATAAAAAGGAAAAAAATAAAAGGAATAATAACTGATTTTTTTTTCTTTTTTATCATAGGTTTGCTATTTTGGAAAATAATTTGCATAAACTTAACACATGTTGACTCGTTTCCACGTTACTTAAAATACTGAACAACACAAAATCCAAACGTGCAGAATAAATTCATATTCTGTACCAAGAAATTGCAGTTTAAGACTAAAATGACACAAAGAGAAAGAAATACATTGACTAAACATTCATTTAATGTACTTCAAGGCTTAATAAAAGCTATTGGAATAAATTATTAGTATAAAGCTTTGAAATGGTACGAAAATTCTAGTGTAAATTAAGACAACCAACTCTGTAATTAATGCATAAACTTGGTTCAGATCATTATTGATGACTACTGCATATCTAACAATAGTAACAACAGTTTCAAACAAAATTTTTTATTTTAGTTAAGAAAAACTATTTAGTATGATGTCACGTTTGTGATTTCAAATAAAACAGGCTGAGAGTCTGGTGCACATCTTTAATCCAAAAATTGTAAATCTACTGTCAGTCGTTTTTTTTCCTAGTAAACATTCTGTGTTCGTTCAGGGAAGGAACAAATAAAAGGCTCCTGTCAGGTATTTTACGCCAATCAAAAACACTCTTTGTAAGACCTTTAAGATCTCTAATCAAAGCGGTGGAGGCAGGTCACAACAATTCATTTCAAAGCTATGAGGAATGCGTTCAAGATTAATGCTGATATCTGTGTCAGAGTACACAAGAGTGCAATTGTCTTTTAGGCTCAGCTAAGCTTGACAGTGCCAAACTTGATTTAGTAACTACATCACTCAAGTATGTCTTTGTCTCTCTGATTACCTCAGCAGGTGGGTTGACTCTGCTGCCAAATGTCATTAAAAGTAACTGCAACACTTAGTGTCTTTATTTCATTGGATCACTGCAGCCATTGTCTGAGCTTCTCTCAAGTGATGACATGACTGATGACGTATGAGAATATGCAACCGAGAGCAGCTCTGGTGAGTTCGTTAAGCACGTCTCATCGCTGGAATGACAACCATTTGAAGCAACAAGGAAGTGGAACGTTTCACACACGGACAGGCAGTTGACAGAAACAGAGGTGCAGTATGCCAACAAAGATATTTTTAGGGGTTGACGTGGGACTTTTTTTTGCCCTTACCTGCTCCCTGATGAAAAACTCCTCTGTTCAACTCTAAAACATTCTACCATGTACTTTGTTAACATAAAGACTCTTTTGTTCATGCACAGAGTGAAATAAAATACAAAACATGTAAAAAACAAACAAGAAAATTGTGAACTGTTGTTGCATGAATATGTTTGTTTCTCACCTTGTTTAGCACACAGGGGCATCAAACCTGCAGCAGCAATCGGATGCTGCTGCAGAGTCCAAAAAAAACCCCCAAAACAAACAAAAAAAAAAACCAACAGGATTTTTCAGCTTTCCCTTGTTTTACATGCATCCAAATAAAAACTAAGTCATTTTCCACTTATGTATCTTACATTCAACTCTGTTAAACAAGCCAAATGTAACATCGAAGGCATGTAGCACTCCTTCTCCTCACACTTGTTTGTCACTGCACAAGAATAAACTTGTTTGAAAACTTGTTTAAAACAAAAGGGTAATCGTTCATGTATTGACAGCATCTGACTGCACTGCAGGGAATGCTGGTACGTGATGCTAACAAAACCTAATTAGCATTTAATACATGGGAACCTTGGATGAGGATACATTTCCATTAATAAAAACACAGAGATAAAAGCCTCCCACTCAAACCACAGAGATGCTGCATGCCACAACGATCATACAATAGTTTGGTTTTATAGGTAAAAGTTTACTGTGCTGGCAGACAAACATTCTGTTTCATTTATTAGACAAAAATAATAAAACTTATTCTAATGCTTTTAGAACAGGACTTTTGGATCCCTCAGATCTTTTTTTCTCTTTTCTTAACAGTAAAATGATCTGATCAATTTGTAAAATGTTTGAAGATCCAATGCAAATAAACAGCTCAGTGTTGATATTCAGGAAGAAACTGCCAACATTCAGCTACTGATGTCTCACAGATGGAAATCTCTCCTGTCTGTCAGTGTACCAAGATGAGATCAGATTTTAAACGATAAGAAACTCTGAGGAACTGCTACTTTGTATTGTGACACATCATGAGACGCTTCATGCAGATAGTATGAAAGTATAAATAAATAAAGTCATGGTTAAACAAGTACTTACATTTCTGGTTCAAAGGTTTTATGAATCTGAATATATAAAAGCTCAAGCATCACAGTTTAAAGAGGAATCTCCTTTTTTATTAGTTTGTCTGCCTTCAATAAATATATGTTTAAAATGATGAAAATGACATTAAAATCCTGAGCTTGAAGTCAGAAGTCGGGTGTGAAAAACGAAGTTCACCTCATGATTCAACAGCTTGTAGAACTGACATCAACATTCAGTAATGTTCACACGGTTCTGAAAGAGTCTTCTTTATTAAGCATGTGACTTTATATTCAGCTCACGCTCAGAGTCGTACAAAAGAGAATCTTCTTTTATCAACCAGTAACTGCAAAGACATACTTTTGAAATATTCTATCAATTTAAAAGAACATGATTAAGCAACCAGCTTAGAAAAGTTCATGTTAATATGATCTTAGAAGTCAGACAGTTAAACAGAAGCGATGAAAAAGGTCAAATTATTTCTGTTTTCTATAATCCCAAATACATAAAAACCTCAGCAGAAAAACAAAAAAATGACCACGTTTAAAAAGAGAGAGCTGACACAACACCAAGACACTGAGACTTCATCCACTACAGAGACTGTAATGCAGCCAAAATGATGCTGATCTCATCTGTCAACTGAAGCTGTTCTAATATCTGAATTTGACATTCTTTGCTATAATATGACCAAAATCGATCTGCTCCAAGAAGTATGTCTGGATACGTCTTCTCACTTGTCAAAGAATGTCCCCAACAGGAGCTCTCTGCTCATTTAGATGAATAAAACATCTTCATATCATTAATATGACATTGTGCAAGCAGGGGAACAGAATTCAACATCTTACAGCTTTATTTTATGTTCATGTATGTTTGAGATGATATTTGTGACAGGTATTAATTCATCACAATTAGCACTGGTGATTGAAAAGGAGGCTGCTTATCACACAGTTCCTGCTCAATACATAGAAGCTGGAGGGAACTTTCAATGCCACTATGATCATTGAAACAAACAATAAAGTAATTACATTCTGATAGAACAAGGTTTTAACTGAAACATTAGAAAGGGGTCAATTGGCTGATCCATCCCTGCCTGTTCCTGTTCAGGGGCGTTGGGAGCAGGTGCATTAGAGGTGGGGTTACACTCTGCACACCTCACCAGTAGACAGACAACCACAATTACACCTAGTTTAAAGTTGCTAATTTACCAAACACGTATGCTGACTGTAGGACGAAACGGGTCTACCAGAAAAACAATCTACACATGCACTCAGGAAACATGCAAACTCCATGTAGAAGGACCCAGTCAGGTGCTGAACCTGCAACCTTGTTGCAGTGTAGCGATACTATTCGCTGGGATGCCTGGGAAAATAAGTCCTTGCTCTTTTTCACTTTCAAAAATGTGAATCTGACATTCCTGCACTGCTTACCAATTCAAGTTCTGCTACACAGAATTTATACAGAGATGGAAGAGAACATGCTGTGGAAAAAAAAACATGTGCACACTGACAGAAGGAGCAGACAGAAAGACAGATTGAAGGACAGCTTCCCATTTATCACCAGTCATCCTCCTTAGCGAGAGAGGTTGGACAGAAACCGCAGAGCTGTCACTCAACCCACAGCAGTTAATGCCCTCCAGTGACACATGAACTTGAAAGTATGACAGCTAACCTGTATTAACACAGATGAGCACAAGCGTCGACATGCACCCAAAAAGACACACCTCAACTTAGGGAAATGCACTAACTTGAGCACAGACAAACAATGTCTACAGTGTCTCAAAAAGTATTTGCCCCTTACAGATTTTCACTGGTTTTGCCATATTTTCTATCAGCAAACCTAAACAAATACAACATGTAGTTTTTAAGTTTTTATTAAGCCAACTTGACTTCATGTGAAAACATAAATGCACCCTATTCAAGAACAGATCAGCACCAAAGTCATGAACATTAATCAGTCTGAAAGAGACATATCTAAAGCTTTGGGATTCCAGAGAACCAAACAACATTTATAAGGACTAAAACTTGTGTTCCATTAATAATAAAGGCTTTAAAAATCTACAATGTATGATACATATTTCTGGTTAAAAATAAATGAAAACAACAAGAGAAACTGTATTGAAATATTGTCAGTCATACACAATGTGGTTTAAAATAACTTAAATTAGTAATTAACAAACTGTTAATAGTGGTTAAAATGTAAATACTCTATATACTACCACTAAAACTTAACTGTGACACCAGAAATTTACCTGAAAATGTTTTTGATAAAGTCTGTCACATGGACCCATAAATCAGCCTTTGTGGAATGTCTTTCTTTCATTTTAGATGACAACTCAATGACAGATATTTTGAAGTGTTCCAGTATGTAAATTTTTTGTCACCTGCATGCCAGACATCCTATGTCGTCTACTTCCCATGTCAGAAATACACCTTCAAACATTCACTTTGCAGCCTTCTAAACAGACCCACATGTACAGAAATTAGTTTAATATTTCTGCAAAAAATCCATGCATTATACGCATTATTTCATGCATCTACTTTTTACTTTATTAGTCCTGCTTTAGTTTTAGGTTTCTCTGCAAATCCTGCAGATTAAACAAATGAGGGTCCCTTGTGTCTATTTTCAGACTCATAAATCTCCAAACAAAGTCAAAAGGTAGCTGTAGAAACCACACAGAAATGTCCACAGTCATAATAATGTCCATCACCTGGCAACCAAAACCAATCATAACCGATGCAGCACAAGTCACTGAGGCACACCTATGCAAAGCTCAGGCAAAGGTTTCTCACCTGAGCCAAACCTCAGCGTTGGCAAAAAACCAGCAGTTTGTCTGGAACGACTGATGGTTCTCCAAAGCGATGACAGTTGGACCAGTTTAAAAGTTCAAAACAACTCTGGCAGTTTACATCACATATCTTTCGATTTCACGTGTCTGTGGAAAATGCTGGTAGTTTCGTGATTTCTAATTTTAACTTGCACGCATTGTTTCAGGTAACAGCTTCCACGAAACAGACAAACCTGCTGTCATCTCTGCAGCGCTGAAGTGTTCTACACCAGACAAATGGGCAAATTTACACAAAGACACAGTCACAAACATGCTGCACATGTTAGGCACACCTGGATGTTTAACCCTTTCATAACCTTTGCTGGTTGCCTCCTCCTGTCCCCAGGGATGTCAAGCACAAACACTGACAGAGATAATGATGAATTACACATATATTAGCACGCAGCCTGCGGTAACACAACTCCCACACCACACAAACACGCTGCACAGGAGCCTCAGATGGATCCAAATGTTCTAAACAGCTAGTTCCAAACCTAAAGAGTCTGAGTCAGCTGTACATTCAGGACACACACAGCACACACACGATGACAGGTATTTCCACTTGAGGTGAGCCCAATGTCACCTGCTTCCTGTCTAAAGGGGTCAAAGGTTAAACACTTTTCAGTCTCTTTATCTCCTAGAAATAAAGAGACAATGGGAACGAGCAGACACATTGCACTCTGTAACTGAGCCATCCTCCCCATTACCTCTGCAGGATTTAACCTCTGAGCTACTAAAGCCACAGAAACTGCAGCTTATTCACTTCTTTCAATGAAAAATGACAAAATCACCGTAGTCAAAGATCTTTCCAGTTTTAAACCAGGCTGAGGTACCTCCTTCCTGGGCTAATGGCCGATACGCCTCTGAACTGGTAGTCACAGAATAAAGGAGGTAAGTAAGTGAGGGTGGTGCAAAAGGGGATAAACTTCAGCTTATGGTTCTGCTGTCACTTGGCTGGTTTTATCTTTTCAGAAAAATTTTAGTCGTGTGAAAAGAACTAAGAACCAAGAAAACGTAATCTTTTAAAGTCATTTTGAAAAGTGCTGCTCATTTTACTCAGTTAACAGTTTGTTTCAGAAGAACACCTAATTTGCAAGTTCAGAATTTGTTTGTAAAATGTATCTCTGCCTAAACTATAGCCATTCAGAATCTGGTTTGGACACTGCAGCAGATAGTGATGCCTGTTGAGGAGATCATCAAACAGTCTTCCCAAATCATGTGTAAAACCAAGAGCCCTGAGGAGCTCCACACCCTGCACTCACACAGACTCTCCTCTCTGCTGCCATCTGGATTGAGGTACTGAAGCATTTGGGCTCTTACTGTTAAAAGTGGGTAACAGTTTCTTCCCCAAAGCCAGAACAGTCTGAAACTAGATTTACAACGAAAACACCATGAGAGAAAAGAATGAACTTCTTTAAAAACTCTCCCAAAATTTCAATAGTTTTTAAAATGTGACACCTGTAAGATGCTGCTTGTCTGCAGGACCCATATAGGTGAGACCCATAGTGGTACCAGCTCAGGTTTTCTTGTAGTTAATGTAAAAGACAAGCAAAGCTGTCAAGATCATTATATTTGATTATTTGTTTAATTCATGAATTCAACTGTAAACCTGAGATTTTTTACTGAAATCTGCTCTGGAGAAACATTCATGCTCCATAAATTCCACTAGCTGAAAGAGACCGAGAGTGCTGGTTCACTCTCAGTTTCTCAAATATTTATTTTTTCTCAGCTTCAGGTACTTTAACATTAAAATGTATTGTACCACACTCATCAGATGTCAGGACAAAGGAGGCATCAACACTATAGGTGATACCACCTGTGGGCTGATGTATCACGAAAATGACACCCAACTGTTTCTTGGCTGCCAAGTCAGTGTTGACTTGATCATTCTCTGGAGGAGTTTTCAGTGGGGACTCGGGGTTAAGACCTTGAATGAATGAGCCAACTTGAACAAAGAATCCAGGCACCAGGTGTGTAACTGGTGCTGCTTTACCCTCAGCAGTCAGTCAGCAGGGCCTCCTTACTAATCCTCTGATGTCACTCAACTAGATCTCAACCCTAATCTCAACGGGCCAAACCTCATGAGATGGGAGCTACTGACTTTTAAGCAAGATCTTGATGGCTAATCTCAGCCTCAACACTTTGGAGTAACTCTAAACCACCAACAGGGAGGAGTTGTAAACCCCCAGAATCACAGTGAAGAAAAGGACACCCCCCACCACAAAAAGCTTGGGATACATCCCATCTAATGAAAGATAGAGGTGTGATTTTCTGAGCTTTATTCAAATTTAGACTCACAGCATCCATAAATGCAAAAATCTGTGCCAAACAACTTTTTGACTTGACTGTGTTTCCTCTCAAGAAAAAGGACACAACCCAAAAAATTCTGTCAAAGTTTCATCAAAGTTGCTTGGCTGAATATAGGTTCATTCTGCTAGCACAAGCAGGGTAAAGCCTCATGCTACAACTAGCTATCATGGTTGAAGACGTTGGTTATGATAATTAGCTGATGTAAATATTTGGAGTTGACATAAAATCTTTATGAAGACAGCTATAAATCAGTTACACATTGGAAAAGATAAAACCTATACTGTATTTTCCATTGAATAAATGTGTGACAGAAGTTTTTAGACTATAATTTGGGCCTGTGTTTGATTAGTTCATTGTCTGTCAAGGAGCAAAAAACAATCCAACCAGTTAGTAATTTCTAACACTCAAGCAGTTCAGACCATTTGAATCACTCAGAATCTTGAAAAAGCAGAACAGTTAAATGTCATCTGCATAAATGGTAGAATATGTTATGAAATGTATGAATTACTTGACCAAGAAAGTGTATATGATGGAAAAACAGGAGTGGAATCGAAACAGAGCCTTGAGGTACCCCACATATCAGATCAGTAGTACCTGACCCAGTGTGATATATAGGAACACTGAAGTCTCTGTTTGAAAGGTAAAATCTGAACCACTCTAAAACCTCCCTCAGTGACATGACTGTTAATTAAGAGGGTGTGGTCGACCGTGTCAGAGGCTGCAGAAAGGTCAAACAAGTAAGACATTAAATGCCCTGAAGTCTGCAGTCATCATGATGCCACTGGTCACTTTAAGCTAAACTGTTTCTGTTGGATGCTTTTAAAAACACCAGATTAATATTTATTAAACACGTTTTGCTGTTACAATAAAAAAATCAGTTGGTTAAAATTTGAATCTAAGTTTTTTTTTAATAAAACGTCATTTTGAAATGATGCCTGTTGTTATTTGACAGAAGGAGATCAAACCGGGTTTCTTAAGAGTTGGTTCAACAACATCTTAACAGAGAAGGTGGCAGAGCGGGTTTGGAGCGACAGATTTATAATATCTGGCACAAATCAGGTCAAGAAATTTAAGAAACAAAGTTATATGAAATCAAAAGTTTGAAGAGGATTTCATTAGTTTTAGAATCACACTGATGTCCTGGAGGTTTACTTTATTTTATTTATTTTAACCTTTATTTGTGTAAAAAAAAAAAGTAGTTTTCAGTGAAGGACTTAAACTGATTTTTGCAATTTTGTAATTGGCAATTTACAGACTACAAATCTTTCCTTACATTTTATTTTGTGACGTGATAAATCCTGAAGCTGACTGTTAAAAAAATAATTAAAATAAAACAGCTGATTTCAATTTTTGGAGGAAAAATAACGATTTAGATTATTTAATAAAAAAGTTGATAAAATAATCAATATAAAAATAGTTATTAGTGGCAGACATTACTCTGAGGCGGACTGGCTTCGTTCCAGAAAGTTTGAAACATACAATAAACAGCCTGAGGCTGTCAGCTGCACCCTTCATGGCTGATAAGTGTATAGTCTCAGACACAATGGCCGGCAGTCAGATACATGCAGAAAAAACATAAACATGCATGTTAAGGTCAAGTATAAAGAACAGGAAATATGCACTTAGTGATGAATTACACAGAACTGAACAAATTAGATGGTTTTGTTGAATAAACTAATTCTTGTGCAGAGACTGAAGTTTATTTATGTGTATACCTGTTAAACTGACAAGTAAACTGAAACTAACACTCTTCACTTTAAATTATAAAAAAAGATTTAAGAAATTAATCTGCTTAACTCACTAACAAATAGTTTGAGAAAATGTTTTATTTATCTAAAAATGTTACCAACCAGCAAAAGTTTTAGATAAAACATCTTAAGGATTTATGCAGAGAGATTCAAAAGGGGAATTAAATCTGCTCCATCGTGATTAAATATAATACAACTGTGATATTTTTGGGGTTAAATTAATTTAAATCAGGAAACTATATTGTGAAAGCAATGACATTTTAATTGTAGTCTCTGTCATTTCCCATCACCTCATTCAGACACCTTTCAAATCCTGAAATTATTCTAATCATTATTTCAAGCATTTCTAGATTTCATAAATATGTAAATATTGGCCTCCTCGGTGTGATTTCCCTCAAAGCTCATCGTGTAAATCAGAGACTCTGTGGAACATCTAAACAATTAAATGACTTCTGCTACCAGCTGATTAACACTGAAGGATGCTGTATTTCAGGAGTTCAGTTAGCAGCTAACATGATCTGTGTGTGGAAGAGACACCTGACGTGTTGAGTTCAAAGGAAACAGGGAACATGAATGCAGGACCATAATCCAGGTCTGCTTTGCATACAGACAAGGTTAATCTGCTTCGGATGGGGGAACGATTCATGTTTCATAAAACTGATGTTAAAAACTGATGATTCAGAATTCTTTTCTTAATCTTTTTCTTTTAATAAACTTTTTGGATCTCTGTGAAAACTCTGTGTTTATCTCATACAGCTCACATCATTCAAGAATTCTTATATTTAAAAACACAAAAACTGGGAGAGATCTGACTTACCACTTCAGTAGGACGGAAGAATTTTGGGTCCACCTTCACGTGTACCACTCCTGTCTCCTTACAACGGCCGATCTCCTTTTCATCTTTTCCCTCCCACCTGCAAAAAACCCAATCGTAGCAGAAACCTAATTTTTCCTGCCCGTCCTTTAATGAAAGTTCATCGTCTCTGATTACTTGAGAAGTTTGTTTCTTAAACGTTTCTGTAGACAAAATATATGATTGTTTTTTGTGTTCTGAGACTGAGATTCAGACACATCATCACATCACAGAAGATACTAAAAGACTCTTACAGTAAATAATGTCCTGAAAGTAAGACGTGTCACATACTGACAGGTGATTCAATCTCTGAAGTGATGTAAATATTAGAAATCTAAGTGGATTAAGTCGCGTGTTTTGGTGTGTTCACTCACACAATAGTTTTTCCCACATGTTTGAAGGCCTTCTCCACAAACTCCCTCACACTGTGGACCTCCCCTGTAGCTATGACAAAATCCTCTGGCTCCTCCTGTTGCAGCATCAGCCACATGGCCTGAAAGAGACAGAGACCAAGAGGTCAAACCACAGAGAGATCAGACAGACAGTTTGCTGCTCCACTCTGGACTCTGCCCAACTCGCTCCTGACAGACAGGAAGTGAACCTGCGACCTTTGAGCGGGGTACTTGCTTGTACCTCTGTCCTGACGTCACTGCAGGGGCTCATGGGACACATACTGTGGGAAAGGAGGACAGAGAGCTCCTACAGGCTCATTGAGCTGCTGCTGCTGCTGCCACACACAAAAATGCACACGTGGCCATGAAATCACATGCGTGTAAGCAGATCTATAAAACTGAACTGATAAACATTCTCAATAACACAATAAGAACAACAATCAATACAGAACAGGAATAATTATTCACTCTGATTCCAGCAAACAGAACGGATCACATCCTGCAGGGTTAGGGTTAGAATGAAATAGATCCAGCAGATGAGAACTGCTGACCTTTGGCATATCCAACATGATTAAAAGAAACACACCAGGGATGCAAAGACAGACAGACGGACGCTGAAGTCTCTATAATCAAACGAGACAGAAATAGAAACAGATAAAGATTCCTTCAAACCAAAACTTAAATATGGGGATGATAGAAAAAGCTGAGTGTCATGAAAAGGGTCTGATTCTGTGGACTGATTTAGTTTTTAGTTCCACTTCACATTCCTGAGCACCATTTATACAAGAGAAAAATGTAGAAATTAAAAAATGCTGCAGATTTATAAAGACTGATTCTGTCACAGTAAGTACATGATATGCAGAGTAAGTTTAAAATGTTCCTTACATGAAGCAAAAATAAAGTATCAGAACTTTAAGTGCAGAATTGAGAATCCAGATGACTCTTTATTACTTCTACTTAGATTCTGTGTCATCAGATGTCCAGAATTTTTACCACTGTTCTGACGAGAGGTAAAAGGAGAGACGTTTTTGGAACGTGTCAGTCAGAAACGCTGATGGATCTTCTGACTGAAGTCTTCACCTGATGATTGTATAACTTCACACACGTGTGTTGTGAAACTGCCCCGCCCTCTAGAACTGGATGTACTAATTGTGTTATTGGTTAAGCACATGGCACACAAACATGAGCTGTGATGGAATGAAATTCCTTGGGGAGGTGAAGGCTACCTCTCTCAGAATCGTTCTGGGTCATCTGACTGCTTGATGCTGATGATTCCCCTGAGTCTGACCTCTGACCTTTCACCCTCTGGCCCCTGATGAACAAAACAGATTCTCACACAGCCTCACAGGCCAATGGAAACACCCTAATCTCTGAGTGACAGGGGATCAAGCCAATCAAAACCGATCCAAAACCACTGGTTTCCAGCTGATTTAATGTTTTTATTTTGGTGATTGAAGTAACATGAAAATGAGAAAAATCTGAGATGTGAGATTGTTTCATCAGTTTATGATTCAACAGATCCGGTAACAACTGTGGAAAAAAAACAATAGGAACATTACAACATGCATGTTCAATCACAACATGTGGAAAACTATTTCAAACAGAGAACAACAAACACGACCACCTTTATTAAAATAACATCCATGTTTCAGCACTAAACAGAATGTTTTGCCTGGACGTCAACACACGAGGACAGAACGGATCAACTACAACTTCAATCTTTAAAGTGATCTTTCAGCCACAGTGTCACGTTAGAAACATGAACATGATGCTGTATTGACTCAACTGTTCCTCAGTCAGCTTCTGAAATCTGAACAAGTCCTTTTAAATTACAGTAAACTGTTTTTTTAGGTTAAACAATAAACTGGATAACTGATGGGTTGGTGTTGGTAAAGCAGCTCATACAGATGTTAATCTGGCCTGAGAATTTAATTCTCCTGTTTTTAAACGGTCCAGTTTCTCTCAGCTCTGTGTGAACAGAATTAATTATCACTGGAAATGCTAAAACATCAAACACCGACTTCTACACTGCAAGACTGTTTTGATCATCTGACTGGCTGATTATTTGAACTTGTAATGAAGCAAGCTCGTTCCCTTTTCCTGCAAACCACACTGATGAATGTGTAGCCCGCAGTTAACTGGATGCTCGTGATGATGGGAGCTGGGAACGCGGTCCTGCTTCTCTCGCAGCCAGAGAAAATGTTTACGGCAGGAGCTGAGTGATATGGCCTCTGCTGATTTTAAACCAGGAAATGTCATAAATAATATGTTGTGTATTTTTATTGAAGTGGGAAATAAAGTGAAATATTGGGAGAATGGTTTAATCATTTTGCCATGCTTTTACTGTGATATTCCTCCTGTGTTTCACCATGCTCTCTTTTACCCCCCCCCCACCCCCGTCCCTACTCAACTCATTCTGAGTCCCATAGGATTGCACTGCTTCATTAGCTATTTGACAAACAGCTCAGAGGTTCAGCCCTTCACACTGAACCTGTACCTTCCTGTTCACATGGCCACGGGATGACCCCCATCGTGCACGCCATACTCGACTGCAGCCTGGAGACCGATCCCGACCTGATGACCGCAGCAAACCTCTTTACCTGACTTATTTTCTGACATACACGAGGGAAAACCAAGAGACCAAGGTTCAAACGCTGGTCTGGACTCAGCGAGGACAGAAACAGGATGATAGAATCATTTTTAAATTTGTATTTTGGTTCAGGAAGCCACATTATTCAGTCTGATTCACAGTGACAAGTCACTGAAATGACAAATGAGTTTGGGACAAAATGTTTTATCACCTGTTTTTTTTAACAATATTTTTTAAGTTGATATTTTCTTTTTTTTTTTTTAATTCTTCAAACAAAACACATCTTTTGTTTCCAAAATCAGAACTTCTTTTCAAGAATAAATTATGAGGAAATTAATTAATTCTTCAAAATAAAATAAATATTAGAAATAAAACATCACAAATATTTAAGTAATAGTGAACAACTAGATTTCTACAGTTTTCATGATACTTAAACAAATCTGACATGTTTTGATTTTGTATCAGTTCAAGAGTTTGTTCATATAAGAGCATGTTTATGGAAACAGACTATTTTTCTGATTTTATATTAAATTGTTCATTTAAATTATAGTGGAAAAACTGAACAAACAACAATAAAGTTAAATTAAATAAAAAATTAATACTAACAGTTGTAGTAATTTAATTATTTTGTATTTAAACAATTACAGTAAATATACAACCAAAATAAAAAATAGGAATAAGTAGATTTATTTATTGATCAGTACTATAAAATAGTAATTATGAAACGCTGGAACAAGAGAAAGAAAGAACAGTTTCTTAAATCTGAAGATTCAACAAATTAATGGATGACTACAGATCTTACAAACTGATTCAGCAGTCATGGACTCATCGGTCAGCCTGTTCCTTTCTTTTTAAGTGTATTATATTTAATCTTTGCCATATGCCTCTGTCAGAGAGAGCAGACACAGCACAACCAAAGGTTGCGGGAAAAACCCTGGTAGAAACCAAAGGCTGACTTAAAATACACTTGTCCAGGTCAAAAAGTGCAACCTCATCACTCTGATTCCACAGGCAGGGAAAGCAGACAGACACGTAGTGGATGAGAGGAGAAACAAATTACAGGCCGTCGTGAACACGAGCAGAGAATAACTGTGTTTCTCTGTCAAGGTGGATTTTTGGTCATGAGTGTTACATGTGTGAGTCTTCAGGAAGAAAACACGAAAAAGTGCCAAAAAAATAACCGCAAACTGCTGCTTTAGGAAAAAAAAAAAAAGAGTCTTATCTTGACCTCCCTCCTGTGCAGCCAGCTGACCCCTCAGTCCTCCCTTTCTCCCCCCGGCGCCTCCCTCTCAGCCTTCCTGGGACTCGCAGCTCCCAAGTCTTCCCTCTTGCTGCTTGACTCCAGCTGACATGTGGAATTGCTCACAGTAAACACTTAATAGAGGTGCCATTATGGCTGCAGAAAGCCATCAGCCCCAATCACAGCCTGCTAATGCCATTAACCCCAAGGTTTCACACACAGGTATCCACATGTGGGCAAACACACACTCACACAGACACACACAGTTTCTGTATCAGACACACAACAGTGATGCAGCTTTTATCAAAAGGAGCTCTACGTACACAGGGATTCATTCAAAGCGCTGCTCAAATAAAAGAAGAGCTTTACAGTAACAGCTTCATGTAGAACAAGCAGATTATCCCACTCAGGATGGAAACCACTTCAAACCATCTGAATGTTTGTAAATGCAGCCGTAACACCACTTGAATTAAAACATTGCTGCGACTGCATCATTTCAAGAACCAATCGCTTCATATCTTGTGAGCTGCAGAGCTCAAACAGGTCTGGTTTTTCCAGATCATTTGTTGCTTCAGACGTTCTCAGCTCTGCTCCACAGCGTGCTCCTCCAGCTGCCAGACAAAAGTGTGAACGCCAGGAAAATGGGCTAAAAAATGTTGTTCTTTTGCCTGGGACCAGAGCTGTGTCTGCTACCATTCAAGGAGCAGACACAGCTCCAGTCTGCCAGTCCTACCACTGATAATGAGATTAATGACCTGCACTTACTGCTCCCATACAAGACATTCATATGGATAACATGTGCATTAACAGGACAAATAAAGCACAACATCACATTTAAACACAACATGGTTGTGGTTATGGACGTCACAAGTCAGCGTTATCAGCTGCTCTTTTAGGGCAGACATCCATCAAGAGCCACTGTTTCCCGCTAACAATTATCTACAGCCATCTCATACTGGGATTAGGCAAATAGTATTGAAATTATAACTCTGGAGTGACCTGGGGCTCAGGTCCAGACTGATGTCAGATAACCTTGTAGATGTTTACATGTGGCTAAGTTTACCTTCAGATACCATTTATATTTTATTACATGAACTTTGTTTTGCATCACATCAGTTCAGAGAATAACAAAGATCGTTTGATGACCTACTTGGTATTTTCCAGCACAGATCTCCATCTTGACTCATGATGATAATTAAAACTAATCTGGTGGTTAAAAGTTATGTGGATTTAAAGAAATACTTAAACCAGTTTAAACATGACTGTCTTTTAAATATGCTTTAAAATAAATATGTCAGTAATAAGAATGCTAAACAAATATATTTATCACATTTTTTTAACACATTTTTAAAATTAAACCATAATTTTTAAACATTTAATTATACTTTAGAAACACAGTCATTAATTTACGGGCTGCTGGCATTAAAGAGAAAGTAATAACATGTAAACATCAGCATATTAGAGGTTAATGTTTGTTGACCTCTGATGGTTCCTCCAGCAGGGTGGAACACTGCAGGATGATTACAGCGTTTAGCAGATTAACATTCAGACTTTGTAAGAATTTTTAAAATCCAAAGAAAAACGTATTATCGATCATTTTCAGTTTCAGTCAAAAATATCTCAATAACAACAGAGTCTTATAAATAATGAAATAAAAGAAACCAGTTTTGAACTGAGTCAGATAAAATAATCCACATTTCACTGAGATTATTCAAAACACTGATATTGAGATTAATTCAGCTTGACTAAAACATTCTATCACAACTGATGTTTTATTATCTTGGGTTTTAGATTCAGCAGAGTGGGATGAACCAAGATTCATAGTGATTTTAGGGAACCTGTCTGTGTTACTGCTAGGACCAGCACCTGATGGAAGGTCATGGAGCAGTGGAAAAATAAAACTGAAGGTCTCGTGTCAGTATCGAGGGACCGTCTGACCTCTGTATGACCCACATATATGTACCAACAACACAAGATCTGCACCTACACCTGACACCCCCCTCAACAATCCTTAAGATGATGAAGACAGAAGCTGCCCTGTCAGTGGCGAAGGTTATGGCAGGAAGTGTTCTTCCACAAGATGTCCTGGATCGGATCGTTTCAGAGCAGGAAATAGACAACAACTAGAAAAGGATGTCAGAGCTGAAAACTCTGATCACAGCCTCTCTGACGAAGGTGACTCTGAGGAAGAGGAGCAAGCAGCAGGACAGAACTCCATCCTTGTATTTACTACACCTGTTTGTTTCAGTGAGGGGGTCACAGGGGGCTGGTGCAAGGCGAGAGGCGGGGTTACACCTGGACAGGTCTGGTTAAGGGTTATAATCCCTTAAAAAAAATACAGAAAATATGAAGCAGGTTTACAGAACAAACATTTTGTTTTTGCATATCTGTAAAGAGCAAGTCAGATCGGGGATGAGGAAAAACACTTTCAGAGTTTCTACAGAATGAACAGAGAACATATTGAGCAGGTAACAACTAAATGTATGTGTGTGTGTGTTAAACAACATTCCTCAACAGTGCAAAATAATCCCAAACATCAGATTAAGAGAAGAATGAACACGCCTGCAGCTGCAGGTGAAACTCTCCACTCAAAGGATCCTTTTATTCTTTGTGCATCTTTAGCTTTAATCCTCATAACACAAACCTTTTCACACATTCTGACAAGTGGTTTCTAGCAAACACAGTTCTAGTCCAAACAGAGTATTACATGACACTAAACTGCAGCCTCTTCAACACTCACACTCAATACAACAACAAATATTTTGACACAGAACAATGTTCTTCAATTCTGAACAGACGGTTTAGTAAAGTCCACAGCAGGAATTCAATTCTTAGATTGGTAAAATTATTCTTCATTAAAAATGTTTTTATTATGAAGCAACCTTAATAATATTAGAAGTAATTAAATACTTTCCTAAATGATAATAACTGGTGGTCTGACATTCCACAAGTTCCCGAGTGAAGCGAGTTTCTTTTTCCCAACTCATTTAGTTTGACTTGACTCTTTCTGCTAGGCTTTTTGTTTGTATCCACATCCCGACAAACCCTGACGTTCAGTTCATGAGTGAGTACAAGTCAGAAGTGGATCTGACAGAAACATGAACCATAACAGGTCATTTTCGGAGAAACCAAACCAAACTGGGTTAAAGCAGAGCAAAACAAGTCAGATTCATGTGGAGTAGAGCAGCTCGTATCAGTCCAAACAAGAGTCATAATTCTTCATTCACACACACACACACACACACACACGCACGCACACACAGAATCAGTGACACGCCAGCCAGTAAGTCCAGCTAACTTTCCCAGGCTCCACCTCAGGGACACACATCATCCAGATGGCGGCTATGGAGCTGTGATTTTTAGCAGAATAGATTCTTTTTGGGAGTTTTTTTTTACTGGGACTGCTTTTTATAGAGATTGTTGAAATTATTAACCTCCCTTTTGGCCCCAAATATCCAAACACACATTCTTTTCCTGAACCCCCATCCCACTCTATTCGTCACTTCGGTTGCATTTTGACCAAAAAAGTTGGAGGCTGCCGTGTTTTTCTTTGTCAGACTCAGACGTCTGAATGTTAGAACGACAGACGAGGCTATATTTACGGTCTGACTTCACCCTGAGCACACACAAACTCACACACGTATTTTACCATGGTCGGGAATGATGCAGCGCTGACCACCCTTTGACGCTGTCTGTTTCACTCTGACCATGTTTCTGCAGTCCAAGTTTCATGCCCACAGTTAACTTAAAAGATTACCAATGAAGAGATCAAAGAATGTGATACTTGCTGTATAATTTTTTCTTAAATTTCTTGTGTCCCTTCATCCAAAAAGTGGTGCAGTCTAATGATGCAGAAACAAGAAAACAGAGAAATGAATGTCTTCATACAGCCGTCAGCTGACCGAGAACTAACCGGCAGGATAAAAAAAACTTTCACTACTTCAGTTACATGTCGAGAGCTATAACTTTCCAGATCTTTCAGCTTTTGGAGGCAGCCAGCTGATTAACAGCTGCTCAGTGATTGCAGGTAAGACGTGAGGTGGCGTGACCATCTGAAAGTGTTTAATTAGCATCTGTCCAGTGACCCGCTGGATTTTTTGGATGGTGGCGCTGAAAAGCAACACTGGAAGTCTACAATGGACAAAGTGACATATTTGTGGGAACTAACATCTTTAAAAACTAATGTTATAATAACATAGTAACAACCAACAGAGTGTTCATTAGTGCTGGTTACAATGTGCTTAGTATTTAATCATAAGAATATTTTTCTGGATGTTTAGGAGTCAGTAATCTCTGATGGTTTTACACTCTTTGACACTAGCATTTGTACTTTATTGAAATGGTCAAACTATGAAGAAACCTTTTAAAAATTGAGTTTCTGTACAAACAAAAGTGTCACTTCAGTTGTAAAAGTTTTAGTATAAACTCATTAATATAAACAATTCATTTACATGTCCCATCATTCTGAGGATAAACAAGATAAACTTCAAAACAGAGTGAGATAAAGTAAAGTGAGAGAATTTGCCTATTACATTTGCAGAATATTTATATGAAATGTACATAGAGCTGCAAAAAGCATTAGGATTAAACAGGTGATTTGTTGCAGATACAATATGTAAAGTAGTTTATGATTTTCCATATTAATAGATCATCTTTATCATCTCTTGATGTTGATTCCTTCATCTCCTAAACAACATCAGCAAATATTCCAGGCAGGAACATTAACATGGACGACAGATATGCTGGAATATATTATTAATGGTTCAAAGGATGATATAAAAAGATTTGATATGTCTAAAATTAAAAATAAAAGTCCTCGACCCTATTAAAAACATGACTCTATCAATCAAGCCTGCACCAGTCCTGTGATTTTATCAGAGAGTTTGTAAATCTAAACATAGAAATATGCATGGGGAAGTCCCCCGACTCTCTCTCTCTCTCTCACACACACACACACACACACACACTTGACTGTGACCTCTGGCTGTATGAACAGTTAAACAATCTTTCCATGTTTTTACCAGAGAAATGGGTCTCGTAAAGACTGTCATTCACTGTTTAAGCATAAAACACACACTGCAAATTAAATTGCCCATGCCTGCAGTCACAGACACACACACAGACACACACACACACACACACACACACTGAGATCAGGTCGAGCACCATGTAATGAGGACAAAGCTGCTGATTCTTGGATTTTGGTGATAGCGTCATTTTTACACCGTGAGAACACGAGAAACACATTTCTCAAAGGAGCCGTCTTATTTGCTGTGGGTGTTTGACCATTTTTGGGGGGAAAGAGGGACAACATCCCACAAACACACACACATACACCCATAGAAATCAGTTGACTAATGTTAAAAATAGCAAAAGGTGACTCATCTGGTAGAGTTGGGTTAAAAGTAGACAGAAGCAGTAAAAGCACAAGGTGTTTAAAATAGTTGCATGAGATTTTCAGGTGTTTATTTATGTGTGACCTGATATAAGCACATGTGGAAATAGATGCATTTATACACACATCCTCATCTGTCAGAGAGAGAGTATCAGTAGCAGAGAAATGATTGATGCCAGGCCAGAAAAGCACTTTATTTATTTAACCATGTTTTAAAAGGCAGGAAGAAAAACAAACATCAGGAGGAGGAGGAGGAGGAAGGTTTGAACGCTGCCTTCAGACTCTACAGACCAACTGACTGTTTAGATTCACTGAAATATCTTTCAACATTCACCCTAAAGTGAGAGCAAAATGTGCAGAAATGTCAACATATCCGTCCTAGAAGTAAAAATCTGTGGAGAGATGGAGTTTGTGATGTGGCTGAAAAAAAATGTAAAAATGGGCCGAGGTTTGTAGTAACACAACCCCCCCGAACTTTTCATAAACAAATAAACTCTTATTATGTTGGAAAACCAGACTGCTGATAGATTATCTCCTCTGCTGTTATCACTTTAACATCTGCTCAGAATGAGAAATCATCTGAATCAGGAACAAATCAATATATTTCACTTCAGAAGAAACAAACTGAACCTGCACATTTTCTATTAATACCATAAAAACTGACGGAACAAGTTTCATGACATGATATATTTCATGCTTTCACAGACTGTGGGATGTGACTGGCTGCCACAGCAAGCCATAACAGATAGACACAGTTTGTGGGAGCTGCTGTATTTTTGGTTTATCCATAAAATCTGATGATATCACCGGAAACTGGAATCACTTGGACTCGATAACAAGAACTGTGTTTGTTTAACAAAAGAAAGAAGAAGAGAAGGAGTGAGGAGGTGAGACGCTGGAGATTCAGTGGAAGCTAGAAGTTTTACTTCCTCCTTCTGAATCCAATTTTCAGGTGATGTTACTGGGTCAAGTTTGAACTTTGACCCTACATGACCCCTGACCTTGGAGGTTGAAACTATGAGCTGTTTTGCTACAAAACTACTCTGTTTACACTGTAAACAGGCCTGAACATGGATTGTTCTCTGAAACGCTTCGTTGCTTTCATCTGTCACCTAGAACAATCCTCGTCCTTCTCTTCACAGCTGTGATGAAGCCGTAAATCAGTGCTGAACTCTCGGTTTATTTCCAGCCACAGTGACCTCATCTGAGATGTTATCAGCCTGTTTACGCTGTCTCTGCTCCCTCAGGGCCACTGCATGGTGTACAAATTGGACAATTGAGCAGGTGTGTGCATGAGATTCTAATGTGGTTGGAAAAAATGCGAGCAGCCGAGTTCCAGCCTTCACAAATCCAGTTTCTTCTTCACCCCATTTTAAAATGCAGGTAGAAGACAAACACTGTCCACTCAGAGAAGAAACCAGCTTAAGAACTTTAATGTGGATTTTTTTTTCTCAGAATTTTAAGAAAGCTGTTAGTTTATTTATAGAAGGATGAGAGATTTAGAAGTATCTAACTCTAAAACCAGGATTATAATCTGCTGTTTACATCCATTTAAACACACCTGAGGAATCTGTCTGTTCCTAAAACACTTGATATTAAAACACTTCTCTCAACAAATGTGATAATGTTCATTTTATTTTATAACTTTTACTTTACACTATAATTCAGTAGAATTGTCTTTAATAAACATTTAAAATTTTCATTCAGAGCTTTATTTCTTTTAGTTATATTTTGGAGTAGAGCTCTGTCAGGCTGAAGGTCTCTGATGTGTGAGAAGATGACCTCCGTGCTGATTCCCGACATAATACAGTATTTATACAAGATATTTTGCTGAATGTATTTATAAAACAGTGATACTTCGGGTCACTGGGAATAAAATAATCAGTGTTTAACTTGATGAGCGGTTTGTTTTATCCTGAACTGAGACAACACTGATAACATTCAGGGTGACAGAATAAAATCATGAGCTGTTTGGGAACAGCTGGGAAATCACACATTCGCCATTTTCACAAAACATTAAACGACTATACATCATAATATTTTTAAAACATCCCCCCCGCTCAGTTCTTTTTATCTGTCGTTTGAGCGCTTGTTGATTCATTAATGTTATCTGGCCACCGCAGCAGGAGCAACGGGAGAGAACACACACACCATTTCCTGAAGCACACAACGAGTTTCCTGTGATCATTTATTTTCAAATCAACTATCACTTGCTGTTACTGATAGCATCCTCCTTCAGCTAACACCAGCCACATTCTGACATCAGAGTTGGTTGGAAAGAAGAAGGGATGATGGATAAATAAAGAACAGACGTGTTACTGAACAGGGTCGCCATGATACAAAACTTTAACCTTATACACATACTGAAGAAAATACTTTACACCTTAATTAACACTGAGGGAAGAAAAAGGATTTAATAAATATAAAATAATCCAATGAATAGTACCAGAGTACGTTTTCTCCATTCTGCTGCTCCTGAACAAAAACTATAACACATACAGAATAAAAAGAAGCAACATTTTAACATCTTTGTTTGTTAGTTATTACTGACCAAATTTTTATTACCGCTTTTATCAATTAATCTAGATTATATAAAAATCATGAGAATTTGTTGAATTAACTTGGGAAGTTAAAACACTAAATGTACCAGTTCCAAACTGAACTGAACCTCATGCTGGGTTTTACCGGTGCTCCCTCTCTAGTCCTCGTGGTCTCTGGTCTCTAATTCTAACAACAGTGTGCTCCTGCAATGCGGTTCCCTCCACTGCCAGACCTGGATTAATCTGGGCCTGTTACCCACTTAACCCACCTTGGTGTGGCCCTCACTGGCTCCATCCTTAAAGAGGCCATTTCATACACATTTCAGGACTTTGTGGTTATTTCTTAAGTATTAACCAGTAATATGAAACATTTTATATCTAAAAAACGTCAGGAAACACTGATTAACAGACCTTTCCATCTGTCTGCGTTAAAATTCGGGTGGTTCCGGCTCCTTCCGTCAGGCCTCGAGCAGCAGCTCATTAATATTCATTATTCAAATTTGCTGGACTCAGATTGGCTAACAAACTAGCCTATGAGAGCAAAGAATACTGTTTCCTGCCCAGCTGCGCATGGCAATGTCAGATGTCGTTTCTTCCTGTTTGCTACGTTATGCTACAGCTTTTAGCCAGCAGCATGCTAGGTGTGGTTTCAACTGCAGGAGCTGATGAATGCTAACGAATAAAGGAGTTGTGATGAAACAGATACAGGCTGTTAGAACTCGGGTTTTATCACCACCTGCGTAGTTTGAGAGATTAAAACTGAAAGAGAAGTTGTTGACCTGTTTTCACCCACTATGAAGGTAAGAACACCTGTGGAGCTAAAATATTCAACAGAAACCTCAGAAAAACAGTTTTTAATGGAAGGGCCTCTTTAAAGCCCGGGGTCCGGTCCACCTGCTCTGACAGCCAGACCTGGTTTTGATTTTGGGTCACTTGTTTAGCATTTTGTATCAGGATGATGAATTCACAGTTTTCAGTCTGACAGGAATTTATTTATGTTATTTGACCTCATTAAACTTCAGAGTGTTCCATGTTAAAATGTAAAATATGAGAACATTTTTAACTGTAATATAAAATTAAATAATTGAATAACATCAACTATTTTTTAAAGAAACCAGTTTCTTATAGTAACTTACTGTGTTTTTACACAAACACATGCACACACGCACGCACACGCACACTTAAGAGCATAATAAACAAAACAATATCTCATCCATCCACTCTCTGTAAAGTTGAGCAGTGTTATCAGCAGGACGACCAGATCAGACTGGAGCATCATCACTGTTTATGTTGAAGTGAAAATTCAGATAAAATCACACAAAACTCAATAAGGACACGTGATCAGCATTCGGAGTCATGAAAACAATCCACACTGCTGTTCTGAAACACACACACAGAATACATGAACCTCTCTCACACACAGTAATGTGTCCAGCGAGTGAGATAAGGCGAGAGTAAACAGCAGAGTGTGTGTGTGTGTATTAAATATTGTGCCTCCACATGCAGCACATAGGAAACAGATGCCTCACCCCTGGCTATGAGAGAGAGACAGGCAGTCTTGTGGTTGTTGATCCACATTGTTCCACAGTCAGACACCCAGAGGGCTACATGGGTAATAAAGCTGAGGCAAAGTTTGGCCACTTCAGTGGTTCGTGCTGACCTTTGCAAATTCCTTGCATATCGTCTGCGCATCGAAAGTTTTTTAAGAGAATCTTGTCGTCACAACTGTTCCTGCTGCGGAGCTGCATGGCACACGCTTCATCTAAAACCTTCAGATTTCTTTCACTCCCAACTTCTCTTCTACCTCTTATCTCTTTCCTCTAATTTCCTCTCTCCTTTGCCATGTCCGCTGACTCATAAAAAATGTAATAAACAAAATAACATCTAAATAAAAATAAATAAAGGTAACAAGCTGAACATTTCAGTGATTGCTGCATGTTCGGCTTGTGAAAACAAATCTGTCAGGCATTTCTATGCATCCGGACATCAATTCCAACTGCTTTAATGTCAGACAGGACATGGGGGAAAATAAATAAATAAAACCTTCATCTAATACCTGAAACATTTGATGATGACAGGAGCTTCTGAAACTTATTAATATGCTGAAAAGTCAAAATAAGAAACTTTGTGTTTGTTTAAAGGTCCATCTGAATGAGTTTAAGCTCCTCAGCTTTACCTTTATGTAATACCTTTGTGCTTTATGTGTTTGGTGTTTTTTTGGAATGGAAAGACCTTTTCGCTGCTAATCCAGGGAAATGCCTGAAGCGGTTCATGTTTTAATGCAGTTTAAACAGTTTCATCTCTATGAGGGAGGTTTACAAAAACTATATTGTGGAATTGGTTTTAACAGATATTTTACTGGAAAACCACCAGATTAGTTTTAAAAAAACTCATGATATATTTGGATAAAGTCAGCAGCTAGATGACCTACTGTAAGAGTATCAGCACATTGAACAAGTGGTGCATAAATAACAGCAGCAGTCGTCACTACAGCTGGAGCTGGTTCAAATTCCAACATTTGCTGCACGTCGTTCCCTTCCACCTCTAAATTGACTCCGCAATTATTGAACAACTTCAAATTCAGACTGATGAGAAATTAAGAAAATTCACTAAATATCAAAAAGCTTCTCCTATGTGTTCAGATGACAGATACTTTATTCAACCTGCATGGAGGACGGACATGCTGGTTTTATGATCCAAACCATTCACTGTTTCAGGTTCTGCATAAAGCCAGAGACGTTCAGGCTAAACTCTGTAGTTTATGATTTATGTCAAGTTAAAACAACATATTAATAAAAAAAATCCCAAACTTTCTTCATTTCTCATTAAACACATCCCTTCCCAACATCTCATCCAGACTAAGTGGATCCATCCCAGTGATGGTTCCTGAGGGTGTACTAATTCTGCCTGGACACGGCTGCTCCTGCCCTTCCTGTAGAGCTGCAGAGGGAGTCACTACAGGAAGCCGTCCTCTCACAGGACAGCCCACTTCCTCTGGAGAGAAACGAGACTGAGTTCAGGCCTAAAAGTGAAAGAATTTTGAATCTGACTCTGTTTGTTCATCTTCAGATCACTAAACTAACAAGTATAAAATAATATAGTAGTGATTCAGTGTTTGAGTGGAAAGAAATTCCCAGAACAAAGTTTTGCTTTTATTTATCTTTAGTTGGGAAGATGCATGTGCCACTGCAGAGTCTGGATTATTAATCACAGTTGTAGAGGCCTAGTGAAATTCCACATCTTTAGTGCAATAAATTACATTTCTATTTGAATTATAGTCCATATTTTGCTCAATAAAATCAAGTATATTTTCAATTAGCATGTGTTTTGTACATTTTTGAATGCATTTTGGTGGTTTGTAATCTTTGAAAACATATTTCTATAGTCTCCACACATGATGTTGTTGGTGTTTAACTCAACAAGCTGAATTCTAGAGTCAGATTGACCATCTGGGACTCAGACTTCATGTTAAAGCCTTGGTTAGAGTTGACGTACAGGTTTACAAACTGAGTTTTAAACTCAGTGTTTGGAGAAAGGTGAGCTGATGGGCTGTACATATGTGGGTGGTCATGAGTTCAGTTCATGAGAGCATGTTTATACCAGTAAATTTTAACAAGAAATCGCACCGTTCCCTCAAATAAAGTGTCTGTCAAACTCTTTAAAAATCTGTAGAATCACCACTTCATTTTTCATCCTTTCCTGTTGAATTTGACATCTTAAGTCAGCAATTTCTTGTATTTCAGCTGTATGTGCTGGCATGACAGTCTTTATGGAAAATGTGCACCAGACTGCACAAGCACACCCTTTATAAATGTGATCAAACTGAACATTAAGAATTCATCCATCTGAACAACAGATCCAGTGTGATCTGAGGTTCGCTGGATGAAGAAAAAAACCTCCTGATTTACTTCTTCCTTGAACTCTTTCAGTCTCTGCTCTGCATCCTGATGCACGACGAGCTCGAGAACACGCTGACTGTAACACACCAAACATTTACAAGAAACAAAAGCACTTTCAGTTCAGCAGATCCAGTTGGCAGCGAGCATGACATGAAGAAAACGACAGCAACGCTCTGAATTACCCCTGGCACGCTCACTGAAACTTACCGAGAAATATTTTCCTTCCTATCACACACAAACGCTTGAGGGTGTTTCCCTGAATCTAAATATTTAAAGAATCTTTTGTTTTGATAAGATAACAGTTTAGACTTGGAGGAAAGCTGCAGCTCGCGTGCAGCACTAATGAAACAACATCTTCTAATAGTGAATTCTGATAACAGGTTCTCTCATTCTCTGCATGTTGTTTAGTTATTTATAGACAAACACACCTTTCATAATCTCATAATTTCTTCTTTTTTCACTGGAACTCACCAGCAAATATTTCCATAACAATCCAAAACTGGCACCTGCAGACTCATAATCAGGATCATGCACGTAACGTAAACTCTCTAAACCACCGGTGGAGCTGACATCAAAGCTTCCACATCAATGCAGCACCTTTTTCATAATTTTCATGTAAATGCACAATGTTAAGGACTTTTATTTTATTTTTATGAAATTGTGAAATTTTAAAAATAAAAAGTTCCCCCATGATGTCAGATATTCTCTGAATGTATTACAAACTTTGCTCTAAAAACACATCTATTCAGCCTGCAACTTGATTTATGCAAATCCCAAAACCCAAATGGACGACATGCGAGGCATGAATAAAGAATATTTCTAAGCGTGGACAGTCACTAAGTAGAAACTTATGGTGATTTAGTTTCTCTATATAAAATATATCAAGCAGATTATTGTGTTTGGACTAAGTTGTTGAAGTTTTGTGGTTAAAGGTGAAAAAGTCTTTGAGAAGCTGGACAGTTTTAAATATTACTGTTGGATAAAGAAGAAATACCTACAAACAAACCCAGAAACTTATGTAATATGAAACATTTTTCATCCCAAGATTATTCCAAAAATGTACTAATCAATAAGCAGTGAGACAAACATGCAAAAACAGCAAATTCATCTAATTATTAAAAGGCAAATTAATGTATTTTTAACGTTTCAATGATCAAGAGCTGCAGGTGACGACAGGCCGCTTGCAGGTTTATGAGTAAATTAATTACAATTTTATAGTTGGTTCAAATAAATTATATTTAGAATAGAATAAACATTAATTTAAAAAATGTATCAAACTGGAATGAAATACTGCAGTAAAATAAACTACAACAAATCACATGTATAACATCTGTGGAATGTGTCACTGGTTATATTTCATATTGTATAATACCCGTCAAAAACGAACAAGAAACCAATAAATGAAGTGGTGAGATGGGCGTGTCAGTCCTGACCCAGATGGGTTTAGACTCCAGATACAGACTACAGTGGATCTTACAGGTGGGCTTTCTTACAAAACAGACTTGAAATCTCATTTAAATTCAATTACCCACAATAATAATCCAAATTAAACAGACTCTTACAATCAGCTGCTCTACCTTCAACCAAAATAAAAAGTAAGAGAGATAATTTCAACAAAAAGAAATCTGATCCTCGGTAACATTTCTTCCCCCTCAGAGGGTCTGAGTTTGTTTCCCAGGCTTGTGGACCACCGGAGTGAGTATGTTGAGCTCAGAGGCAGTAAAAGGCCTCAGGCTCAGTAAAAGAGACAAGCTGGAAGCCCAGAACTGGACCTGGTCCTCTTTCAGGGGAACAGTTAATGTGATGAACACGAGGGGCTGTGTGTGTGTAAAATTTAAGAGAAGCTAATTGCTAAAATTCCAACAGCTTTAACAAATAAAGCAAGTGGCCATAAAAACACATGGTAGTGATTAGCCCACACTGATACACATCTACAGTTTGTTCCTCTGACCTTCTCATACTCAAGTGCACACCCAAACACTGTTAGAAAAAAATGATGCAAAACAAGCATCTACAGATAAGCATCTAATAAACTCATGACATAAAAACAAAAGAGAAACACCTGTGAGATGACATCATGAAGGAGTGGCAGGAGCTGAATGTTGCAGCTGCACCTTCAAATATTCAGAAGCTAAACATGCAAATAAATGACAATAAGCAAAAATATTTGCCTAGAAATATGTTTTAAATGCACAACAAGTGCAAACAAATAAACATGTTGTAGGAATGAAATATGAAACTAGGAGAATCAGATTTTGGTTTTGGTAAAAAGACATTTTAATTTTCTGTTAAAAGTGAAGCTTCATCTGGTTAAAGCTGATTTTGGTCTTCAAATCCAGAAAAACACTGATTAAATATTTTATTTAACAGATATTTCGACAGGATGAGCATTTTACTACAGACTGACAGCTTAAATATACAAACACCCCTTTAAACACATCTTATCATTAGTTTACAGTCGCACAGTAATAAATAATAAATAATATCTAAAGATTTTAAAATTATTTTAGTCAGAAATATTCTGGGCTGTGACTAGACTTATTGTTGAAATCCTTATGAGTGTTGACTGGGATTAGAGTAAACTTTACAACATGAAGATAAGAACACTGTGACAGCAGGATGAACAATGAAACAGCACGGCAGGAGAAGTATGATGATCTGTGTTCATAAAGCTTAAGCGATATTATTTCACAGAGTTCCCACTGCACAAGACTCACACGGGTCTGGTTTTATATCGGTTACACTTTCATTTCTACTCAACCCCAAACATATCAAGTATATCTATTTATCTTACCATTTTATTTGTTTAGACTCTAAAACATGACAGACAGGTTCAGTTTCCACCACCATTGTTCAGACTTGGCACAACACAAAGACTGAACAATCCCAGATGGACCCAAATAACCTCTTAAACATACTCAGACAGACGCAGGTTGTAATTAGTGCTCAACATTCATGTAAATGTAAAACAAAGTGATTTAACTCACTGATACAGAACTGGTTTACTGTGAGGTTTACTACTGCTTTTCTTTGTCAGAGCTGCAAAAACAAAACCAATACAATCTATTTAAAATCCAAGTGAAATCTGCTGAAAATTCAGCAATTCTGCTGTAAAATTTGAAACAAATGGATCTCGGATGGGACACTAAAATTAGGGCTCAAACCTGAATGTGTTTAGAGAAGGTGGAGAAATGTTCTTGTTTATGTAGATATCTTTTAATTAACATTTGGTCTAATACCTAAGGAGATATTATTTACACATCCTAACATTTTGAGCAAATCATCTACACCTCTGAGCTTGTAAACCCTGATGTTACACAATCTGACCGAACATTTTCACTGAATCTTTTAGTTATCAGGAGTTTTCCTGGATTCTGCTTGTAAGAGTTCCCGGTTTCCCAGGTTCTCTGGGAATTCTGCTGCTGGGGATCATCACTAACAGGCTAAACCAAGACCAGGTGGCGCACTGGGAGCCTCTCTGACCTCTGCCCTTCCAATATAGTTAGATGAACATCAGAAAGGTTGTGCTGACAAGACACACATGTCCACATGGAGATGTACAGCACTGATCCATCTGTGTTCAAACGTTCACATTTTTCAGTTTGAGATCCAAATTATGTTCAAGTATATGAGCTCAAAATGTCTTTTATTCTTCCAGGATAAACAAATATCACAATTCTAGTCAGAGAACAAATACAAAAATTCCGGAATTTACTTTATAAGGAATGTTTTGTCACAGAAATCAGAATTATTTAAAGACTTTTCAGTATGATAGTTTAGTCTACATGGCTTGATGACTTTGCAGACATTAGTCTGTTGAGGCCCTCAAGCCGATTCTCATTGGAATTTTTGCATCTTTTCCGGGGGGAAAATGTTTTGCTAGTATTCCGACTTCCATGAGGCCATCACAGCGCTCCACAGAGAAAGTAAATCCAGCTTGCGTGGTGCATACCTTCTGACTACTTCTTATTGGAAAGCTGGGATATCATACAGAGGAAATGCCTGGCATATTCCCAGAACAAAAGGAACGATCCAGACATCAGGGGCAAAGAGCAGAATATATGAAGTTAAAATTAAAGACATTTTTGTCATATTCAATCTGAAACGTCAGAAATCAGAATCAGATGAGGTTTTGCAGACTGGGTGATACTTTCAGTCTGGTTTGAATGGAGCTGTAAGTGGTTCAGACACATGCGAGTGTCTAAGTTTGAAAAGTGTTGTGACTTGTGAGTGGTGCAGACAGTAAGTGGCTGACATTAGATCCAGTCTTTACTTTCTGGTCCACTCGCACAACTCCCTATATACACACATATATATACATATATATGTATATATATATGTATATTTATGTGTGTGTGTGTGTGTGTGTGTGTGTGTGTGTGTGTGTGTGTGTGTGTGTGTGTGTTTATGCACACTTCCATGAATGCTTTCCAGAGTGTGCACCTGTGTCATATAAATCCACCAAAGTTTGCTCCTGTAGTAGTGCTCCATTTCCAATAACAAAGAGAGAGAGAGGACTGCAGGCAAGAGGTGGAGACATGCTACTGTATGTTTCTGTAATGGAGCACAGCTGTGAGGGAATCGGTGCATTATGTCGTACGCATGTGTTTTAGAATCATCAGAGAGGCTTTCCAGATGAACCTTTTTAGAAGGAAGATAAATAAGTAGGTAAGTGACCTGTAAGTGTAGGCAAGATGCTTTTTAACATGTGTTTGATTGCCATTGGAAATAAAAACTAAAATCATATTTGACTTTTTGGTATTTCTTCTTTCTATATGCTCATCTAGCATTGTTTGCTAAACTGATAAAATATAGAAAATAAGTACGGCTTGAAATTTACCAAGTTTTGGTGCTTCATGATTGTGTTTGAGAGCAAAAAGTAGAAATGAACATTGAGACATAAAAAGTGACCAATCAGTGGCCGATCGTGTCGCCATGCAGAACCAGCGTGTCTCATTTAGAACCTCTGAGGAATCAAATCCAAAACAAACCAACAAAAGTGGAAGTGAGATGAGTTTGATGTATCTGCAGACTTTCTTTTAAAGATTTGATAAAATAGATCATAGATTGTTAATAAAAACAAAAACCAGATACCAAAGGAAGGCGAGAAGAAGAACTGCTCACCATCACAGTCCAGCAGCAGGCTGTGTGAGGGCCCAGGATGCCTCTCCGTGTTTTAACTCTGTGGTTCTTCTTCTCTCATGGGAAATAAAAACATTCTTGTTTTCCCTCCAAATGAGCATTCTGGGGCAGCCAGATGTGCATGAGGGGAGCTGGAGGAGGCTCCGCTCCTCTCAGACTGAACTGAGGGGACCTCCAACACCAGCTCCTCTCCTCCAAGAGGAGCAGCCCGCAACCTCGCCTTTCACCTCTGACCCCCCACCCCTGACCTGATGCAGATGGGAGTGGGACTGTGAAGAGCTCAAAGAATGTAAACATCTAATCGCTACATATGGAGGGATTTTCAGAAGTAATGTGTTTTGGTCTTGCTGGATCAAAGCCCAGCAGATGATGCAAACTTAGTTTTATTGGGTTTTACTTGATTTTCACATATGAAAGGGGGGGTCCTCTCTTCTTATTTTGGCCTTCAGCTCTCCCTGAGGTAATTCGAGGAATTGCGTCAGTCATCTATTCCAGCTTGCTGAACACTGAGGAAGAGAATTCATCAATTCTTCTGGGACACAGAAAGAGACCACCGGCTAACACAGACAGGCTATAATGGAGGAGGAGGTGGAGGAAAAGGAGGAGGACATAGGTTTGAGCCCTGAACCGTGGGTGGAGACAGAGCTAGAGAGAGGGAAAGATGTAGACAGATAAGGTGAGAGAGAGTAGGATGTAAAGGATGATGAGAAGGACAAGACATGAGGTGTAAGGAAATACAAAATGATACAAGGGTGAAGGAGTCAAGTGAGGAGAAGGAGGTAAAATGAACAAGGAGGAGGGGAAGAAGGAAAGGAAGGATAGAGGGCTCAAGGGAACATTTCTGAGTACAGGATGTCCTAAAGTAGTGGAATGCAACTTCCATTTCTTCACTGTGCACTGAATCTCAAACCTTCCCAACTCTTTTCCTGATTGTTGGGATCACTGGTTAGCATGGCTAGCGTGGTTAGCATGGTGCATTTTTAAATCACGTTAGAATTCACACTCAGACAACCAGTTAATATCAGGAGGTTCACGTCAACCAAAAAAACAGCTCAGTGACAACAACACAAGTTTTTTCCACCATCTCTCACACTAACAGAGTGAAACGGTTGAGATTCAGATATAAGTGTGGTATTCTTCTCAACAGGAAGTAGCTCTTTTCTCTGCACTCCCAGACCTGGTATGCTAGGAAATCAATGCACTGCCCTCATAAAAGCCCTCACTTCCTGTCTATACAGGAAACAGTCACTCACTTGCTTGCTCCTGATATCCTGCAGGTCTGTGATATTGTTCTGCCAATCAAAACATGTTTATCAATGAAAACAAGCACAAGAATGTGGCCTTATCTGTATGTCATTTGTTGTCTGAGTGCTGAGATTGAATCATGTAGGGTGATGAATGTAGAGTAAGGTATTAAAAACAGATTATAAGTAAACTGTGAGCTCATAGTTGTAAAGTCTGGCTGCAATGAATGTAAATGATGTTGAAATCCCCCCCCCATGCACACACTTCTTCTTTTACACTGTAATCTCCTTCACTGTGTTCAGATCTGAAGTTTCACTTTTGTTTTTTTATTTTCTTTTATTGAAATATTTCAACGGCATCTGCTTGTTTTTACATCTCATTCTCATCTTACCAATACAAAAAGAAGAAGCTACCTGCAGTAGAGTGCTGCCAAAAATCCTACTTTCTCTAAACAACACTGGGTGCTCAAAAAAAAAAAAACAAACAAACAACACATATTTTCGGCAGAGAGACAGAATCCAAAGAAAATCTGTTCCAATCTGCCACCTCAGTAATTTCTGGAATTCTCTGCCCTACTTCTTACAACCTTCTCCTACAGCAGAGGTGCTAATCCAAGTATGGTCGTAAACTTGTTGGATGGTTGTCAACTTTGTTTCCTCTTCAGGTGAAATATACCCTTTCCCTTCAAATCAATTACCCCCCCCCCCCCCCCCCCCCCACCTCTTCTTCCAGCTGCTGAGCTCTTATTTATGGGTTGAACCTGGAGCCTGGGATTATGGCAACATTTGACCTTCAACATTTGACCCTCCAAGACAACCTTGTGTGCCATTAAACTGCCTCTCTCCTGCTATTACCCAGTCTGATGACTCACTTAAAGAGGATCCTAGGTAATACGAGAACAAGATGGCAGATCTACCTGCTGTAATAGCACCTCTGGAAAATGGCAACCAATTTGAGGAGAGAGACTTGGTGGACAAAAGGAGCAGTTCTGTGGTGCCAACAGCACATCATTCTGTCGTTTACAGTGAAACATCTGGGTTAAAAAAGGCAGCTGGAAGCCTGCTATCAATTTAATGGTAACTTTGAAACCACTGAGAGGTAAACTTAATAACTATGAACATCTAGTTTTCCTGGAATGTTTAACTTTTGAAGTTTTGGTTCTGCAAATTAATACTTTTACATGTGCCATCCATACTGTTGGAGGCCTGAAGCATCTGGCCACACATCAGGAACACGACAAAGATCTTCACAATATGAAAAAAAAACACTAGAAAAAAAGGTTTTCCACATATAAACCATATAAACACAACTAAAGGACAAAAAAAGAATGAATGATGGATAGAGGACACAGCACTGTTATTTTGTATTTTTCAGGGCTTAATTTGAACCGGATCCTGCCGGAACAAGATCCGGGAACTGTCTTATTATTAAAGGGTGTGTTCCGGTAACTGTTTGCCCGTTAACGGTACCAGTTGGGATAAATAACAGCGGCATCAAAATGCCAAAAAGGCAGTATAACTTACTTCTTCTGGGCTTATCATCACTTTCTCTAGCCCTGCTTGACAATTTATACTCGCTGTGTGCTGGCGCACAGCGCTTGGTCTGGTCCGATGGTTGTGTATGTGTGTGCGTTCCGGTATCAGTTTGGCCTCAGTGAATTCTGGTCTCACAGCACTATTAACGTTCTGGTAACTTTTGATTTACAAATTAAGCACTGGTATTTTTTCTGTTAGATTAAAAAGCTGAAGGGTTTCATGTTAAGTTAATTAAGTTCAGTTAATTATCAATTTTTAATTTTTGATCTTCAAGAAAAAAGTGGTTTTGTTTTAGAATTAATTTACTACATTGTATTTGTAAAGTTCATATATAATAAATAAAAAGAAAACTAAAGGAAAAAAGGAGCGTTTACGTCCCACATGGAGTGTTGTTAGTTGAAAAAACTAAGCTAGCCCTCCACCTGGCCTTACCATGTTTATTATTACCATCACCCATTGGTAATGAATAGAAGCTGAAACAAACACTGGTGCACCTGTTAAATCCACCCCCAGGGAAACGAGCCTGAGCTTTTCCTGTGGCCTTAGGGAGGGTGCAGGATGGACAAGTTAAACCAGATGATGGGCTGTTTGGAGGCAGCTATCAGGCAGCAGGAGCGGGTGTACCACTCAGTGTGCAGTGGTCATCAGGGAGGTAGAGTCAGACAGCAAAGGTCAGGGTGAGGGGCACGCCCAGTAGGAAACAAGAGGCTGGCAACAAGGGGATTGGGTGGGGCCCCGAGCAGGACCTGAACCCATCATGTAAATCTGTTCCAGACCTCCAACTCAAACAGTTTATTGAATTCAGACAAAAGGGGCTTTGACAGAATTGCTACAGTATATATATATTAAACAATGTATAAGTTTTGTTTTGAAACCTTAAGATGACTCAAACATACAATAACCTGTTAAAGTTTAATTATGATGATAAAATCATAAAACGTGTTATTTAAATGATCCAGTTTCTGCCTAGTATTTTCTGATTAAAGCATGTTAGAAGAAATGTACTTTGGACTCTCTAAACAATTTCTGATTTTGGGATCCAGCATTGAGTTCCATGTAAATTCAGGATCAGGGAACGATGCTCAAAATCAAAGCCCGTTGTGCCATTATTTCACAGCTGAAATGTTATTATTTGTTCCAGACACTGCAGTTATCACTGCTGTACAGGGACTGCACAACTCCAGCTGGAGGATGATGTGTCAGTTTGTGCCAATTCTTTAAGAATAATGGCAATTTAACATAAATTGGAATCTCCAACTAGAAGCAGCTAGAGAGGAGTTATACTCTGAGAACATGTTTGAGGATTGAGCCAAGAAGCTGATAGAAACCTGAACAGGTGATGGTACTGATGGGTTTATATGATAATCTTACAAATGTTGGGGCGGGGCAAAGATCTAAGGTGATCAATCTTAGGTTTTAAACTGAATCCCAATCTGGATTCAGAAACTCTTTTATCCATCCTTGCTGGAGGTATGCAGATTTGTTCATCATGTTTCATAACAGAATCAACACACTGAAGTCCAAAAAGGTTTCAACATTTAGGACATAGATTGGAGGGTTTAGAATTTTAGCCTGTCATTCTTCATCTGATTCTGATCAAAATTTATTGCTTTTACAAAACAAAAGGGAGGATAAATTAGTCAGACAATCAATCTTGTAATGGATATTTAGTCTAGAAGAAAAATGTACATTCAGGAAGTAAAACAAGGTGAACCCCCCCCCCCTTCAAAAGATTAATTCAGTTATATCAAGAGAATCCGGGTCTAGAAGAACCTCTGTGGACTGGGGCAGATGCTAATGTGTGTGTGTCATGTGTCACCTTCAAGCTGCAGACCCTTGAACTGTCTGCTGATAACAATGGTTCCTCTCTCCTTCAGTCTACAGGACACGACGTTCATGGTTTAAAAAAAGATTCAAATTTAGACCAAATCTGAACCTAAAACAGTTTTCTACTTTCCTCAGAGCATTTTAAATGAGCTGTGATGGAAGAGTGCTGGTGTTTGTGAACATTGTTTACATGTGGCTTCTTTTGTACATGATCCAGCTTTACTTGGTGTTTGTGGATCACGTGATGATCTGTACTGACAGTGATTTCTGGAAGTCTTGTTGAAATTATGGGTTCATGAACTTAAAAAATTAATTGCATTCTGGTTGTATTTATATCTTACATTAACTATTTTGCAATTTAAGTTAAAAGCACAAGGCAAGCTGATTAAAACTAGATGTAATCTATAACGTTTAGTAACCGAGTTGTTTTGTCCTTTCATATTTTATCATTGTTTAACTCGGACCTTCAGGTTTGTCCTCTCGCTCTTCACCCACTTGCCTGTGTCGGTGTGAAAACATAATTCTCTAACCCCCCCATCATCATCCCCCGTCTGTCCACTATCATGGAACACCCAGGTTGCTTCGTTTCCCCTCCCATCCCCTCTGATCTCTGAGATCCCCCCTTCTTCTCCCAGCAGTCACCAGTGAAGCTGGGCCATAAAGAGGGACTCTGAGCTGGTCTGGACCAGTTGGTGGATTCAAGTGAGGCAACACTAAATTCCTCAACAGCAGAAAAAGAAATACAAAGTGAAAATAAATATCTTATATGTCTCTGCATCATGTTGTAAAGCTTCAAGCACATTTCCTGTCCTGTCCCACAACAACAGACTAAAACCATAGACCACGAGGAGCTGGCTGGTTATATTAGTTATATTAATACTTATATATATTTACAATGTCATCTGAGTATGTTGAACTCCCCTGATGAACAAAAAGGACAGAACGTTGAATGACTGTCTTCTTTCAGTGATTTGAGATGTTTTAATGCCAAAAACAACATTTACACTCATTTTTTTAATATGTTGTTAGATTTATTTTAATGGACAAACTTTACTAATTATTTAACCAGATGACCCCCCCGCCTAATGTGAGGTTTACAGACAGCTGCTGTCACACAACCAGGAAGCACTTTGTGACAGAGAAGCAGCTTGAAGAAGTGGCTGATGACTCAGTGGGTGAGTGTGTAAGGAAGCTCATTAAGTCATTTATCACCTCGTCAGTGTGGGAATCGGGGCCACTATGAGCCACTGGGCCCCGTGACAGAGCTGGAGTCATCGGCTCTCTGTCTGTCAGTGTGTGTGGGGCCTCGACACTGACAGAGTGCTACATGAGAGAAGCGCACACTGACAGACAGGACAGAGGTATAAAAACAGCACACCACACAGAGACATTAAAAAGAGGGTGAAGAAAACAGGAAGGTCAGTGAAAGTCTGATGAAAAAAGACTGGTGTGTTGTTTCATTCTAAGGAGAAGAACAACCGATGATTTAAAAGAGCTGTAAGAATTTCCTCAAACACTTAATGACCAGACCAGCACAGACTATTGTTTAGTGGATAAAAACAATCACCTCCTTAGATGAACTCTCCTGTTTCAGACTCGTGGCATCTGTTAAACTTGATCCTTCACAAGTAGTTCAAATATATCACAAAGCCATTACACATCCTCTCTGCTGGACCTCCCACTTATTAATCCTCAAACATTTAACGTGTCACACAAATTTCTTATCTACATTCTTCAGTGTCCCTGCTGTGTGTGTTCATAAAGGTTTACTGTGTGTGGAGATGTTGAAAGGTTAGTCAGGGAAACATTACTCTTCAAGGCTGATACCAGCCTCACGACTCTGGCACCAGCTTCATCACAGTGAAGATTACCCACCCTGATTTATGACCCCGACCTTTGGCCAGAAATCCTGCTGGTAGCATCACTCACACACATTGACAGAGACAGACACACACCTGTCCCTGACCAGCTGTGAAAAGTCCTGGTTACAAATGGTGTAGTTGTTTCTGCTTCTTTCCTGCTGGTCCTGTAAGACTAGGTTCTGGTTGCTGTTGGCTGCTGAATGAGATGAAAGAGACCATTTGATCCAGGAGGCTAACCATGAGAATTTACAGTATGTTGAACTGATTAATGTTTGAGGGAGGATAAGGTACGATGGACGGACTGTGAAAGATTCCCATTTTAATTCTGACCAGCGTTTATCAGAAACACATGGTCCACTGACAGTATTGGAGACTTTTATAAACTATGTTTGACTAAACTTTGAGGAACGCAAATACTTTGCATGGAGATAAAAATACATTGTTTTTGAAATTCAAGCTTCAACAATGTTCCTTTTGATATGTAATGAGAGTCAACCGTCTCTTTAAAATGTGAGTGTGACCTCTCACCTTAGGGTTGGTCTTAGTGGGGTGTCACAATCACACCACACCTCTTCTGGGTGCAGGATTTCATGGTGAGGATAAAGTTAGCACATGCAGCACCAAATGGTAGACATCAAACCTGTTGGCCACTGATGTTATCACACGTCTTCACCTCGAACAGGAAGACAGACAGAAGACTCTGGAGCAGCGTAACCTCGACCAGCCCTAAATCCTCTCAGAGAGAGACGACAGATGGTAGTTCGTGTTTCACACACTCACACTTGGTGCATGACAATTCAGACAAGATTCATGATCTCTGGATTCACCTGGGAGCAGCAACTACTTCAGACACACTTTCTTCGTGTGTCCTGCATGAAAGCAGAAAGGTTCTGCTTAGAATCTGATAATCAACAGTTGCTTTTCATAAACATTTTAATTTCTAATAAAATTATAGAAGGTTTCAATTAGTTTTTCATGTGACTCCTGAATTTCATTTTAGCCTCTTTTAATAAATAATAATGAAAGATAATTATTCTGTGTGTATGCAGAAATATATGTTGTATTTCAGTATGAAGGGAAAACTTATCCACAGCTGTTTGTGTGTTTTCAGGTGATGCTTAATGCCAACACGCTTTGCTGCAGGTAACTTGTCTCCGTTCTTCAAACAGTTCTGGGGTAAAGTGGCGAGTTGCAGAGTTGACACAGAGGTGCTAATACTTAGATAGAAGTGAGACTCAGTTAGTCGTCACGTTTCACTGGCGCGCTTTCAGCACCCGCAATTTCACTCAGCACTGCACGACAATGCAGCACACACGATACCTCATGAGTACTTTTATTGTGATGAGTTCAGTTGAAGTGGCTAACCATTGTCTCTCTTTAGCACAAGAACTTGGACATGTAGTTTAATAACTGTTAGTTTTATTTCTTCTTGGTAACGAAAGAAAAATAAAAAAAGGTTGAACACTGAGGAGAAGGAAGTCTATACTCACATCTGCTATTAAATTAACATAAAACACAATAAAGCCTCCAACACAGGTAGCAGGCATTAAAAACACATGTTAACTAATTTTAAAGAAATATCTATATTAATGTCTCTTTTTATAAATATATTATTTTATGTTATGTTGCATTACAAAGTATTTTATTATTATATTAAATCACATCAGATTGCCAAATGTTTTTTATAGCCTGCTTTTAGTTTTTAGTGTTAAAGAACTGAGACATGTTAACAGAACAGGATCAGGATGGAGTTACTGTAAATCCTTTGTTAAAAGTTGATCATCATCAAACCAACATAACCGGCGCTCTTGTTTTGACTCAATGTTTCGTGCTGTAACCAGCGAACTGACGAGAAAATCACTGTAGCATAATCAGATTGAAAGCAGCTTGTTTCACCATGAACATCAGCTTCTCATAAACACATCAATAATCTTTGTCAGTTCCATCTTAAGCAGCCTGGTTCCACCTCATTGGCTGTGATTCATTGTACACCATGTTTTCCCATGATTCTCAGTGTGTCAGCAGAGACGGACTCCAGATAGGAATTCTGGGAATGGACACTGGCAGAGCTTCTCACCAGAGCTGCGACCTCCTGCTTCATCTCTTACTGCCTGTCCCTTTAACCTTTCCACCCTGCCCTTGGTGCACTAAGGCTGGACCAGCAACACTTGGATGAGCAGGTCGGGTGATGAGTTATGGCTCGAGACCGAACACGGTCGACACGCCAAGATTCCTCAAGCAGCAATTACAATGATACCTAATAATTGAAGCTTAATGAAGATGAATGGGGTCAGCAGCAACTGCAGCAGGGTCACATGACAGGATAATTCACAACATTTGTTTAAGAGTACAAGGGAGTAATAGTTGGGATACAACAGGTGAGCAGAGCAAGCTGTCAGGAATGACCCATCCACTCAGGCAGTAAACACAGAAACCATCAGCAGCTGCTGTTTCATTCATGAGAAATAAAACACACAAAACAGCTGAGACACCTTTCTGTTAAAACCTGGATCCTGTTCATTATACTCACTTTACTGTTAAACCTGGATCCTGTTCATCACTTTACTGTTAAAACCTGGATCCTGTTCATCACTTTACTGTTAAAACCTGGATCCTGTTCATCACTTTACTGTTAAAACCTGGATCCTGTTCATCACTTTACTGTTAAACCTGGATCCTGTTCATCACTTTACTGTTAAAACCTGGATCCTGTTCATTATACTCACTTTACTGTTAAACCTGGATCCTGTTCATCACTTTACTGTTAAAACCTGGATCCTGTTCATTATGCTAATTTTAACTGTAGATCAAAATGTGTATTAAGCTGCCTTCCCTGTCTGAGTTACTAATGAGGGATGTCCAGGAACTGTGCATTGATGTAGGACTTTACAGGTCAAACTGATCCTTGTGTTAAGTCTTAATTTATATTAATATACTTCAGATAAGTAGAAGAACTTGTTCCAGGTGGTAACTTCATTTCAACAGGCTATTGCCACCCATGAAGCTGTATGAAACTCAACAGGTGGAGAAATTTTACAATATATTCTCAAACTCATTTTGGAGTCTTTTCTTCATCATTAAATATACAACAAATCTAACTATTCTATATGTACTAAAATCTGCACAGAACCATTTGTTTATCTTCAGAAGGACACAGATGTGTGTGTGTATGTTATCCAGCATAAGCTTCAGTCTTTTTCTGCCCAGACGAAAGAACCGAGTGGGCGGGAAGGGGATTCTACAGGATCTGGTTCAGCCTAAAACCACTGATGGTCTCACAACAATTTCATTCAGGACTCCAGTACATATACACATACAGAAAACTAACTGATACCTCGTCTTTAAAGAGAATGGACATCTATTATTGCCTTTTAGTTTGTTTTGGGTTAAATACAAAATAAAATGTCTGAAATTTCTATATAGAAATGTATGCAGACATGTAGTCACAGTTTGAACTGGACCTGAACTCAGCTCAGTGTGTTTAAACTAAACGTTCCAAGTTAATAGGAACAAATATCCACTGAGCAGCTCAGAGGTTTCCTCATATCCTGCCCTGGCCCACACACACATACACACACACACACACAAGTGTGTTTTGTTATCCTTATGGGGACCGTCCATTGACTTCCATTGATTTTAGTAACTAGATTTATACCTAACCCAAACCCTTTTCCTAACCTTAACCATTACTGATCTATAACTAACCCTAAGACTAACTAAAACTCTATTCACACCCTACCTATAAACCTAACCCCTAACCCTAAAAAGGGGAGTCCCCCTCATGGGGACCAGGCTTCGGTCCCCACAAGAACCCTCGGACCCCAGAAAGATAGTAAAAGTCAGGAAACGGGTCCTCAGGAGGTCAGAAATACAAACGCGCACGCACACGCGCGCGCACACACACACACACACACACACACACACACACACACACACACACACACACACACACACACACACACACACACACACACACACACACACACACACACACACACACACACACTATTTCCCTCCCCCACATGGGGCCCCATGGCTACTGTAACAGTGTAAAATAATTCCTGTCCCCATCAACAATGCCCTTTGTTTCTGGGGCGTATTTTTAAAAATGGCGTCTAGGCCCGTTTGTCAAAATCAATCCTTTTTGCCTCTGAATGCCCCGGCGTTCCCTTTATGCCAAGACTCTCAGCGTTCCTCAGCATGACTTTGCCAAGGCTCGTACCACTGCTTGGTAAAAAATCCAAAATGCAGACTGAATAAGTTGCCAAAGCCTTTTTGCTAAAATGCTGCCAGCATGTTTCTCTGACAGCAACCCAGTGTTTTTAATACAGCTCTGGCTGCCAGGGGTCACTTTCCATTTGGCTTCAGCCGCCTGACACTCAAACTAAGAACGACGTGGAGAGAGTGAGAAAGAAAAGATGCAGACAGACGAAGCAGCAGAACTGGCATCTGTTGCTGCTTTAGCGGGAAACACCCTTCCTCTGTGACAAATAGACAAGCGTGCCAACCTCACACTTTTTCCCTAATCAATAATTCAACAGTGACTTCATATGAATATAAACAAGCTTTGAAAATATAATAAGCAGGGTTTTGTTAAGCTCAGCCCAACAGATGTTATATGTCCATACTTTCAGATCCTATTAAAAATGTTGTGCCATTAATTCAAAAAGTCTCAGTGGATAAAAAGATGTAACATGTGATGTTAACAGGCTGCTGGATGTGTTTACAAATGCTAATCCTCATGATAAACTATTTTTTTTATCCTCACAACTGCTGTTGGATTGTTTCTTCAAACTGCTGGACCAGAACAAATCTAATAAATGAGTATATTTCAGCATCTCATCGATGTCTGTGAATAAAAACAAAGAAGAGATAAAAACAACAGATGCATGTTGGGAATAAAAGAAAAGAGGAAACAGCTTCTTCATTTATTAGATGTGTTGCTGCCATCAAATTCAAAATGAGTTAATATTTTCTATAAAATTTTAAAACATCTCAGTTTCAGCGTCTGACATGTTGGTTATGTTCTACTGGAAATAAAATATGGGTTTACAAAATTTCAACAACATTGATCATCAAATCATTTTGGGAGTTTTTGGAGATCTTAAACACTGAAAAATGGAGATAAATATTCTCAAAAATTAAAAGAACAACAATTAATAGAAAACATTACAACTCCACCTTTGTCTGGGAGTCTAAACAGAGACAGACCCCCAACAGCAGCACTTATTTTATTTTACTCTTTTACTAGAAAAGAGGAAGTGTGTGTTTAGGTGAATGTCTCTGGAATATGAATAATGTATGAGTGGCAGGTCTGACTGATGTGGGGTATTAGGTTTCCAGCTAGAAAACGAAGGGCTGTATGTCCACTGCCAAACCACCACACACTCTGCAGCCGACTTCAAAAGGGTGTGGTCTGGAGTCACTCATGTACAAACACAAACTCTTTTTCTCTCTCAAACACACACATTTTCAGTTCATGTGTGTGTTCATGTGCTCTTGGACAGGAACACACAGGGCGCTGTGTGTTGGATGGTGACTCCGGGTTTGGGTGGAGAGGGGCCTTGCTTTCCACACCTGTGTTTGCAGCAGTAATTAGGGGCGTGTGCTATTTCTAGGCAATAAGCGTTCACATGCTCAGAAAGCTGGTGAAGCATACAGAGAGAGCTCTCAAGCTGGTGTTAGCTGTGCAGCTACCTGTGTTTTCTCTGGTTACACAGTGGAAATGCCAGTGGAAAGCTCTAAACGGATTGTAAACACAAACAAAAAGTCATATTTCCAGTTTAAGGCTATTAAAGAGCTCATCATGGTCTGCCCACGCAGACCTTTCTGACATGACAGCAAACTCAGCTACATGCTTCAATACCCAGAGATGTCACAACCTGCACCTCCCTCATAAAATCTAGAAAAAAATCTGATGTAGTTACCAGATTGTTACTCACTGGTTTGTGGCGTGACACGATAAAGTTTTGAGTTCAATGTTGAACTGTTGACATATTTTGTTTTGGCAGTAAGACGTAACATTCAAGAGATCAGTAGGTTTTAATATTCAGTTCAGCCCCACCTACATAATACATACTTAATTTATGATTTATTCAAGTGTCTCGTGTCCTCAGATAGTGGACTTGTGTCTTTACTTGTCCTGTTAGATATCAGAGATGCGTTTGATACAACAGATCACAATATACTAATACAGAGGCTTGAATATGATATAAGTCATATTTTGCTCACATAAAAATACAAGCTCTGTCTTATATTAAATATCTTATTGTTCCATATGTTCCTTTATTCTCAGACTGCAGGTCTGCTTGTAGATCCCAGAGTCTCTAAAAGTAGAATGAGAGGAAGAGCTTTCCGTTATCAGGCTCCTCTCATGTGGAAGCAGCTTCCACTTTTTATCCATGAAGCAGACACCCTGGCAACTTCTAAGGCTCTAAGGCCCGGTTCTGGTTCTGCTGGAGGAGGGAGGGGGGTGTTAGAGGGGGGAGTTAAAGGGTGGAGTCATTTCTTTTCACTGTCTCCAGATTCAACACAAACCTTTTACTAATTAGAATCTAATAACTTACTAATCATATTACAACTGGATTGTACTGTTTGTATGTAACTGGGTTTATATCTGGACCTATTGATGTGAATTACACTTGATGCTTATGTATAGTGCTTTGAGATGATTTTTGTTACAAACACAAACAACTTTTAACACTTGTTTTTAAATTATTTTTCATTGCAATCCAAACCGTTTCATTTCAAGTTGTTTTTTTTAACTGGATCACAACTTTAATGCTGTTAATGCAACATAAAGAGATGTTGTTATTAGCTAGTATAAAGACAGCAGTGTTACTGATCCTCGAAGGTCATCCTAAACTTTCAAAAAGTACAATGACCACAACTTTTTGTGAATGTCAGTCAGAGTGAGTAGGTCCAACTTTTTGGGGAACAGCCTTTTCTTAGTATATCAATCTGTCAAGGTTAAGTGATAAAATACCATGAAATTTGTTTTCCTATTTTTAAAAAGTACATCTAGATGAACATGTTTATGTTGTAAGTTTTTCATTAGCCTTGTTACATGACCTTCACATGTTTCCCATCTTGCTGCAGGTCACAGAAGACTGCATCTCTAAAGCTTAATAAAACAAGCATGACAGACTACGGCAGTATCCAATCTGCCAGCTCTATACTTTGAGGTTGCGCTGGTTTGTTGGGTGACGAGGCAAGCTACTGTGCTATGAAGATATGAAAGATTTCTAAAGACAAACAGTAAAAGCTGGCAGCATGCTTCTTCATTTCTTTTTTCTCTCTCTTTTCCCTTTGCAATCATGTAACAGACACAAGTGGTAATTACATCTCATTAGAGTGCTGGGGTCCTTTCATGTAGCTGCTGAACATGGCCACCGTCTCTCCCCTCTGGCCCACAGGCATAAACAAACACTTGAGCTGGCCAGGCCCCTGGAGCCATGGAGCCTCCACAACACAGAGAAGGGCTAGGGATTCCCCTCCACCACAACACATTCCCACCTCTTACGCTGAGGCGCCACCCACATCTTTTTCTTCTTTCTGTCTCCAGCTTTTTCTCTGTTTCATCCTTTGCTTCAACAAAACGTGAAAATGCAGACAAAAAGTTGAAAACAGAGAGACAGAAGCCAACAAGCCGCTCGCCTCCTGTGGGTCTATAATGACATAATGAGAGGACTGCAGTGTTCACTGAGTAACTCTTTTTATAGCAGCTGTCAAGACAAATGTGCAGCCATTCAGCTTGATTAAGCGCATGCACGTGCAGGCGCGTGTGCACGAGTCCGTTTTCAGCTCAGTGGAAATGTGTGACAGGATGCTGACTAAACATAAGAAAGTGCAGAAAGCCAGAAAAAAAACAAGGAGATGGAAACTTTGGGTGGACATGACACCAGATATGGAAAAAAGAAAAGTGGACAAGATAAACACAGAGATGCTACCAGACGACTGAAAAGGAATTTAAACACGGAGGTTACACAGTGTGTATTCTCACTACTACAATGTGTATCGAGCATGAGCGCAAAACATCAGCTTCTTTTCTTTTGTGAAGCTGTTTACTCCACCACCTGATACTATCACCGTATACGGCAGCATCATTTGAGGAAAAAAATGGATTCCATCCAAACCAGTTAGCAAAAGGTTAGAGAGAGGTGATGACCAGGTTAATGTGGGGTCATTTAAGGTGCAAAACCAGTAACTCTGGGGCTGGTTTAGAATGAAAACAAACCACCATTATCACAGACAGGGCCTCCCCTCAGGTTACAAACACAAACACACACACACACACACACACACACACTCACACACGCACTCACACACGCACTCACATGCTGCTCGGGATTCTTAATTAAAAAGTGATTGCTAGCACTCCCATAGAAAGTCCCACCTTCTAAAAGCAAATACACGGCTTTCCATCGAGGATGTTTTAATAAGGATAAAGTTGAATACGAGCAGCAGTGAGTGAATGCCTCATTGTGGTGCAGCGAGAGAGACTCTGAATGCAGCATCAGTTCTCTCCTCATCCATCAGACTAACACCTCAGCACAGCATTTCTGCACCAATTATACACCAGTCTCAAACTTCACTGGATGTGTGTTTAACCGGACACACACATGTTGCTTGATGAAAAATCTATGATGGTTTACATGAAGCGTGCACATGTGTCTCTACAGGTGTACGATGAACACAGGTACAGCACATTGTTTATTACATGTTCTTCCACCTGCCTTATGTCACATATGATTGTGAAGCATCTGTGTATGTGTGTGGATATAAACAGGTTTAATATCTGTGTGACTATGAATCTACTGAACGTATAATGTAAAGCAGATGACATGAGGAAGTTATTTGGCCATGTGAAAAGAGAGAAGACAAGCTTTCAGTGCTGTGACCCAACAAATGTTTCCATTCTCTTTAAGCCACTGGAGTTGTTAGAAGTGGACTGCTGGGACGTTGTCTCTGCCACGCTCAATAGACTACAGACAGCTCTCAGAGGGCTTGAACCTGAAGTCAGCTCATACCTGGAGTTTTATTAAGTTCATACAAAAAACACAATCAGGTTATTATTTGACAAGTTGCACAATTTGTTGGCAACAAAAGTCCTTTTTTGTGAACATCACTACTCAGTACTGAGAAATACACAAAGCTCTGTATGCCAATGACCATCTAAATAAATACTAAATAGACTGTGAATGCAGGTTTATGGCTGTGTTCACGAATTAAAAATACAAATTGTATAATTTAATGACATGTTGTTTAAACGGGTACTTCAGCTTTCCATTCGCTCTGTTTTTAATGTATGTTGATGACAAGGTGTTATTCATCACTTTGGCACTGGTGGTGTGAAACATCAGCTGAGGAAAGATAAAACAGCCAGAGTAAATGATTGCACCAGTCACTGCCTTCAGAATGAACAAGAGATGGTGGATTATAAAAGTTTTACAGTTTGGGTTTGTGTTTGAGACGGTTATTGTTTTCTGTCATGTATCAGTAAGAAAGTCTTTTTAGAGTTTTAACCTGACAGATTAAGACTTCCTGTTTTAAGCTTCTGGTCTTGCAAACCACTCAGACTTTTTCATGCTAATCTTCCATCAAGTGATAATGCACCAGTCTGAAAATTAATTTTTAAATAGCACAGGATTTTGGGTAATTTTTGAGGAATCTGATTAAATGTGTGTGTCCTTGTAGTGCCTGATAGATAATTTGAACAAACGTAGGTTATAACAACCTCCCGTCCCCTATAACTCCTCTGTATCTCTGTGCTCCTCCTTGTTGCCACCTTTTGAACAGGATCAGCGCAGAGACTGGAGGTGCATCAGGAACTGATCCAGATTATGACATCAGGCATCAAGGTCACTGTAACCCAAAATTATTTTTACAGGGCAAAAAGAAGCAATGGTGGGATCCTGACAGCATGCTAGAATAGTGGACAAATAAGGGGAACAAACTTGATCTATTTATACCTAAAGAATCGCTGATACCCACAGTCTAGTTGTGTAAATATGTATAAAACATTTAAAAGTTGGGCTCCATGTGCACAGCAACACATGGTGCATATACACACTAAGCAGAGTCAAAAGGGTCAGCCAGTTGGATAAAAATGCAATCAGTAGAAGAAAACAGACAGAGAGCTGTGAGAGAAGGAAAGAGCTGATTGTGTGACAGAGTTCTTGTGATATTTGGCTTAATTTCGACAATCTGGACCAAGAATCTTCCCACGAACTGCTCGACCATCTGACGCTGAGAGAGAGAGAGAGAGACATTGAGTAAGGGAGTGCGAAGGAGCAGAAGAGGAGGTCACAAACATTCCAGTCGCGACGAGTCAGCCAGACTCCTCAGACAATTAAAACAAGATGACCCCTCTGCCCCCGACCCTCCAAACATCCCTCAGCTTCAATAGCTGTCTGCTGGACCAGTAAAGGCTTCACTTCCCTCCCCGAATAACACTGATACTCCCTAAAATATCACAACACAAGAATCAGCTCTTTCTGTATGGCAAATTTCAAGTGCACCCATGCACAAGCTTGTGTCAAAAAAGGAGGGATTATTGCATTAAAGTGCATCTCATAGTTGTATGTTACAATCGGGAATTGTCTCAGTTTCTCAGGCCAACAGTTGATTTCCAATGAACTCCATCTGATAAGTGCAGTTCAGATATATTCCAGCGAGATTTGATCGCATCACAGAGAACACAAAATGAGTTGGCAACTAAAGTATTTTTCAGGGAAAGTTTACTTCAGTCAACAGAAGCATCTGGATTTATAAGACCACAGTTCTGAGAAAATAGAAGCTGTGTGTTTGTGGCCAAAGCACAACGTCGAAGCAATCAGACATTCAGATTGGCATCAACAGAAATCGCTGAACAACAGAGGTGCCACTAAAAGATCATATTGTGGACACAACGGTAGCATCACGTACACCTGACCTTAATTTGGTTCAGTTATAAGTACACAGCTGCTTGAACTTTATTAACTCGCTGAACGTTTTGAGATTTGTTGAAAGTTCCTCCTTGACAGCTGACAGATTTCTAAAAATGGCGTCTTCTTTACCAATGGAAACATCCCACACTGTTCCTTACAACAAACACTGTACTGGGTCCAAAGACCAGATTGTTTTTGCTTTCTTACATTCTGCCACTACATGATCAAAGTCAAGGCTTAGATATTTAATCTGCACAAGCATCAAAGTCTCATGTTAAAACATTTTTTGGTCAATAATTATGTTTTCAAAGAAGAAAGGAATATTTAAATTGTAGATAATTAAGAAATTACTTTGCACTTAAACAAAAACAAATGTTTGGGACTCTACAATAAAAAGGAGTTTTAAGTATTATCTGAAAACTGTTAACTTTCATAACTAAATTAGACTAAGTTAGAATCCCTCTGTAGGGTCATTCAATTCTCTGCCTATCAAACTCTGATCATGCTCTCCTCCATCTTCCCAGGTGGGAGGTACAGATCTTCTGTTACAGCAACAGAAAGAAAGAAGACAGAAAGAGAGGAGAAGAAAAGGGAGCAGAGCATCTGCTTTCATCCTCCATCCAGCAGTGGAGAGTTTAGTCCTGTAAGGCTGAAAAATCTCACCAGCAGCTGAAACACGCGCGCACACACAGTCCCTCACTCCACACACAAACGCAAATCTGAAAATGTAATCATTTATAAAAATTCTAAAATACTACAGAAGCTTTTTGTTACAGTATTTGCTATCACATTCCTGATGTTTATGGCATAAAAATAAAAACACGGCTGAAGCTATTAAGTAATGTTTAAAAATGTCAGCCTTTTGTCTCATTTTTAAAGACAAAAAGGCAATTTTTGTAGGCTACCAGGGCCATCAAAACAACCTGGCTGCACAAACAACTGTTAGTTCTAAAAAGTAAAATCAGAAATTTCATTTTTTTAGACTCCTTCCACAAAATAAAAACACACCAATATAAAATATTGGTTCTAGAAGATCCATGATCCAATAAATTTTCAATAAACGTGACATAATGCAGTGCCATATTGTCCACACAGTTGGTACAGTAGACAGAGTTTCTGAAAGATGATTCGAGATGAGAGATATGAGAGAGGATGAGATGAAATGAGAGAGGATGAGATGAAATGAGAGAGGATGAGATAAGATGAGAGAAGATGAGATAAGATGAGAGAGGATGAGATGAAATGAGAGAGGATGAGATGAAATGAGAGAGGATGAGATGAAATGAGAGAGGATGAGATAAGATGAGAGAAGATGAGATAAGATGAGAGAAGATGAGCGATATGAGAGAGGATGAGATGGGATTCACACCTGTAGGGTTTTCTCACAAAATAAGTGATTGTGCTGAATTTCTGCTTCTATGAATCTTTCTTATATGTTCTCTTTTTGTCAGAACAGCAGAGGGGAGTCTGTTTTATTAAATCATCTTAAATTTATCTTTCTGATAAATCATCAGCAATGCAAAAAGTTTTCAGCATATTTTGCTCTTTTTTCATAGTTTCTGTACCTCTGGTACAACACCAGAGTAAACACTCACACTGTGTACAATAATTTATGGAGTGGACTTAGATGGGGCAAGAGAACCTCCTCAGTGATCTATTTTAAGTCTGTCACTTGATTCATTATTGCTGTCTGCATATCACACCTCCCACACTGCCTCCCTGAGTGTTTCTCCAACTCAGACCTGCTTATGTATGTATGCCATCATGGTCGTTTCTCTTTGGTTTACAAATGTCAGCATGGTATTTATGAATGTGAAACTTAATGGAATATTATGATCCATCGAGCAGATAAAGATACATTTCACAACGTGGTCCCTGAAACAGGGATTGATGACCAACGATGATTTAATAAGATTTTTTAATTAATCAATCAATTTTTAATAAAAGAAAATGTGTCCCATGGAAAACAAATGAAACAAAACATATATGGTTATAAAAAAGATAAGAAAGTCCTTGATATAAATGATAACATGTTTAATGCAATCTAAGTCAAGTTTAGTTTTAAAAAGGCCAGAGTTTTTTGGAGGACATTTGTTTTTTGGGGGTAAAACTGTATCTGATTTAACAGACATTATGTGGATCAACTGAAAGATGATGAACACCACTTAACTTTACAGCTAGACAATTAAACCAATGACCTCTGAAAACTACAGGTGGATGATCTTCATTTAGACTCATTACGAGACTCCAATATAATTTAAGGCTTTTATGTAGTTTATGTAGCCATACCAGACCCTGTTATAAAAAAACAAGTTCCTGGTTTAGTTTAAGTGTCCTTCTCTCCTAAAAGCACATGACTGTGTTTTATATTTTTAAACCACAGCTAATTTTTTATACTTTACTTCTAAAGATCTTTTAGCATGATCTTGATCAACAGTTAACTATATATTCTCAAGATCTTTCAAGCAGTTTAATATATTTGCACTGTACTTACACAGTGAGATGAAATTAACCCTGAATCACATGCTCATGTGGTTCCTGAGAGATCAGTGAGGTTTGACTGCTCTGAGCCAGAGGGGCGTAAACTCCTGTCTACTGGGCTGCTGTTCAGCCTGTGGGGTCAAGTTTCACCTGCAATATACAGCCTAAACCATGCACACACATTCACACGTGCACTAATCTCTGCACACACAGCTGCTGTCACTTACTCGTCCTGCTTGTGTGGGATCCCGTGTGGACATGAGTAGCCTCTGTAGCTCTGATCCACACTAGCGTAGATGTGGGTGTGCTGTGGCAGCAGGGGGTCAGAGGTCGGGACGTTGTCGTTGCAGTCAGAGAGCTTTTAGTGATGAAATTTAACACTCCCTCTCTTCTGCCCTATTAGCTCCAATTTTAGGTTTTACCACTCCAGCTGTGTTTATTAAAACCTTACAGAGCAGGCGAAGGTATTTATCAGCTCCCTAAATCCAGCTGTAAAGATGCAGTCAGAGGAAAACAAAATACACACACACACGCACACACACTAAGGTAACCATGTCAAAATGTGTTTTAAAATATGTAAAAACAAAAAATTAAGAGAAGCATATGTGATCTAAATGCAGCAGGTTTAAAAAACTGGAAGGCAGACTGAGACTGAAGGAGAACTCACAGAGTGACACGCCCACCAGTTCATGATCCACTTCCAATGTCTCACTTACAGTATGAACACATGCTCTTAACAGCTAAAGGCCCAAATTGACCACCACTTCCATCAGTCATCTGTGATTGGCCCTGATCTGTGCTGTGATTGGTTAATTAGCCTCATCTGTAACCATTACTGAAGACAGGCAGCTGTGGCTGAAAAAAGGACAAGAAAAATAAAAGAGTTGTAAACGGACACCTCTGGGGTTGAAGTGTCACTTTACTGCCTCGACAGAATGCCAAGAATCAGACAATGACAAACACACACACCTGAGGAGCGCACACCTTTCACAGAACCAGGTTTCATCATTTAAGATTTAAAGAGAAATATGCAAATAACAGCATGGCGTTATGAGGACATCATGTCAGCAGGTCGACAACATTTCATCTGGCAACAGTTTCTAGATTAATACAACAGAACCAGTCAGATAATAAAGATCTGCTTGTTAGGTTTGACACATGGATAAAAAAACAAACTTAAAGCTTGAAAAGCAAAAGAGGTGAGGAGGGTAAAAATCCCTACGTGGGAAGGGAAAGCAACAAGACGAGAGTGAGGATGTGGAACACGATGGAGACCGAGTGGAAAGGAGGGAACAAAAAGCCCAGGCTGACTCATGGCCTCTCTCAGCCTTCTTCTCTGCACAGGAAATCTCCCCGTAACAAGAAAGAAGTTGATATAGCTGGTGTTAGGAGATCCACATAGCTGTAGCCACTATGGGCAAACCCAGGCAGCAGGAAGGAGGGCAATCCTCTGCATAGACTTCTAAATGCTGCATCTTTATTTGCTCATTTTTTGGGAGTGATTGCTGTGGGTCTCATTTTCTTCTTGGCAAGCTCAGAGTTAGAAATCTGTCCTGTATCATACAGACTACAGAACCACATTATACTTTAAACAGTCACCAGACTGAGAAATTCCAAACCCCTTTACGGAAAATGAGATCAGGGGGATTTAAATTATTCTATCTGCTGATTTTATACTTAAGCGTTCTGCTCCCAACATCTATTTCATATTACAATAATAATAAAGGGCTCCATTGAGAGCAACCGGGCAGCCCGAGGTCTGTCTGCCTGACGGGGACGGACACCCGATACCTGGCTGAGATGATGCCCAGCCAGCCACACGCCTTCAGACATTGTTAGGGCAGACACACTGCACACCCCTCCTGCCACCCGCAATCCATCCACAGCCAATTACAAGCAATTTCCCTGTGCTGGGTGGGGTGACGAGAGGGAGACAGAGAGGGAGGAAAAGCAGTTGTCAGCCTGAAGCAGACACACATGCTTCTGTTTACAAATAGACAGATACTTGGTTTAGCCATGGTAACTTAGTGATGGTGCTTGTTGGACAGACGGGTGTGTGTGTGTGTGTG
>SSNP01000009.1:1889150-1965672 GCA_006937955.1 Pachypanchax playfairii
GGGGGGGGGGGGGGGGGGGGGGGGGGGTGTTAGTCACAGTCTTTGATGGTCTGCTGGGTGGGGTGAACTTTCAGCAGGCGAAATATTTAATTTATGTATAATGTAAAAATGCCTCACAAGCATGCGTCTGTTTGACTTCTCCTTTTTAAGATCCCCCCCCCCCCCTTCCTCTTCCTCCACCTCCAGTCCCCTCTGCACCTCCAGCTTCTGTTTAACTTCCCAAAAAAACATAAAATGACTTTCCGAAACAGGAGGTGCCTGATCCACTAGAACTGGAATGTCATGGATCCCACAGGAAATCTGGTGCATCTCAAGTCGGGGCAGACTGGACGGGCAAGTGTGTGCACACAATGAGAGGTTGCACACGCACAACTGGTCAGTGGGAAGAGCATAACAAGATGAAGAAGCTCAACGAGGCCTAAAAACCTACATTTTACATACAAACCACTCTGGTTTTATATACTGCTGTGAAATGGGGAAAGTCACAGGTTCACTTACATTTAGTGTCTGTAAACTTTAATTCAATTAGAGCTTGATGTTGTTTTCTAAACTGTATCAACAATGTATCAACAAATCTTTCAGCATTCTTATGTCAAGTATCGTTTTTTTAAGAAAACTCTATCATTTATATATTTTATAAAATCTTTTTACAAATAAAACACTTTCTTAGCTACACTCATGACATCATCAGGGTGTGACCTGAGAACATCTGACAGAACTGGGAATCAAACCCTCAGTCTTCTGACTATAGGTCCACTGAACCACAGCTACCAATGACAAACAGGAATCCTTGCAAAATTCAACACATCAACAGTCTGTCCTTAATCACACAGTGAGTGATGCTTCATGGGCAGAACTAATCCCCTCCCCCACCCCCGGCTCCTCCCATCAACAGACTCACAAGTAAAAATACAACACACATTTCTTTCAGGTGTTGACTCTACGTGTCAAGTAGTTCTTGCTTTGCTGTTGTATGTTTAAATGTTTATTTTTCTAACATATTTTCCTTTGATTATATTCAGTTTATCAATGAAACAGAGTCATAACAAGTCATTTCCAGACATTACACATTACACAGAAACAACATGTCCAAGATATTTCATGGTAAAAAAACAAACTATTATTATGTGCGGATGAGTGGGCGGTACTTTCAGATCCACATCCCCTGTGTTCAGACTCTGACTAATGTAATCATGTAAACAGGATCTTGCAGCTTTATTTTTTTAATCAGTGGAAGAAGGCGGAGCCTCCCGGTCCAGCGATGTGAAAAGCTCCTCCTTAATAGCACACTACCTGCCAGCTTTGACACAGTGACCCCACACTGTGCTCTGCTGTTAAACTAAAGTGCCACACGGTAACCTCCTCACCCCAACTAACATCTCAGAACCCCCCGTAACACGTGCACCACCCTCACCTCCTAATAATAACACAATTCACTGCAAGGGGTTTGCTGTTAGACATGGAAACCCATTGAGCCTTTCATCTCAACAGACATGCACACATGCTCCAACCTTGACCTATTACACACTTCAACACACACACAGGAATGTATGTATCCTTACACACACAAGCATTGGGGAGAAAAAACACACTTTCACAAACTATGTGCTCCCAGACTAGGCAACCCTACTATTTGTGTCATCCTGCGACTCCTCCCTCTGCTTGCTGCTGGCATCACTACCTCAACACAAACACAGTAATTCTGTCATGCAGGATGCAGCATTCTTTTAATATCTCTCTTTCTTCTGCAGCCATTAGAGGAATGGCAGTGGGGGCCTGAAGGGATCTGGGACGTGGGTGAGTTGTGGGAAACCAGAGTGCAGTTTGTGGCCTCACAGCATGCAGCCCCCTCTCTCCTCCTGCTGCCCTCTCTTTCTCTATCTCTGAATCTCTTTTGGCAGAGAATCATAGAAGGCTTCATGCAGATCACATATTACAGCCTTAAATGATCTGGGAAAACATGCCCCAATAAAGCTATGTGTATATCTGAACGCTGTTCAGCTTTGAAGCAGAGCACAGACAGTTGTGTGGATTTCTCTCAGCATGTGTGTGATAATGATTGTGTGTTTTTTTTACCTCCACGTAGTCTTTGGCATGACCCCAGTCCCTCTTGGAGTCCAAGTTACCGAGGCTGAAGCTCTCCAGTTGGCCCAGGTGAATTTTCGCCACAGAACGGCTGATCTTACGAGTCACAAAGTTTGAACCTGAAACACACATGTTCAAAAATGCTTCGTTGGCACATTTTGAATTTGATTATTGCAAACGTGAGCCATAGATGTTCAGTTCATTCCAACACACACAAACAGAAAAGAAAGAGAGCAGATAAGTGAAATCAAGCCCTCATTGTTGGAGGAGATATACATACCAATATTCTTTATATCTCTCCAACACCACACACTCATATAGCTTTCCAAACCTCCACTACTTTTCCAAGCCTTCATTAGCCAAAGCAAGAAACTCAAAATTTAACTCCGAGTCAAATCAATTCGTTACCAACTCATATTACAGCCACAAGCCCCTTTTAGAACCCGGCTCTCTCATTTTCTTCTCTAATTCACTGTTTTGGTGTCAAATCTGGGCTGGAGGCCAATACAAATCTCAGACCATCTGTCTTTATACATCAAAAAAAGCAACAGGGAAGTTTCACAGAAAAATTACAACCAAACAGGACCACCGTGGTTCTGCCGGTGCAGCGACCATTCATATATCGACATCTGCCAGATCACCCTGTGGTGCTCCTCATGTGAGCCGGCACACGTGGCGATGTTATCTGGGGGAACACAAATGAGATTCTAATGACTGTTTCTATGTGGCTAGAACAGTTAAAGATGCTTTTGGGTGTTTTGGCAGAACAGTGTGGGTTGGTGTCATGTTCTCTGCTTGTGCTGAAAACACAACATGCAGAGACTGGGAATAAATGGTTCAGACCTCCAACTCAAACATCGCGTTATAAGGATGGAAATCAACACTAAATATAAAGGTGTCATATGTAATTATGTTCCCATCTGAGTTGAGGCTGCTAGTTAGAGCTTAAAGAGTTCAACTCGTCTCTTCTGCTTGTGTAAAAAGCAAAATGGAGGATATGTGAAAAAACAAGTTCAAAGGATTTCTTCAAGTTTGCATCAAAGATTTGTCTGATTTCCCCCTCGTGCGATTTTCAGAGTGCATAAATCTCCCATAGCCTTGTGTCGCCCTCTGAAGGGTTCATGCTTGTGTCTCTAAACTCAAACCTAACGTTGCCTTCAAGCTCTGTGTCCATCCTGGTTAAAACAGCACAGCTCTGACTCAACACTGTATTACTGTTCCCCTGAAGGGGAGCAAAGACTCCATTTAGACACAGGAAAATCTCATGTACCCAGTCATGCAAATGCACTAAATTTGTAGTAATTACTTCATAGTGAAGAGACAGTCCTGGGTGGGCTGAGCAGGAACAGACCAGGAAAGGTTAGACATGCTTATTTAAGAAAATACAGCATGTTGCGTGTGTTGGTCACATGACCCCCGTGTCTATGCTTCTCTGTCGCCATGTTGAACTGGAATTTAATCAAGTTTAAAAAGGGCCTGCGCAGTCTTAATGTTACAGCTTAGCTTTCTATCTACTGTTCTCAAGTCTTTCAACTAACATTTCTAACATCCATATTTAGAAACAGCACATGTTAAAAAGTGTAGCTAGATTGTAGATGGAAACCCCCTTCGATGTCAGACCTTTCCTGTCTTTGCATGATCATCTAATCCAGCCTCAGGGCCCTTCTCCAACCTGGCAGGTCATCTGTTCCAGCAGATACCAGCACTCTCACTAACTGTACTCAGATTTTTACCAACAATTACTCTTCTGCCACAGACACAAACACAACTGTCAGTTTTTCTCTCATCCGTATCAGCGAGACAGGCTCTTATTTCATCCTGAAGTGTGGGACATTTATCAAACAGCAACACACACAGTGGGAAGTAAAAAGACGCTGTCAGGCTACATTATGTCAGGTGTATGATCCAGTGCTTCTGGACTTTGACTTGTCAGATCAACTAAAAGTGATAGTATCTGAGTCCGTGCTACTTGTATTGTGAACATCCTGCCTGTGTTTCAAAACACTCCTAGTAAAAGTACAATATCACGGTTCAGTTTGATTTAACAGAAGCAGAAACTACTCTGACAGAAAAAAAAATGAAGCAAAAAATCTCAAAGAAAAGCCAAATTAAATGATCAGAAATAATTACTGTTTATTAAAAAGGTTCTTTAAATTATGTCTTGATGGTTTTTCAAATTAAATATGATGATCCTGAGTTCACGGACAACAGCCTGCAGTGTCTTCCTAAAACCATCGAGTGATTTCCTCTACAAAATTTGTTTTAAATGGATCCTATTATTTAAAAAAAAAACTCAGACTAAGATTTATTTTGAAAAAGCCAAGTACAATATTTTCAATGAAATTCAGTTTATTTTTTTTGGAAAAGTCCCAATTCAAACAAAACTTAAATGAAGGAATTTACCATAGAAGACTTTTATACAGTATTTGTGTGCAATTAAATAGTCCAACTAAATCAATTTGATCCAATTAAAATAAATGAAAAAGTAAAAAACTGTTCTCAGATGATGACTGGGTCAGTCCTCTCCATAGAGCTAAGGCAATGCAACAAGAGCTACAGTAAATTAGAAAACTGAGGTTAGATTTGATCCAGCGTCTAAAAAAAACTTGAGTTTGCAGGTTAAATGAAGGTTGACAAAACTCTGCAAAACCCGTTTGGCTCTTAAAAAGGTGTCAGAGGAACGTGGTGTAGCACAGTGCACCAATCAGTAATAAAGTCTATTATATCCCCCTGAGCACACCTGTAGCCTCCTTGTAAAGCTCACACCTCTGTTTAGAGTGGCTCTGCTCCCCGCCATCTCTAATTGGTGCGGTGTGGACCAGAGTGTGGGGCCAATGGACGGGTCTGTTTGGCCTTAGACAAAGCCTGCTCTGTTACCGGCCCTAGTGTTAATGTGTTTCCTTTACTGGCAGCGGCACTCCAGGACAGCCAGAAGGAGGGGGGCAGCGAGGGTGAGGGGAGCCGGGAGGGGAGCTGACAGGAGGTTCTGAGCCCTAACGGGGCAGTGGTGGCCGTTTAACCTTGCCCGCAGCACGGCGGAAAGTCTAATAAAACCGTGGGCCATGAAAACTGAGCAGACAGCAAAACCCATGCCAGAAACTGACACTCACTCACTTTCTCTCCTTCACTCTCACATAACTGCTTCTTTTTTCCACCATTCCTTTTCATTTGTTGGCCAGAGAAGCAACAGGAAAAGCGTAGAACACGAGCTCCGTTGGCACAGCTGGGCTCAAGTATGGAGAGGAAAAGGAGGAGGAGGAGGGTGATGAGAAATGTATGGAGATGTCTCCCATCCAAAGCCAGGCCATGTGGGCCAAGACAGGATGGGGACAGGAGCTGTCAGCTGGGGGCAGGGGGCAACGGGCAGGGGGAGGAAGACAAGGGACTGTGGATTTGAGGAGATTTTAGCACAAGAGGCCCTAGTTACTCAATAGATTCTGGTTTTTGAGCCACATTGGGAAAGAAAGGTGACTTTTAAAATCTTGAACTGTGTGACGGCTTAGACCTTACACACCCAGACCTCAAAAAGTCTGACTCACACTCATTTATATTACTGTCTGTCAGTGTATTTATGCACATTTACTGAAACTAAACCACAGTGTGATTTATTCAAATCTTTCCTCTGTAACATTTATTCTGAAGACATATTGTGTGGTTGTGGCAAAACTGAATGGTACATTAAGGTCTGGAAAAACTGAAATACTATAAGTTTTAACGCTATATAAACCAAAATTTTGAATCATGCAAAAAAAATCCAATTAATCTTTAATGCTAAATTTACTCAGGTAGAACATGCACTTCCTCTCGATGCCAGCTTTCCTTGTCCAGTTTTAGACCATGTGTACATTTCCATCATCTTGCAAATCTTTTCCAAGGAGATTTTTATGATGTTACAGAGTTCTTCTTTTTCTCAATAAATATATGGAATGGCTGAGTAACCTGGACTGTTTTAACGAGTAGCATTTTAAAAATAGAAGAATGGATTGTTGACTTTTCTGTTAAAAGCTGAACACCTACGTTTTTACTGGCTATCTGAGTTATTTCTGTCATAAGCTCATCTCAACTGGACAAAAACAAAAAATAAAAATAGGTAAAACATTATTATCATTTCCTTAGTGTTGTCATAGAAACTCTTTGGTTACCTGAACACATATCTGCACACCTGTTTTGGAATTCAACCAGAACTGTAAATCCCATAATCCTTCTCTGTCTTTGATTAATGGCCTTGGGCAGTGAATGGCTTTGCGGTAGAGTTAAAGTGAAAAATGTAACCCTTAATTTCCACATCTACTCCCTTTTAGGATTTAGGTCAACACTCTAAATCTATTTACACTAAAATGAATGCATAGTCATCTTTTGCACATCCTCTCTATCTGCACTGAGTTCCTGGAAACATATCTGACAAGCAGGAGCGGTGAGTGATTCTGCAGGAGTCTTCAGTGGGCTTGCAGATGGTGTTCAGGAGGGAGGTCAAATTCCTCCTCGACTGTCAGTGTCTGCCATCATCATTATTGCACAATTCCTACTCTGACTGATGGGAGAATATTTGTGTTACATCCAAGACAGGTCGTGCACTCGGCTCTGCCAACATCGTGTCTATTGACACCTGTAAGGCTGCGGCCCTCATTCTGATCCGACTGAATTGACAAGAGAAGAAGAAATGTGATCCAAAGAGATTTGATATTAAGCTGATGAGTTGCAAAGTATCCAACAATGTCCTGGAAAGCCTTTTTTAAAAGTAAGTAGAGTCCATAAAGGACAGGAAAGGTGCAGGGAAAGAAAGAGGAGATGTAACATGGTGTTCTTCAGGTGGACAACTCAAAGCTCCACCTCCTTAATGCGGAAACGAGTCGTTGTTGTGACTGACATCATCAAGGTTTCACAAAGTCAACCAACATTAACACACTGATTCTAAACTTTTCAGCTTTTGACTCGTAAATAATGTAGTTGTTTGAAACCAACCATTGCTGATTAAAGAAACTGTGTTAATAGATCAATTACACAAAAAACAAATAACAATAATTATACAGCTTTTATCCATTTAGGGCAACAGTTTTAACGTCTTGTAAAGTTTTTTCATAATTTTTCTGCATTTCTGGAGATCATCTCAAAACCCCATACTTGGTATTTAATGATTTAAAGTGGAATCACGAGCCCAGCTGTGGTAGCAACCATGATACACTGACACCTTGACGTTCAGTTGTCTTCCTGCAGAACCTGGTGGAACTGACAAAGGTTGAGAAACAGACTATCATATGTTCAACTTGTGCAATCACATCACTTAAAGTGAGCACTCAGTCATCAAGATACTTGGTTGCTTTGGTGATCTGGGACAACAAACACTGATTGGAGGTTAGTAATGGGTATGAGTAAAAGCTGAAACCTAAATGAACATGTCTGAAAATCAGAAAAAGAAAAGAACCTGACTCAAGACTGTGAGAGGTGTGAGAAGTATAAACAATTCTGTCATCAGCTTTGCCCGGAGTCTTTCAAATCTTCCTCACCTGGCCAAAGTTCAGATGATGTTTAGACTGTGCTCTTTCAGCCTTTTCTCATCAACACCAAACAAAACGAAAACCAAAAATGCCATGTCAGCATTGGGTTCTATCTTAAAGGACATTGACAAATCCCCATGAAATCCACTGACCAAGTTATTCCCACCTGAAGACTCCTTTGAAAATAACCTTCTTAATAAATGGAAAACATATCATCTTACAAATCTATGGTGAGATCTGACCTTTTGGACTCAATCTCAACAAAAGCAGAAAGATGAAACCAAAGCATGTGGACGCTGAGCAGCTGTATGTGTGTTTAAAGGGGCAGCACTGATTTTGGCTGTTATTCTGACTTTCCTAATGCTAACTGTTCTTCTCTTCTGGCATAACAGTATATTATTCTGTCCTGTCGAGCATGAACCACAGAGCTCCCAGGAACAGAGATGGATGCCCTTTCCTAAATAAACCAGCGGATAAAACTACTACTGGAACTGCAGCAACAGCAACGTTGTATACACATAAAACACTAGCTTTAAACCAACAAAATGCTAATAACTCTAAGTTAAATCAGACATTTGTCCTTCAGGGTCAAAACAGAATTGAAGGCAACTTTCAGGTGAAGTGCCTTAATTGAATAAAATGACCAAATAAACACAAGAACTGACTATTTTAACAAGTTTCCCTGCTGATCCGGCTTTCCAAGAGACCAGGGAACTGAATTGTCTCATATGTCAACACAATATGGATTCTATTTAGCACCCTTGCTAATGCTAATCCCTCTCATCAGACTCACTGGGAGAAATGTTTGTTATGGCTAACAGCTAAGCTAACCAGTGAAAAGCAAGAAGCAGTGTGGCCCAGTCCGCAGATATGGACTTCTGTTTGCTTTTCTTCATGCTGGATTTACACAGGCGTACTTTATTCTACATGACTGTTCGATTCAAATGTTTTGTTGTAGAAGAATGAAAATCAGATGTTTATTGGTAGACTGTTCACAGGTTTACAGGAACGGTAAGAGAAACCAGAAGCACATTCCTGCCAGGATTAAGTCATCCTGAGCTCTGTGAGAGACAGAAATCTCTGCTGAACCTCATGAAGGTTCTCTGTCCTCTGCTGCCGTCCCAACAGCCACTACAACATGACCAACCACTCCCTTCAGCCAAGGCCTTTCCCCTAAACACCCACAAGCATCCTTAGACAATGACATTACATCATTTCTTGTGTGTATAGGTGAAACAGACATGATTAACAGATAATTCTTTATCTGTTTTGGAGAGTAAAAAAAAATCTATCATCAATGTAAAGGACAGTGTTGAATGCATTTATGTTTTCTTTAGTTTTTTTTCATTTCTAATATGAGTTGCCTAAAACTTTGTTTATTTCTTTTCAAATAAGATATTTTGCCAATTTTGAAAGATTTGTGCATTTTTGCTGCAACAAAAGCAAATGTCATTACAAAAAAGAAATAAAAGAAAAGGAAGCCAGTGAAATCCAGGAGCCCAGGACATCCAGTTAGTACAACATATATCATCTTGCAGTAAATGATTTAAAGTTCAACTTTACACACCAACAAAGAACATTAAGTACCAACTTCTTCCCAACAAAACCTTTCTATGATGGTCTGCACTGCCAAACGCCTCCTCAGTATGGCAGCATGAGGGTCACAATGGGCCCTGGAGGCCTGAGTAAACACCGGCCAACACAAGCGCCGCAGTGGGTTGTGCAACGCAGCCGTGGGACATCTGGCCACATCACAGCTCTGCGTTCCTGCTTTATGAGCAACAACAGTCATAACTTATAGAAACAACGTTAAAAGAGCAACCTCAATGGTCTACTGGAGAGAAATGCTGATCGTAAGAAAAGGAGGAGGACTCCAGAGAAAAGAAGAAATGGGGAAAGAAGCGTGTGGTGAGAATGTGAAGATAGAAGCAAGAAGGATATGAGAAAGAGCTGACCATGAACCAAAAGGCTGACATCATGTTATCTGGACGGCAGCAAGCTTTGCCTTATAAGGTCATCATTTCTAGAGCTTGCGTATCTCTATCACTTTGATTTAACAGCTATTTAAAGTATTTTAGTATTTAAAAGACTGTACTTAAAGGTTATTTTCCAGATTAGCAGTCAGCAGTGTAATTTTCAATTACTTCTTTAAAGAAAACATTTGGCCCCTTGACAGCAACACTAAAAAACAACACTGAGTTTATCGACTTTCTTTTAACTCTGTTTGACTTCATCTAATTCTTCATTACAAGCCGCCAAAAAACGACCATTTCTGCTGAACTGACAGTAACCTACACCCGTTCTCACACCTATCTATCTGTGGTAACCCATTTACTGGATGACCCCTGACCCTGGATGGGGTCGTGGCCAGTGCCTTCATTAGGGGATAAATCATAAACACCTGAGCAGCTGACCTGGGCACAGCTCTGGGGCTCCAGTCATGTGCTATTAATTTTGAGTCACGGTGGCGTGTAAATCGGGTTAAACCAGCGCTGGCGACCCTCGAGGCTCACAGCACATATTAAAAATGTGACCACAACTGACTCACTATGTGTCAGAAGGAGTATAGAAGTGTGTGCAAAGTGCTTATAGGGGACCCGGTTCCACAGGTAAATACTTACGACTTTCTGTAGAGTGTGCAACTGAACACTCTTTATACAAACTAACAGTTCACCATGTTTTATTGTCTGTTTTACTGAGTCACAGGCTTTACGCTGCCACATTATCTCATTGAAAAACAATTATTAAGATACAATTATTTAGATATTTATTTTTAATATATGTTACCTGGAGATTCTATTAATCCTTTCACTGGGACAAAATTAACATTTCATGTTTTAGTGAATTTATGTTGACTGTATCCTAGTTTGGGTAAATACTTCCTTCAGGGAGCATCATTCCATCTGGAGCTTCAAACAGAAAACGAGGCCAAAAAAAATCAGATCCGTACGCAACAGAAATACAGATCACTTCCTGGTCTTTGAGTTCTCAAAAGTTTTTAAACATTTGTACTATTACTAAGTTTTTGTGGGAGTTTGTTCTAATTACATTCCATTATTCTTAGTAAATCCTCTACTAAAACTAAATGTGGTCCGTTTAAAGTGGATCAAACAGGTTTAGAGTGAAAGAACTCTAATTATTGAGCACATCGTTTTATCTTCTTGAGTTTTTCTTTATACATATCATCATTTGACTAACCTCTTCTCGGGCTCTCGTGGTTAAACAGGATCCCATTGACAGCAAACATGTTGTAGGCTTCACGGAAGTTTACCACAATCCAGTAGGCATAAAGCTTAGCAGCTCCTGTGATGACAAATAGAAGACAAACACAGAGAACACCAAAAATAAGTAAACAAATATAACACATAACAGTTTTTTTAACCGTAAAATCTGGAGACATAACTGGAAACGTAGTTCAGTAACAGCTACATGACTGTTACAGGTGAAAAAAAACGCTTTAGGATTTTGGGGAAAATAAAAAATACTGTCACTGAACCTTGTTTCTATGTTTCACTCTTTTTGTGTCTCTTTCTTAGAGAGAAACGGCTGAAACTATAAAAACGGAAATCTGTAAATATTTTGAAACAACAAGTAGTCATTAAACACACCACAAAAAGTAATTCAAATAGATTTAAATGCTTCCATTAAGACCACAAGCATTTAAAAAACAAAAGCAAACAAACTAATTTAGGCATAAAAACAATTCATGAGAAACCACAACTGTTGCTCTTCATGTTAAATCTGTTTACGTAAATAAAACTGTGTTTCCTGAACGCATCACCAGCTCCCTTTGGGGAAATATTTCAAACATAAACCACCACAAATCCATTTCAAGGACAAATGAAACATAATTAGATCCAACTGTCCTCATACTTCTTCCCCATGTCAGATTAGGATTTCACATCATGATGTCCACCAAAATGTTTTACAGCTGGCAAATAAAAGCTGTGAGTTTACATCAACTGCAACTTTATGAAAATAGAAGCAAGAAATGAGTTCAACCTATTTTAACCACCGTCATGCTACACAGCCTTTAACTTAAATGTACAACGTTTGGAATAAAGGATTTACAATAGTAACAGATCATCGTGTTGATAAATAAAAGCTTTAGAATTTTTCAAATGACCCTTTAACCAATCAGAAAACTGTATAAATAACATCTCAGTTTCAGAAACAAAGTTTAAACCGAATGAAGCAGATTCCTTTAAATTTCATATTTAAAATCCAATTCAAATCCCGTTTTAATATACTGTACCACTTTAATCCATTTCATTTAATCATTTAGTAGTTCCATCCATTTTTAATTCAGTCCAGTAGTCAGATTCAGATTTAAATCTAATTACACATTCTGGTTTAAACCACTTTATCCACTATAATCCAGCCAGAAACAGAAAATGAGCATCAAACAGACGAGGTTTAGTCAGATTTGCAGATGATCCACAGAGTGACTGTGGAGATGAAGAACTCATGTAAAACGACTTACTACACACTATCAGTCAGAATGAGTTGAAAGATATTGAGATAATGGACATTAAAATGCTATATCATTCATCCCCACTTGGAAAGTTAAAAATACAAAAATCAAACGGTGGCCATGTTTGTAAAACAAATGCAGCCACAGTAAGAGCTGAGAAGCTCCAATGAAGCAGACTTTAAACTAAAAAAGGGAAATATAATACTTTATAGAAAAAAAATGTTTAAAACTTGTTATTTTTAGAGCCGTGTTTGCAACACTGAATGTAATAAAAGTTCACATAAACATCAAAACTGCTTGATTTTGTCTTAGAAAGAAAACAACTGGTAGAAGAATAAGCTCATAAAAAAGACACACAGTTGAATTCCAAGTTTACCGCGTGCCACGGTTATACAAATCATATGTTAGAGTCAGGGGCGTGACCCAGAGACTCCTGCTGATTGACTAAAAGCAGCTCTGTGCTCTCACCGACCTCCTGCTCCTCATCCTCCCTTCTCCTGTAATGAGCTGAATACCAAAGCAAATGAAGGGAGGTGCCTGTTGATTAAGGCGTAGGTCAGGCTGTACACGGGAGGTGACCATGGCAACCACTGCCTTCCTCCTCAAGAAGGAACGTGCTTCCCTGTCAGCTTCAGATCGAGTGCTGACAGATGGGGAAAGTGTCAGTCGGGGGAACATTTAGACAACAGAGAACATAAAACCTGATCGCTAACACACGTGTAGAACCTGTGTGTGCCTGTGTGTGTGTTAGCTGAAAGTGAGTGTTGAGTGCTGTGGATATAAAGGTGTCTTTGTTAAACTGAGAGCCACTCCAGTCCTCAATCAGACGTTTGGCCTCGGGGTGTGGAGAGAGCTCAAAGGGAGTCTGAGCACTGAAGCACTCCTCTTTTAAACTCACACACACAAATATTCAGAAATGCAAAATAAAACCGCTGAGAGGAATCAACCACTCTCCGTCTGTGTGCCCTGACATGTGTATCTCTAACAAATGTGAGGAGAGATAGAGAACTGAACAGTAATGACGATTTCCCAGTGGATCTGCAGCTCAGCGCACATCAGTGTGAGTTACCGTAAGGTGAACGAGGGTAGAAGGGAGTGGTCTCCCTCTGCGGGATCTCCTGGACCTTGCCGTAGAGTTCGCTGGTAGATGCCTGGTAGAATTTAACGCTGTTGGTCAGACCACATGTCTTGATGGCATCCAGGAGACGCAGCGTGCCAACTCCATCCACGTTAGCGGTGTACTCGGCCAAGTCAAAGGAGATCTGTGAAAAAAAGGAAAAAAAAAATTTTTTTACATTAACATGATGTCTTAATAACATGTAGATGGAAAAATATATGTTTAAATAATTTTTTTTTTTTTTTTAACTTTTTAAAACACTCAGAATCTCACTTGTGACCTCAGTCACAAGTTTTACATTTAATTTCAGACTGTTAACAAATAAAAACTTTATTTAATCTGATCTGGTTAAATGCAGCTGGGATTTTTGTTTTTTATATTTATAGTTTCTTTATTTTTCTGAAATAATTTTGTGTTTGGTTGGTTTTTAGTTTTGACCCATATTGTTTGTTCTTTAGTTCATTGTCATGATTGTTTTCATCTTCTGAAATGTTTTATATTGTGCTCTAAAAGATTTAAAAAATATTTTTAGAAAATGTATTTTCTGAAAATAGATTTTTATCTCGTAATTTCTAATGAAACAGTTTTGACAAAAGAAAACTTTGTTATCCACAATGTTTTTTTTTCTTTTATTTTGTGTAAAAAACATTATCAAGATGTTTTTTATTTTTTGCTGTATATTTTCTTAAATTTGGGGGATTCTGTTTTTTAAAAAGTACTTTGTTTCCACATGGTTATTAATTAATGATACTGTGTTAATGTACCATCTGTTGTTGTTTTTTTTATTCTGTGTTGTTGGATGAGTCCTTTAATCTAGATATTTCATTACTCTGTTCTGCTTTACAGTATTTTCTTAAAGACTTTTTTAGATTTTTTTTTTATTAATATTTTATTCCTAAGAATCAATTTTTCCATCTCACGTAGTTTTTTTCAGTGGTCGTTCCAGTTGGTTTATTACGTTTGGAAAAAAATCTGCAAAACAAAGAACTAAGAAACATCCCAGCGAGTTGTGCAGGATAAATGTTGCATTTAGTTACAATTTATTTTATAAACAACGTAACCACAAATCTTCCAGAACAAAGTTAACAAAAAACTTTTAGATTCTGAAGCCCATCAGAAAACCTCTTAATTAATACTCCAAATCCCAGAATCCCCGTTTCTACAGCAGGTGGCCAAGAGGGGAGGGAACTTCATAAACACTTGGAGGGAAATTAGGTTTAAATTCGAAATGGCTGTGCACACACATGACTCAGTGTGTGTGTGTGTGTGCGTGTGTGTGTGTGTGTGTGTGTGTGTGTGTGTGTGTGGGTTTGTATTTCTGACCTCCTGGGGACCCGTTTCCTGACTTTTACTATCTTTCTGGGGTCCGAGGGTTCTTGTGGGGACCAAAGCCTGGTCCCCATGAGGGGGACTCCCCTTTTTAGGGTTAGGGGTTAGGTTTATAGGTATGGTGTGAATAGAGTTTTAGTTAGTCTTAGGGTTAGTTATAGATCAGTAATGGTTAAGGTTAGTAAAAGGGTTTGGGTTAGGTATAAATCTAGTTACTAAAATCAATGGAAGTCAATGGACGGTCCCCATAAGGATAACAAAACACACTTGGGTGTGTGTGTGTGTGTGTGCGTGTGTGTGTGTGTGTGTGTGTGTGTGTGTGTGTGTGTGGGTTTGTATTTCTGACCTCCTGGGGACCCGTTTCCTGACTTTTACTATCTTTCTGGGGTCCGAGGGTTCTTGTGGGGACCAAAGCCTGGTCCCCATGAGGGGGACTCCCCTTTTTAGGGTTAGGGGTTAGGTTTATAGGTATGGTGTGAATAGAGTTTTAGTTAGTCTTAGGGTTAGTTATAGATCAGTAATGGTTAAGGTTAGTAAAAGGGTTGGGGTAGGTATAAATCTAGTTACTAAAATCAATGGAAGTCAATGGACGGTCCCCATAAGGATAACAAAACACACTTGGGTGTGTGTGTGTGTGTGTGTGTGTGGGTTTGTATTTCTGACCTCCTGGGGACCCGTTTCCTGACTTTTACTATCTTTCTGGGGTCCGAGGGTTCTTGTGGGGACCGAAGCCTGGTCCCCATGAGGGGGACTCCCCTTTTTAGGGTTAGGGGTTAGGTTTATAGGTATGGTGTGAATAGAGTTTTAGTTAGTCTTAGGGTTAGTTATAGATCAGTAATGGTTAAGGTTAGTAAAAGGGTTTGGGTTAGGTATAAATCTAGTTACTAAAATCAATGGAAGTCAATGGACGGTCCCCATAAGGATAACAAAACACACGTGGGTGTGTGTGTGTGTGTGTGTGTGTGTGTGTGTGTGTGTGTGTGTGTGTGTGTGTGTGTGTGTGTGTGTGTGTGTGTGTGTGTGGGTTTGTATTTCTGACCTCCTGGGGACCCGTTTCCTGACTTTTACTATCTTTCTGGGGTCCGAGGGTTCTTGTGGGGACCGAAGCCTGGTCCCCATGAGGGGGACTCCCCTTTTTAGGGTTAGGGGTTAGGTTTATAGGTATGGTGTGAATAGAGTTTTAGTTAGTCTTAGGGTTAGTTATAGATCAGTAATGGTTAAGGTTAGTAAAAGGGTTTGGGTTAGGTATAAATCTAGTTACTAAAATCAATGGAAGTCAATGGACGGTCCCCATAAGGATAACAAAACACACTAGGGTGTGTGTGTGTGTGTGTGTGGGTTTGTATTTCTGACCTCCTGGGGACCCGTTTCCTGACTTTTACTATCTTTCTGGGGTCCGAGGGTTCTTGTGGGGACCGAAGCCTGGTCCCCATGAGGGGGACTCCCCTTTTTAGGGTTAGGGGTTAGGTTTATAGGTATGGTGTGAATAGAGTTTTAGTTAGTCTTAGGGTTAGTTATAGATCAGTAATGGTTAAGGTTAGTAAAAGGGTTTGGGTTAGGTATAAATCTAGTTACTAAAATCAATGGAAGTCAATGGACGGTCCCCATAAGGATAACAAAACACACTTGGGTGTGTGTGTGTGTGTGTGTGTGTGTGTGTGTGTGGGTTTGTATTTCTGACCTCCTGGGGACCCGTTTCCTGACTTTTACTATCTTTCTGGGGTCCGAGGGTTCTTGTGGGGACCGAAGCCTGGTCCCCATGAGGGGGACTCCCCTTTTTAGGGTTAGGGGTTAGGTTTATAGGTATGGTGTGAATAGAGTTTTAGTTAGTCTTAGGGTTAGTTATAGATCAGTAATGGTTAAGGTTAGTAAAAGGGTTTGGGTTAGGTATAAATCTAGTTACTAAAATCAATGGAAGTCAATGGACGGTCCCCATAAGGATAACAAAACACACTTGGGTGTGTGTGTGTGTGTGTGTGTGTGTGTGTGTGTGTGTGTGTGTGTGTGTGTGTGTGTGGGTTTGTATTTCTGACCTCCTGGGGACCCGTTTCCTGACTTTTACTATCTTTCTGGGGTCCGAGGGTTCTTGTGGGGACCGAAGCCTGGTCCCCATGAGGGGGACTCCCCTTTTTAGGGTTAGGGGTTAGGTTTATAGGTATGGTGTGAATAGAGTTTTAGTTAGTCTTAGGGTTAGTTATAGATCAGTAATGGTTAAGGTTAGTAAAAGGGTTTGGGTTAGGTATAAATCTAGTTACTAAAATCAATGGAAGTCAATGGACGGTCCCCATAAGGATAACAAAACACACTTGGGTGTGTGTGTGTGTGTGTGTGTGTGTGTGTGTGTGTGTGTGTGTGTGTGTGTGTGTGTGTGTGTGTGTGTCCAGGACGGACTCAGCCTCCAAATCAGGCATGATGGTTAAAAGCCGCGCAGGTTAGCCGACACCTCACCTGCAGTGAGCAGCGAGGGCTCCAACCCTTTTAATGCTTTCACAGCAGCACTGCACACATGGTCAGATAAAGACCCCTTATTTAAAGTTGGGACTCTGAAAACACTGAGTCTCTATTCCCTTCACAGTGCACACACACTCGTGCACAAACGTTGACAAACACACTGCGAGTAAGTTTGATCAGGTTCAATTACCTTCTGCAGCTCAGTGTAATTACCTGTGACGCTCCACTCAGGCTTTTACTTTACATTCTGGCATTTTAATTTACATTTTCATCATTTACAAGAGAAAGTGAGAGACCACTTTATACATAGAGACACGTTACATAAAGTCTATTTATACCCAGAAACAAGAAACAGGTCATTTTAAATCCCATTTCCAACTAAACACAAAACCCAAAGAAAGAAAGTCCCTCTGATGCCGAGACTCACAAAGAAACTTTCAATTTACTCTCCAATTCTTTATAGTTACATATTAATAATCAAGGATTTCAATTATACAACATGTTTTAATATGTATATTATGTATATGTAATAATAATATTTAGTGCTACATTTTATAATACGGAGTTCTTTCTGTATTTCTATAACTGTAGCTTGTAAGTCTTGTTTTTCCTTTACAGATGAAGTGCACAGAACACACTAACACAGCAGGTATCAAAACCAGCTGACAGGGGCAGGGTCCAGGACACATTGACAACTTAAATCAAACAAATTGCTTTAATGCCTCCATTCTCTGCCATTATGTAAGGCCCAGCCTGAGCGCTGACGGTTTTAAGGCCAAACATGTGTGCACGTTGCTGTGTGTGCATGTGTGTATGTGTTTAGGGGTGACTGCTGGGCCCCTCAGACAGCCTGGCAGATATTGTTCTGTTCTGGGAAACTAGCCAGGCTCTGTCAGCATTGGGGGTCCACTGACAAGGAAATATTTTGCCTGCGAGAAAGCCAGCAGTTTAAAAAGTTTCTAAATGTTCAGGATGTTCATGCTGCATTCGGCGGTTTGATTTCTTTCCTGCTCACACGGGGGCCTGTTGAAATGCATGCTTGACACTGTGGAATGAGACACCATGCATGTGTGTGCACGTGTATGTGGGTGTGTGCACACTTCTACTTGTGTGTCATGACAGATGTTTAAATATGAGCTACGTTTCTTCAGCCATGACCTCTGCATACCTGCATGGCCTTAAACACAGGAGAACACGTAGATATTTAGCTGTATATACAAGTGTAGTCGACCCGAGATCTGCTCCACACAGAAGACACTTTCATCAGGGCACAGAAAGGGAATACTACTACTGTTACTACTACTACTAATAAGAATCATAACAATAACAATAATAATCATCATCATCATAATAATAAGACACTTTTTGTCTACGTCACTATTCCGTTTTACAAGTTTTTACAGCTTTATGATAATTATTCTTGTTTTTCTGCAGTTTTTATTTATTTCACTGCATGTATTATTCTAGGTTTTGTCTCTGTGCAGCTTTGAGGTACTTTAAACTGATCAAGACCTTTCCAGTAGGACCTCCCACAGTTTTATTGACATCTAGTACAAATTTAAATTGATAAAAACATAAAACTGTCACATCAGGCAGAGAACAGAAAGTAGTGAAAGTCCCAACACTGCTCACCAGTAAATCACTTTCTCATTAATATGGACTTTATCCACAAACACTAAAAATCCAACACATTTCTGCCAACATGAAACACCAAAAACAAAATAAAATGAATCATATTAAATCACTAAAACACCCTGAAGGCAGAGGAGACAGAAAGAAGCAGAGGGAAACTGGCATTCAGGAAACAAAGTGTGTTTATTGCTGTGTGAAGGGTGTGTGTGTCTGGAGAGAAACCACAGTCATTTACACCTTTACCTTTTATCACATTACAGGCCAAGTGAAATTAGAGCAGTTGTGTGTTAATGCAGCAAAGACAAACAGGCTGATTTTCCCTCCAGGAGAAATACCCACGCAGTCCCAGACGATGACTTAATAAGTAACAACACAGTCAACACCAACTGTCACAATCAGTTCAGATTGTAATGAAGGGGCTCAACATGGTGATGAGTTTCCATGTTTTCACAATCTCCCTGCTGTAGCCTAAGCTACTGTTGCTGTATGTGAGCCCACACTAAAGGCTGGATCTCCATCACCATGAGCTGCTGCGTAGTGATGAAACCTGAGGGGGAATCTCTCCCCCTCCAGTCCCGTCTTGTTGGAATTGTGTCACTCAAGCTTGTCTGTGCATAAACACCCAGACACACACCTTTTAGAAAAACATCAGCACTATTTTTCCCTCATATGATGCCAAATTGGCCTTTCCCTAAGAGGTTGACAATCTAATACAAAGAAATATTAAATAAAATAACAAGAGATATTTAATCTGAACATGACACAAGAAGAAAGTGACAGTAAGGTGTGGATGAATGACGTTACATCATCCAGCTGGAATGTTGTTTTTTATCTCACAGTGTCTTGATGGGAAAAGAGAGTCCTTAAAATGGATCACATTAGCAGTGTCACTCTCAAGTCTGAGCAAACACCAGGTAAACTACAGCTATGAATACCTGAGGAGCACTTTGTTAGAAAGAAGCATTGTTTTGGCTTACTGAGCTGTAATTAACCTGCACCTGAAGGAAGTCTAAACAGGGAGTTTATTAATAGAGTTTTCATTTGACACAAGTTCTAACAATAACATAGTTTAGATACTTTAAATGATATATGAGCTGTTCTCTAGCAGGACTGATGATAGACACAAAAAGAAAGCAGGAAATAAAAAACTATGAATGAGCCTAAAAAGCAGCTTTATGACTTCTTCCTTTCTAAAAATCTTTTACCTTCAACATTTACTCTACGTCTCCTGCTGGAAACGTGCAGGTAAATTCCTAATAAACAACTTTATGTGCTTTAGTTTCTCTAAATCACTCTAGGTGCTCGCAAATTCATTGGTTTTGTGTTCAAAAACTTCCCTCTGCATGTTTTCAATGAATTTCTGGCTGTAAGTGGGACATTTTTGGCGTCTGTGCATGTGTTGTTATCAGACGTACAAGAATGTGAACTTTGAAAGAGTAGCAATCAGTTCAAATCACTGTTTCCTCTTTTCTTTCCTCTCGTCTTTTTGTAAGGATGTAAATGCTACACTCATATGCTGCTTTCCTCAAGAAAACAGGAACTTTATATAAAATCTATATATGCAGCAGTTTTCCGCCGGTTCCCTGCATGTGTGCAGAGATTGAGCTGTTGTTTTTACTTTAAAGAAAAGACGTTCAGATGTTTCAAATTCATTCATGTTTTCTTCAAAATAAAAAGCCCTTCCTTGTGTTTTCTACCTCAATCTTGTTTATTAGGGAATATGTTTAAAGGCTGTAAAGAAAACAAAAACTGGTCCATCTGCTTGGCTGTAAGTCTTTTATGGAGATAAAAATTACCACTAAAATTGTTTTTATGTTTCATGGCAACCTGTTAAACAAAAATAAAATGCTTAGGCTTGACTTCAAAACAGATTTTATCCCTCATTTGTTCAGGTGTTTCTTTTATAGCGGCCATTCACTGTATGCACCGGTAAGTCCTGACACAATAACCTGACGGGACGCTAAACACTGAACTACTTAAAGAAGGCTTAAACGATGGGATTTATAAGATAAACTTAAGTGCCTTGAGCATAAAAGAGAATTCAGGTCGAACATTAATTTTGTGAACCTCGGATATGCACATGGCAGGACAAGCATCCACCCACTAATCTCTCCCTCTGATGTTCACTCATCATTACAATCACATCCCAATCTCTGCATTTTTGTGCCTAATTACAGGCGTCTTTTGCTCCATCAGTGTGAGTGTTGCTGCAGCTATGGCAATGAACAAATACAAGTACACAGATCAGGTGAATGGGAAGAAGACGGAGTGAGGGTGGGAAGCTGATGTATGCAGAGTACGTGCAGTGAGAGTGTGTGTCAGGACAGGTAGACCGAGAGCTAGAGATCGACTGTCAAATTCAGGATTTATGAAACGGAGTCTGGAAAGTCCCGTCTGTCTTCTGGCACTCCTCTCTATCTGCTGTCTGTCCTCTCTTCATAATGACACTGATATGAGCAGGTGCTGACCAGTCGCTCTTCTCTGATGGCATCAAAACAAAGAAAATATGGATTTCTGAGCCAAAGCAATCAGTGCATGGTCCAGCGCTCATCGATTTATTCAGATGGTGTTCCCAAAAACTGCCAGATATGCATCTTCTCAAACAGCATCACGATAAGTAATGAACATGGTGATGGTGAAGAACGTATCTCAGATCCTTTTTACACAGAGTACTAACGTCAGACTTCCTGAGGTTCAGATATCTCTGCAAATTAAAAAACATACATGCGTGTATGATGGATATTTTAATCAACTAATGTTTTTGGACCAATAAATGTTTTTTTTTCTACATTTTATAGAACCAAAGACTTCAAATGTTAAAGTTTATTTTAAGGCTGTTAAATTCTTACTGAGAGCATTGATGTGATAATTCCTTCTTCCTCCACTTCACACGTTAGCAGCCGACCAGGACAGGATTACTTCAAAGCTTTCAGTGTGGAGGTGCTAAAGGACCCCCATGTTTGGGACCCCCTGTCAGGACTCCCTTGCACCCCCGTCCCTCCCCACTTCACCACCCACCCAGCTGGTCTTCCATTTGGCTGTACTGAGAATCTTCCTGATTTTAGAAGGTGGGGGTGGTAAAAGGATTTAAGGTGGTACATTTTCCTTTAACCTCTTTTCTCCATATCTTTCAGTATTTCTTTACCCACAAACCCCTGCTGACATGTTCCTCCCATCCTGGATCTTACTTGATAAACAGTGTGAGCAGAAGAAAGCACCAGCACACATCAATTCCTTCAAGATTCAAGAGCTTTTGTTCTTATTATTTCAACATAATAACATTTTCTCTGATCTCTTGGCTTAAATAACAGACAGGAAGCAAAAAATTGCACATGATAAAATAAAATATAGAAGATATAAAACACCTCTAAGTTTACAGGAATGAAAACAGCCTTCCACATAAACACACATCTCATCTGTGTTGCTTCTGAGCACTTAAGAATTTAACAAACAACATTCATGTTTTTGTTTTATTTTATTTTGGAAAGGCTGCATAAAAGTTTTAGCACTTTGTGCAAACAGAGATCAGTCTGAGAGCTGTATGCTGCAGGTTAGATGATGACTGATCAGAATTAAACCCTCACAGTTTATGTTCTCCTGAGACCCTCTGCTACACTTACATCTTAATGTCTTTGTAGATCCTGCCATTATGTTGACAACACACAGACACAGTATCACATGAATGTGAGGACACTCAGATGGATAAACACCTACACACACTCAGACTGCCCGCTTAGTCCTCAAAGAGACACAAAACAAGAAGAAATCCTGCAGTTTGATAAAACATCTGATCAGGTTTCTCTGCACCCCTGAACCACCTCAATCAGTCAACCCCCCGCCGCCACCACCACCCAGGACCCCAAACAGAAGCAGTTCAACAGGTGCGTGTGTTGAAGAGAACTCAGAAGGATCCAGATAACTGGGTGTTTACAGGATGTTTGTTGTCCTTGTTGAACAACACAGAAGAAAAGAATCTGAGCACTGAAGCATGATGTAAAGGAACTATTCAGAGGAAGGCAGTAAACATGTGATGATGAAATAAAGGTCATTAGAAACAGAGAAGTTGTTACTGGCTGTTCTTGTTCTTCCCAAAGTCGAGGGAGTTTTTTTAACAGCCTTTACCTTCTGCCACATTCATGACAATTAAAACTTCTGTAAAGGGAAATCAAACAGAAACTGCCAGCATGACAGTTAAAAAACTTGTTCAAAATCCTACAAAATTACATTGACTCTGGCATGTTTTTCTGTGTGAGCATGTGTCAGTGACAGAAACGATGACGAAATGAAACCTCCTTGTGCCGGCACGCTGCCGAAGCAAAGACAAAGTGAAACACTGTGAGAGTTGCTTGATCGAAACTGATAAACCACCTTCACCCTGGCATGTTTGTGACCATGTGATGTTTTCCTCTCCGTTGCTATGGTTACACCTCATCTCTCAACACAAACAGACTCATAAAAGATGGTGTGATGTAGGAGTGTCCAATCTTTCTCATCCTTTCCAACCCCGTCACACCGACAGCTTTCACCTGGAGTGGATTAGAGACATTAGCAGCGTCTTATATCTACACCGTCCTCCATGTCTTTTACCATCTCCTCCCAGTTCCTGTCTCGTTCCTCTCAAACAACACCAGTATATTCAGTTCCACATCCCGGTGCCCATGCATTCTGAAAATACTTTAAAAAGGTAACAAGCCAAGAGAAATAAAAGTATTTGTGCAAAATGAGGAGGTGGGACAGTAAACTTCACTCCCACAGTATTTTTAGATTTTCTTGTTAAATTTTTATACTTGTATGAAGAAAGATTTGGCTCAGAACGAGAGGTAAATAAATCAGCACACAGGTTCATATTTTCAGATGGGAGCTGGCCAAGTCCACTCTGCTCTGTCTGAATGCAAAAATTATGTTGTGAAAGTTCAGAGAAAGTAGCTGATCAATCAAAGTCTTGACACCAATTCTGTGCACATGCAAAGAAAAACATGTAAAGCACAAAATACTCACACGTGATCCTACTGCAACATGTAAAACTGTCTGTCTGTGAGTGTTACATTCAGAAAGTGCAACAGGCCTGCAAATAATACAAGACGACTAAAACTAGATGCTAAAACAACCTCAGTCCTCCTAAACAGCAAATAATTCTCATTAATAACAATCATTAATTACAAGATCTAGAAGAGATATCACAACATGCACGATGTGCACTGTGCGCAGATGGGAATTTCATCTCTATCATTGATCTCTGTTCTAAAGGTCTCAGAGAGCCAACAGGCTGAACGCTGGTCTGACACATCGAAAACAGTTTTTACTCCAAGGATTACAGAGCAGCTCCAGCCCTGAAGCAGCAACAAGCGCCGAGGTCAACCAATCAGACGATCCCACAGCCATCCCTTCTACAGAGTTTATAACCATCAAACAGAAAAATGAAATGAAATGAAATGAAATGAAATAAAATAAAATGAAATAAAATAAAATAAAATAAAATAAAATAAAATAAAATAAAATAAAATAAAATAAAATAAAATAAAATAAAATAAAATTTAAATGACTTATATTTATAAGTTACACTTCAGTTAAATGTTTGGCTTTTTTCACAGTAAGTCATGAGTAAATACAATTAATTAGTATTAGTAATAGTATTAGAATTAGTTTGTGAGAGAACAATCAAACAAACTCTAAAAGAGAGTTTGTTTGATTGTTCTCTCACAAACTAATTCTTGGCAAAAGTGAAAAGCATTTCTTCATCTTATTGACAGTTATCCCACTCAAATATCTGAAACCACACCCCCTTACAGTCACTGTGTACGAATACCTTAACAGTCAGTTATGTGTGCTTCTTTGTGTTTCGATCTGTCAGTAACACAACCTCAAACGCCATCAGCAGAAACTCATGATTCACACTTCCACAAATCCATGAGGACACGGCTGGACACACACACACACACACACACACACACACACACACACACACACACACACACACACACACAAGTGTGTTTTGGTATCCTTATGGGGACCGTCCATTGACTTCCATTGATTTTAGTAAATAGATTTATACCTAACCCAAACCCTTTTCCTAACCTTAACCATTACTGATCTATAACTAACCCTAAGACTAACTAAAACTCTATTCACACCATACCTATAAACCTAACCCCTAACCCTAAAAAGGGGGGTCCCCCTCATGGGGACCAGGCTTCGGTCCCCACAAGAACCCTCGGACCCCAGAAAGATAGTAAAAGTCAGGAAACAGGTCCCCAGGAGGTCAGAAATACAAACCCACACACACACACACACACACACACACACACACACAAACCCACACACACACACACACACACACACACACACACAAGTGTGTTTTGGTATCCTTATGGGGACCGTCCATTGACTTCCATTGATTTTAGTAAATAGATTTATACCTAACCCAAACCCTTTTCCTAACCTTAACCATTACTGATCTATAACTAACCCTAAGACTAACTAAAACTCTATTCACACCATACCTATAAACCTAACCCCTAACCCTAAAAAGGGGAGTCCCCCTCATGGGGACCAGGCTTCGGTCCCCACAAGAACCCTCGGACCCCAGAAAGATAGTAAAAGTCAGGAAACGGGTCCCCAGGAGGTCAGAAATACAAACCCACACATACACCCCCCCCACACACACACACACTAAGAAAGGTTAGCAGAAGACAATTGCCAGGGTTCAAGTCCAACCTAGTTCCACCCGCCTCTCTCAACAGGGCGGGAACATCGGAACAGGGGTCGGCATGTAGGGTCGGACCATTGCGGAGTGGCTGGTCTTTGAAGGAGGCCTGCAGCAGGGAAGGCTTTTCGGGAAGGGGAAGTGCTCTGCTTCAAGTGTTAGATATCAATGGAAAGAAATGCTTTGCTATCCATGGCAGCTGAGTAACTTTCCTACATCTTCCTCAACTTTTCCCACATCAACGGAAAGACAATGTCAAAGAAACATGTAATAGGGTTATTACCAGGAAGGGGAAGCCTAAACAACTGCAACACAACCCCTTCAGGACGACACCAGGAATCTGTTGTTCAACTGAGTTATGAAATATCAAGCGTTCATTTAGAATGGTTGTAAGATAAGTTATGTGGGTAAAAGGGAGCTGAACTGCAGTGGAAACAGACCCTGATCAGACAACAGGAGCAGATGAAGGAAAAAAGTCTGCTGACCCAAACTCTCCCACGATCCAACAGCAAGCTAGCAAAACCACCAACTCAACCTCTGGCTGTCCAGCTGCTCGCTCAAGAATATAACTCAATTATTTCACACAAACTCCAGCAGGGAAGACTTCAAGACTTACTCTCAAGTTACAGTTAAAACTGATATACATTTTCTCAATAAGAAGCCTGACGATGTCCAAAAAACAGAAAAGTGTAACTGAATATATTTAGAATCTTTAAAGAACAAAATCTGCTGAGAATCTTTGTGACCGGGGCAGCAGGACACTAAAGAACCACAATAACACCATCTTCAAGTCATGTAAATCATCTAAAAGTGTGAAAGAACATTTTTAAATAATCAGGTTCAAACAACATCTGTGAGAATAAAATGTTTATAAATGTTCCAACTGGAACAGAAACCTCTTAAATTCTCAGAAAAGCAGAAAAATGTCTTTTGATTTTGTAACAGTACAAAATGTATCGGTCACCAAAAGGATGAGAAAAGTTACCAGCTGCTTTAATGGTGTTTTAACTTGCACGTGGTTGGTGAAGCAGTTTCCAGCTGCATCTGCATGAGATGAGGGGAAAACCCTTGATAGGTTGTTGGTCCATTTCAGAGCTGCTTTGCAATTTAAACATGTTATTTGATCAAGTGGTCCCAACAAGCTATGATAGACAACCGCACTACCGGTTTATGCAAACAAGTCTTCGGTCATATCTGGTGTCCCGCCTCATTAATGTTTTCACAGAGTCCTCTGTCCTCACTTCTGCTCCACTCTTCCGCTGAAGCAGCCAAAGTTACAAAAACCCTCCAAAATCAGACTTTCTGCTTTCCCACACCAGCCGACCACAACCTGTCCGGCCCGGGTCACCTTACCCATTTTACAACATGGAGGTGGTTACAGAGCTGCACACACAGAGACCCTTTCAAAGCCTCAAATATGAAATCTCTTCCGCTGCAGAGATACGTTTCACCTCTTCTGCATATTCACCACCCAGTGTTCACTTCCTGTCTGCTGGAGATAGAAGAAAAACTGGCCACAGACACAGTTTTCATACACTATCAAAGAGTTTTTTGTCACCAAATCACAGAAACCAAACACTGGTGAGTAGAAAACCTCTCAGACCAAGTATTATTACTGATACATAAATATACTGTTGGGAATCAGATGGCAGAAACGAATATATTAGATCAGATAAATTCTGTTTTTCCCTTTAGGCAAAGACTTGTTGTTAAATATCACCCAGAAAAAAAAGGAACCATCATCGTAACTGACGACCTGAGGAATTCTGCTGAGACCTGCTAGTCACGTAGCTGTCATGGATCATCTCTCAGCCTGACAGTAAGTATCAACAGACGCGCACACCAAGAAATGAGAGCTTGCATTGTGTCTGTGACAATTTCTTAGTGCGGTTACAGTTGTAAGCAAACAACAACATACCACAGTGACACTGCTGGTGCCCTGCCAAGTTGGCCCTGGCAGCCACTCCTGTCAGTTAATCACAGGCTCACTGAGTTTGATGGTTTTTATGTGTTCTGTTTCAGAGTTTAGAAAACTTCTGCCATAATCTGAACACATTCATGTGCAGCAAGTTTAAACAGTTGAGATGCATAAAAGGAAGGATCAGCATCTAACCCATAAAGGGATTTTTGAAATATCTTTGCAGATGAAACAATCACACCTTTCATAGCAGGTGTCATAACAACTGGAAATACAGTCATGTTTACAGGTAAGAGATGAGCAAAAAAACTTTTCTGAGCAAAAAGAAGTTAAAGTTATGAATAATAATGAAACATCAAGAAACATCTGAAATGTTGTTTTGATGAGCAAATAAAAAGTGGAAACCAGTAAAAAAGGCGTGGCTGTAGGTGGAGCCTAATTAAGGAAATTAAACAGTAAATTTCAGAAAATAAGTGTCAGAAAGTGCAGAAAACACTTTATACAGTTATAATTAGAATAATTATCTCTATCAGGTTATAGTTATATTCAACCACAGAAGAACAAAACCATGATATATACTAAACAGTGTCATCATTTAACAAAAAATAAAGAGCAGCTGAGAGATACTTTCCAAAAACGGATTATTTAATCTGATCTAACACAAGGTATGAAATTAAAACAAGAATTGTGTTTTTAATTGCTGCTTTCTAAGAACAGCTCCTGACGTGCACTCTGAATAATTTAATACAGTTTAAATTTGCTGTAAGATGATTTATATCAGATTTCTCTCAGAGACGGGTGGAGTTATTACTGCGGCGTTTAGAATCAGGGGTTCTGCAAATAAAAGAAAACACTTCCCTGAAAGACCCACTTCAGTCTACAACCTAGAACCGACTTACAAACCCATAATTTAGCTTATTTTAACCGCTGAGCTGTGAGTAAACAGCTTTACCATGTCTGTAATAAATTCTCTTTATAAAACAGTTTCTATGGACAGAACTGTGACAGACCGAATGCTGAGATGGTTTAAACTCTAAAAATGTTAAATTACTAAGACTACAGCAACATGCTCAGTATAAACCATAAATCTGAGAAATAAAGAACAGAAGTGCTAAAACTTCTCATGTGGTTTTGAAGGTCTATATTTTCTTACTAAAACCGCATGTCAAATATAATAAATGAGAAAAGAACCAAATCTGAGCATGAGACCGGGCTGGAACTCTACAGTTACACGTAACAGCAGTCTGCGTGTCGTTGGGATCTCTGAGGACGTCCAGGTGGTGACTGACTCTCTGCTAAGAGCTGAGCACTGGGACTGAAGACATGTCTCCGAAGAAGAGAGAAACGTCTGCTGCTCTCGCTCGTCTCTCAGGGTTCCAGAGTGACACGTTACAACAAGATCCAGAGAAACAGGAGCCGGCGAAGTGCACGGCAGGGATCTCCAGCTGGAGGCTCACACGCTGCATCCACCTCACACATGTCTGCATTTACTACAAGCAAGAATAGTTACTAATAATAGTTAACTAATAGTTAGTTAAAACAGGAAGAAGGCGGAAAATGAATGAATAAAATTGATGTTTATATGATTAATAATAAATTATTGCAAAATTAAATCTGAACTTTGTTTAAGGATAATCCGTTTGCGCTGGTTATTCCATTATGAGTTACAGTAAGTAATTTCACCACAAAAGATTAATTACATCTTTTTATATTGCTGTTTATTAAAATGGGTATCAAGTCTCGACATCTTTTAGATACTAGCCAAAGAACATTCTGTAAAATGATTTATCTGAGTTCTAATCTTTCCTCTGTGTTCTTTAATGACACTGTAACTGATTGAAACTGAGCACTCTGTATTTTATAGACATGGTTTTTGTAAATATGCTTGTCTTTAAAGTTGTTAAATGTCCCTAAAACACAAGCTGAGATCAGAATTGTGGTTTTTCTTCTACAAAAAATAAATCACAAACAGTAAACACATCATTTGATTTATGAGGCTGAAAGTGTCTCCACATGTTGAGCTGGCTGACTTCCGAGCCTTCAGACCGACGTATCACACCTGCGTATGATGGCAGTCGATGCTCTGGCAGCAGATTCGTCCCAACGTTTACAGCCTTTCTGCTCGGGGCACGACATTTTAATTTGAGGATAATAAGATCAGCACGACAGATTGGTTTCAGTGCACCAGGCGGGGCACTTGGACTATTATTACAACAGACATCACAAGGAGACTATTACTGTAAATGCTTAGCGGTGGTCTGCACCCACCACACGTATAAACAGTCTAAACTGAGATTACTGAGTCAGCTTCATGCCAGGGCAGATATTACCAGAACCAGACGAGTGGGGATGTAGGAGGGAAGCATCATGGGAATATCAAAACGACTGACCATTCAGAGGAAAGTGTGAGTACAGTCCCGGACAGTGTTTTTACACACGTGGATTTTCCCATCATTATGTTCCCAATTTAATGAAGGAACACGACAGGAAACTGTTGGAAAGGTCACGCTGTGCAGCTCTGGGACTGTTAAACCATGACATTCTAATTATGACGGATAAAATTCCCCAGTGATCCTCAACTGGTGGCTCCTGGGCCATTATCGGCCTGCAAGCTCATTCCATCTGGCTCGTGTCAAACCATCAACAATTTACAGCCAATCTAACTCAGTCAGCTCAAGAAGGATAAATGATGGCAGTGAATGAGCCAATCAGAGAGCTCAGGTCCAACTCAGATACTGGACCACAGCGGAGAGCCAAGTATCCCGCTGGCATGTGAGAAGAGTTAAATGCCACACAGCTTAAGACCGAGTCCCAAACATGGATTATTCATCCAAAACAAAGTTTAAATGTTATGAAGCTTTTTCTTATGGACCAAATGTAGTCCAGTTTTAACCTGGACGCCTGTTTACAGTGATGTTAAGGTGTTTTTATATAAAGTTCTCTCCACTTCTTGGCTTGTGTGAAGTGAGTTCACCTCCTGAATGATTGAGTTTCTGTTACTAAAATGTTTCGTCTGTAGCTGCTAGTTAAAGAATAAATTTAGATGGTGACTGGAATCAATGAGTTAAGTGTTGATTATCAGTTTAATCAGCTGATGTTAGTTTTCTTCTAGTTATTTTTCTGTGAGGTTTTGCAGTTAGAGAACAAGTTCACTGTTTTACTGTCAGAATAATCCCTCAGTATGAGTGGTTAATAAAGTCATACTCAAATAAAATCATAAAAATTCCAGTTTTTTGTTTATTTATTGTTTCCCCTCATATTCTCATAGGTTTTGCATTTAGCAATTTAAAAAGAAAACACGTAATTCCTTTAAATCTAAAAAAAATTCAGACCATTTAAGCATAATTATAAGAAACATGGTTAATCAGATGCTAACACCCCCCAAAGAGACATAAATACAGACGTTCTCACACAGACACCATGTGTTGCCTAATTCTGTGTGTGTGTTCTTGTGTGAATGAGACAGTCTGTGGAGAGAAAAGAAAAGTAAAGAAAACAGTGGACTGTTTTCTTTGGAGTTTAACCCACAGCACATGAAAACGGAGAGGAACACATTATCTTCTGACTAATTGTGTTCAGTTTTCTGTAAGATGCAACTTATCATCCTCCGCTGATGAATCCAGTCCTCCCCCGTTCACCTTTATGATCAGCGTCACACACGCAGACCGCACACGCTAAGATACAAGCTGCACACAAACACAGACCTTCTGCACACACTTTCCAACAAATGTTCAGGAACACACAGAAGAATATCAGACATATTCCAGGGTCACTTACTGCAGTTTAAGCATGTCTGTGACGCGCCATCTGCTAAGAGGGCACTTTCTGAAGAGATTTACACACGTCAGGAGGAACCCGCCACGGTTTCTTTCTAAAACAAACATCTCCCAGATATTTTTGACTTAAATGGTTTTCTGCAAATCTCAGACTCGCCTTTAATGTGGTTTACTTTGTTAAACCAGTTCCTAATGTTAAGATATCTGTTGAATTGATCAATTTAAAAGTTTGGCAACAGATTAGAACAATGTCCAAGACAAAATAAAACTGAAAGAAAACAAGCTGGTCTCAGGTCAGCCTGAAATTTCAGGTTAGACTTTCTGTAGCTTTACTGGAACCTTTGTGCTGCTTGTTTATCAGACTTTACTTAATAACAAATACATAATGTTATTTGCTGTGTTTTCTGCAGAAGTATTGCTGTAGCATATAGTTTAGGATAAAATGTAAAAACTTGGCATGTTGACAAGCAAAAAATCCATCAGTGATTGTCAGTGAGTTGGTATAAAAACTGGCTGCATCCCCATAGATAACATCCTTTCTGTTTTCTGATTGCAACATCATTGACAGAATAATCTGGTAATGATAACGAAAGTTGGTTTCACTGAAAAAAATTACAGGATCTATCATCGTATGAAGCACCGCGATGCCAAGAGGTTGCAAACGTTAAGTCAACAGTTGGAGGTCGGCGTCCTCCTGACAGTTCAGCACTCATCTGCCTCAGCCTGTCCATCCATCAGAACAACCTGCCTCACCACATGCCAACACACATGATTTATGGTGCTGGGGAAAACCGAAAACTGAAAACCATTCTCCTTTCAATGACAGAAAGAACCATCATAAATAACAGAGACAAGGTCGTTTATCTCACTTTGTATTTTGGTTCTCACATTGCCAGAGATGTTTCTTGTCACTGCTCATGATACCAGGATAAACACTGATGAAGAGAATCTTTCATGATCACAGCAGAAGTACTTCAGCACCCTGAAGGCAGGAGGCAACAAACAATCCAGATTTCAGAAGACTGGCACTCCTATATTATCTTTGTGAGGACGGAGGAGGAAGTTAAAGTCTTCATGATTCTCAGGCACATGTTAATATTAAATTAAGCTTTCAGAATAAATATATAACGTTTCTTAGAGCTCTGAAATATGTTAAAAGACAGAAACTAAAGTGAAGTATAAAGACCCAAAGCAGGAAAGCTGAAGGGAACAAACACGCTGATGGTTTGATTAATGATCTTATTAACGTTTGCCACTCACATGTCTGTTAGCAATGCACAGCTGGACGGAAAGTAACAGGTGTGTGTGTGTGTGTGTGTGGTAACATACACTCAGAGTCTGACCTCAAACACACCTCATCAGAACGTTTACACTCGGTTCTCAACGTATTTCTAATCCTTATTAATTTATTTTATACAGAACTTCAAAATAAAGTCCTTGTCAAAGACATTTACCACACCGAGCTAGATAAGCTACATCTTTCAAACTATACAGTCCATCCATCCATCCATCCATCCATCCATCCATCCATCCATCCATCCATCCATCCATCCATCCATCCATCCATCCATCCATCCATCCCCCCTCGTCTCCTGTGAAGAACCGTGCATGTCATGCACTCAGACCAAGTTGCTCGTTAATCAAATGAATGTTTTTGGACTGAGGATACCTGAGAACAAGAACGACACATGCACACGCACATACACAGGCCTTTTCTTGCAGTGAGGCGACAGTCTGAACCATCAGTCTTATAATGTTTTATAAAGTTGATCAGAACTAATAACTGAGCAACTCACAGCAAACACCTTGTGGTCAAAGCTGCAGGAGTTCATCTCCTCTGCTGCTCCCTGTAGATGAATATGTTCACCGAGCAGCTGCGCTCGCGGTTCCTTACTGCAGAACATCATATGCTCTCCTGTTTGTTTGGTTGACAGGAGAACAAGAGAAGAGAAAAAGATATGACAACTTGATTTAAAGCTTTAATGAAAGCTCAGCACCCTAAACAAACAAAGTATGTACATGTTTATATAAAAATGCCATGGTGTTCACCTTTATTAACTTTATAAAGAGACTAAAACAATTACAGTCATTAAGATCAGTATCTGATATCGTAACTCAGTTCTAATCTCTCATTTCTAACGCTGCCTCTCCTCCTGTTCGTGCTACATGATCATCATTCCACAGCATGATCCAAACAAGTGAGATCATAGCTCATTACATCAGGGTTTTGCAAATCGATTACTCAAATTACCCAACAGACACATGTTGTTCTGCATGAACCAACAAGTACACCCACAAACACTCTCAACCAAAACAATAAAGAGTGAAAAACTGCCTTTTGAAACAAAATCTGAAAAGGGGAATTTACAGATTGTAAATTAACAACCCGATTCAGGAGGGACTGCCTTGAATATTATCATTTCTTTTGAAACAGGAAGAATATCCTCAGAGTCGTTTACAACACAGATTTATCTACAGGCCTCACTCGGAAGAAAAGATCCAAACAAACAGCAGAATTACACAAACATGCCATCAGCAAAGGAAGTGTGTGTTTTATCTATGAGGGTGTGAGCACACAGCAGAGCGCGGGCAGCAGCAGTCGGGACTTGTGGTCTCAGATTAGCAACTTTGTTTACTGAGAATAATGAGCTTCTGACACTTATGGAGGGATTGAGAGTGGCTACACATCCACACTGTGAGAACCACGAGTGGGTGTTTGGTGATACTCTATAATTATAAGTCTGTTGGCAAAAGGCTGATTTCTCCTAATGAGACAATAACAAAGTGTTTGACAGCCACTTGTGAAACAGAGTAAAAATATTTGTGTCTTCATAAAGCCTTCCTGTTTGTAGGTATTTATAGACTTGGTGAGTTTTTTTTAGTGAAATTATTTTCCACAAACATTATAAGCTCAAAGTCAACGAAGCTGAGAGTCTCTGAGCTCATTGTGTCAACTGACTGTACACATCCTGTAAATAAACTTGTATTACATTATTTGCATAAAACTGGTGCAATTCTGTTATAATCAGCTGTTACAGGTAACTTCTAACACATGCTAAAAATAAAACTAACATGATCATATCAGCAAATATAAACAACACTAATCACTGACATATACCTGAAATACTTTCATCCATTTTTTACACAATTAGAATTTTTTTATCTTAAACAATTTAGGTCGTAATAATTGTCAGTGTCATGAATTTAAATTGTCACATTTACAGTAAAAATGTTTATACGGTAAGTTTTTTAAAAATTATGAGACAAAACTCACAAAAATGTGTGAAAAGAACTTCCTTACCGAAGATATTTTTACCTATAATTACCTGTAATTATTATATTGATCTAAAATTACAGAAAATAATTACAAGTCTTATGTGTTTGTATAATAATTAATAATTACTTGTTTGATTAAATTATAAGAAACATTTTAAATGTTTATTTTATTCATTAAATCCAGAAAAATAAGTTCTGCAGACATCCAACTTGAATAAAGGATGTTAAAACATTAATAAAAGAATGAAACAAAAAACATGTAATTTGTTATAGAATTTAATTAAACAGATGTCACGTAGCATGAAAATAATTCTTTCTAAATGTCACTATGAGAAAAATAAGGTTTAAATTCTAACTTGACATACGATGCAGTTCTTTTATTTAAAACTGTTGTTTTTTTGTTTGTTTGTATTTATTTAAACTAAGATGTATAAACACGATTCTGAATGTTTCTTCAGTCCAAAAACATCATTCTTTCTGTGGTTTGGAAAATTAATGTTGCAAGAGAGCATATTATGCAAGTACATACTTGGATACAGACAACTGTTTATAGATTTGATAAAGATCAGAAATAAAAAGCTAAGACTTTAATTCTAAGAATAAGAATCAGGTTTTGCTGTAATTACACTAAAAGAAAGCCACAAAACGTTCAGACAAAGCAGCTTACCTGAAATATCTGAACACAACAGCAGCAACAGCTTCAGATAAATCATTACAAAACATCAAGCATGAAGCTCTGAAGCTGATTATTGCCAAATGTCTCCCTGGAGGACATAGCAACAAGCAGAAGGAGACTGATGAGTTTGATAAATATTTAGTGTAATCCCTGGTTACGGCCTTCTCACCCACAGCTCGTCTCTTATTAACCCAACCAAACTAATTAAACACTGCCAGCTTTGTGTGTGTTAATTGTTGTAATATCGTAACAACAAACATGATGACGGCTAGTGTCAGTCACTCATCATACACATAAAAGTTATACAAATGATCGATGTTGAGAGACAGAGAGAAAAAAAATCCAAAACAAATCACGAATAGGCAGCAATTTCATCTTTCAACCAGTTTAGCTGTTTTTTCCACATCTTTTTGTTTTAACATCATTCATATAAATAAAAATTAGATGCTAACAAACACAATAGAGGCCAGAAATTGTGGCTTCATGCAATGGCGCCCTTTCATCTGCAGGGGGCGCTGTTCTAAACTGGCTTTTGAGTTTAATCTTCTGAAACACGATTAAATCCAACTAAAAAAATCCATTTAGTTTCATATTTTAAATAACCGAATAGCACAAACATACATGGGCTCTGATCTCTGCGATTGTTTGTGTTTTTGCTCATTATTTTCTGTATATATTTTGTGTTTTTTGTTTAAATGGAAGAAAAATTACCTGCATGATTTTGATTTAAAAAATTACAATAAACATCCTGGAACTGCTGAATACAGAATGTTTTGGCTTCAGATCCCCCCACCCCCACCCCTCCATAAAAGCTGTAGTTCATTAATGTTCTGTTTGATTACTTCTCATTTAATCCACTGATCATAAGTAGATTTGCTTTTTAAACGATATTAGCAATAGATGATGAATAAAAAGGATTTTACTGGATGTAACTGAATTCCATAAAGCACCTTTTTTTCATCCTTAATGGCTCACTACTGCCATCTATCAATCACAGGTGAAATTGCATCATCTGAGACTACAGATGCCAAAATGAGACAGCTGATGAAGAATATTTGGGATTTGATTTAAGACACATATTTAAATGCAGTCATATTTAGCTCTATGACACTATTTATTGACCCTGTGTATTTATTTAACAAACCTCAAACACCCCCCACCCCCCTGCTCCCTTACACTATTTTCCTAAACTGCCTGTTTCCATGTGCTACATACAACCTTGCTGGAAAATGGAGAAATAAACTGAGTCATGAGAGGAGCAACGTATCTGATCCCCAAAACATAACTGCAAAACATTCCCTGACTTCAAGCAGGAAAAACACAGGCGTGTTTCTTTTGGCACAGGAGACTCTATTCTTGAATTAAAGTTCACTTTAAAGCCCATCAAGGCAGAACAGGCTGCTTGGCATGAAGGTCTAACCTTTAAAACAAGGACTGGCAGGCTCAGGGGGTTATTCTGACCGCTAACTACTACTGATGCAATCAAGCAATATCAGGAACACAGGAGAAAATGTAGCCATGGGGATCGTACTCTGACCAAAAGATGTTTAATACAATGGAAAGACAACATGTTGAATACATGCAATCTGAACACGAGGCTAATGAGTCCCGTGAGAGTGAAAACAAACTCTTCAGCTGGAAATATACTAAATTGGTTTTCAGGCGAGTCCCAATCACAATGTGATCCACACACGGCTACAAGCATGTCACTGAAGACTGATTGGATGGCAGGAATGTAAACACCAATCAGAGAGTGAGTAAACCCTGCTAGTGGGCCGCTGCAGTAACAAGTCCCCTCATCAATAATAGAAGAGTGCAGGAAATAAAAACTGCAGTCCTGGGAAGACCAGTTTTCTGACCAAAGTCTAAAGAAAAAGAATCGTGCATTAGAACATGTAACATTACGGTTTTAAAACCTTAGAATTTGACCAAAGAGGGGCATCATTTTGACATGTGATGCTGTATTTGAAATCTTAAAAGATAAAAACGATTAACTTTGAGGAGACAGACGTAGATCCTTTAGAGTTTAAAGCTGCGTGTCAAATTTGACTTTTACTTTTTCTCTTGGATTATAAAAAAAAACATCTTTAACGTGTAACAGAACTAATAAGGCAGGAAGTTGAGAACATTTCCATGTCCTGGACCCACGCAGATCACTGGATTAAACACATGGAGTACAAACAATAAAACTGCACAAGCAGCCGACAGGCAGGCGGCACAACAACCACTATAGGATAGAAATGCATCAACACAGTGAACAGTGTAGAGCTTTGTGTGGAAACAGGCGTGTTAAATCCTGTGTGTCTCCGACATGGGAGCTTCTACACACCAGGATGGGGGAGAGACAGAGTGCTTCAAGAAGAAAATGGGATGGTGAAAAGTCACTGAGTAAAAAAACGAAAAACAGATAACGTAGGATATAGAAGACGGACGTCTGTCTCCTTCATGAAACCTTACTTTTGTCTTCTGAGAACATCAGAAACAATCAAATCTCAGTTAAGCTGGAACGTCTTCCATCCTGTCTTCATCCCCCACTCACCACGACACGTGGTTTCCCTGTGTGTTAATAATTCAAGCACCCCCCTGGTGTGTGTATCTGCTGTGACAGCTGCAGGTGGGAACACCTGAACACAGACGGCAACATTAAGGGGTTTTGTTCGTGCACTTCCTGTGAAGCGCTTCAGTGGGACAACACAAAGGAACTGTGCTGAACCTTCAGATGAACATCAGATTACTGGGAGAACTTCCTCATTCATGTGCATGAATATTTCAGAGGTTTTTTATTTTATTCAGTTTTTATTATTTTAGATAATAAATGTTACATTTATTACAGCGGTTGCACCTTTTTATTTTACTTTAACCTGTCCACAGTGTATATCTCATAACCTACACCTGCCCATCTGAGAGGCGTTTCAGGACATCACGACTCTCTACAGGGTTTTATTAGATTATTTTAGGTCACACGACGTCTGGACCTCGACTCAAAGACAACCTAAACACAATAAAATTTCACATGTCAAGATACTGAAGATTTTCTTTTAACAACACGTGTTCCACATGCGTGTACGGAGCATCTGACCACCTTCAAACTGAAATGTTTAGAGATGAAAGTAAATCTGGATTAAACTCCATGCTGTGTAAATTGAGTTAGATCCTGCTTATCTATCCTGTAGGTCTCGATGATAAATTTAGAATATTAGCAAAGGGAATTATTCCTGACCACAAAAATCTACGTATCAAGTCTTCTGCTGCTGAAGTCACAAATAAAGAGCCTTTTGTTAAACATGGATGCTTTTCTTTTGATGTTACAGCTGTCTGTCTCTCCAGTCCTCCTGTGTCAGGTCAGCTGGTCCCTGTCCACGTCCACCCCTGCAACTTTAGAAAATAACAGTCTCTCTGTTCTCAGTGATTACTCTCTTCAGAGGAAACCAGCACCCACACATCCCAAAGCAGAACTACAGCTCAAGCTACGTCTCTGAAGGGATTCCCTGTAAGACGACGGCAGCAGGAAGAAGACTGATGGAAATGAGGAGAAGCTGCTGTGAGTGATCTGTTTCTCTGTAAAGGGACGGACTGGAAATGTCTCCACAGAGATGCTTCCAGTAATCCAGCTGGCTCCGCTGCTGGAACAGGTAGCGTCTGGTCATCAGGAGCTGGTTTTATCAGTGTGGAAACAAATAAACCTGGAAAAGGTTCAGGGAATTTCAGCCATTGTGAGTGTGTGGCCTGAGGGCCGTCTTCAGTGTGGGTGGTGGAAGCAGAGTCATGTCCACTCTCCACAGAGGATGTGGTGAGTGGACTCAACTGTTACTCATCCTTACACTCTCATTTCCTTCTGGTTGTTTATTTTATCCATCCAAGTGATTTGAGTTTGACTTTTATATTCTCTCCACATTTTAGCATCTTAAAGAACAGCTGACCTCTTTAGAAGCTGCTGATGACAGTCTCACTCACACAACAGACAGATAACTCTGTAGTACTTCTATAGATTTAGTTGGAGATTTTCCCTTAAACAAGACCTGAAAAACAGGAGACATAATCCTGACATCCAGATGGATGTTTCCGTTTTGAGAGGATAAGAGCTGAACACTGTTATCGGGAAAAGACTAAAGAGTCAGTTGTTCCTCATATAAAAACACAGTAGATGTAGATGAAAGATGGGGAGGAGAGTTTTGGAGATCCCACTACCTTGACGTGACTCTGAGCACCCAGGTTGTAGATCTCTGTTGGCTTCACCTCGTTAATGATCTTCACCAGACACGTGCTGTCAGTCAGGTCGCCATAATGAAGCTTCATTTCTGTCATGCACCAGAATAAAAACTGTTTCAATCCAAGTGAGAAGAGACATGTTTATCTAATAAATCCCACCAAGTTAGTCTGATTCATGGATTTAAAGCAAAAACTAAACCAGTCAGAACTGCTGGAGAGCTTCAGATACACTGATTTGTTATAAAGAGGTTTTAAACCAGCTCCAACTGACTGAATGTAATCTGATCAGTGTGTGTACATAAAAACTGGTACTGATTGATTGTAGCACATTTCCTTTACTTTGCTTGGAGCAAACATCTTAATAACTCATAGAACCATGTCTTGAGATATTTGAGAATAAAAGGTAATGTTAGTAGGGGGAGGGGGGGTCACTTACTTCCTTCAGTATGCGTCTGTGGATTTTGGTAAAGATGCTCTATTCGACCTGTGTTGAAGGAACTGGAACGTCGCATAATGCCATGAACCTGAGCAGAACAGAAACAAAAACATTTGTCAAGTATTCAAAATTAATTCCAACAGAACGAGGACTTTTTCCCAAAAATGTCTCCCTATAGTTTCTTAACTCAAAATATCCCCAAAAAAATACACTTCTAAGGTGTTTAAAAGCTAAGAGAAAACATGTAGATCTTATTTAAAGCTGCTCATAATTTCCGTTCTCTTTAAAACTTTAGAACTGAGAATCTTCTGGACTCATCGTACTCTGATGGTGAAACAATCCATGACTCTGGAAATCTGAGTGCAGTACTGGGTCAAATCCATTAATTGCTCTGTTAACTGCTCTGCTAATAAAATCTGACTCTTTTAAAAGCTTTGTCTGTTTTTAATCAAATAGAAAAAAGTTTTTTTAAGAAAACTGTGACAGCACATGTAAATAATGGTAAATATGGTAAGTTAATCATTTAATAGTAGATGTAAAAGCATTACATCTCACGGCTCCAGCTCAGAGGGATTTGTGGATCTGTCATCTTTACTCTGTATTCTGAGGGGATTTTGTGAGGAAGGTCTGCTCGGGGAAGATAACATGAGCTGGTCCAAGGGGAGTCCATTAGTGGGAGGACACTGTGCCCTGACCTCACTTCCTTTATTCACTGCGCTTTTCCTGCCTGCCTCTGCTCTCCTCTTTATTGCCACCCTCTCCCCCTTCCCCATCAGCATCCCCAATCTGGACCCTGTCCACTTCCTGTCTGCTGTCCCTGAGCCAGGCAGCAGATGGCGAAGTCAACAAGACAGGCTGGAATGGAACTTACATCTGAGAAGAACAGAAGGTTCTGCTGGCTATGAAATGACTTCTGCATGTCAGTGAAGCCTCAGGAGGAGAGAGTCTGTGTGTCTACTGTCTCAGGTAACTCCTACTCCATGATAACAGTGAGAAAATAAACCTTACAGGTGACTCCTGAGAGCAACAACACTCTGACGCAGTGTGGACACGACTTTGTTCTTTTCAGTTATTTTATATGTTACATTATAGCTGTAATTAAATCATTATTTAAAAACCTATGTGTTGATCAACAGGCTGTCGACTTCATGAGCTCCTGAAAACGCAATCGAGAAGGATAAAAGTTCGTGACCCTGCTGTTTTGGCTGTATAATAACAACCATTTCCTTGGTAATAATTTGACCCAGGGGTAAATGGTCTGGGGTTGAAAAGCTCATGCAGCATGAGGGATTTTATCAGGGTGAGGTGTGAGTGAGTCAGTGTATGTACGAGCTGTCAAATGACATCATGATCCCTCTGGAGTTCCCACAGATGGCTGTGCCTGAAAGTATCGAACCAGGGAATGTTGCTCTGTGTATGTTGGCATCTGTGCCCCCCCCCCACCCTCACCTCATAGCCTTTTGCAAGCAGGAACTCAGCCAGGTAGGACCCATCCTGAAAAAACAAAAAATAAATAAACATCACTTAAATCTTACAATGCAAAAGTTTTTTGGTTTTTTTTTCATTTCTTTCACCACATAAATAACCGACACGCTGGAGAAGACTTCTACCAGATTTCCTTTTAAAAGATCAACCCCTGAATCTAATCCTACACTGGATAAAAGACAACCTGCATATTATTAAAACTAATGAATAAATAATTATAGGCATAACGAAACTTTAGTTGAAGTTTTGGATCTTAAACTTTCTGAATCTTGTACAATACAGCTGAGTAAAGAGTCATGGGATCTTTGATTCAACACCCACATGAATGTGAAGCTCTTGGCTGAACTTAAACCACAGTGTGTACGTGTGTGTGTGTGTGTGTACGTGTGTGTGTGTGTGTGTGTGTGTGTGTGTGTGTGTGTGTCTGTGCACGCGTGTGTGTGTAAGAGAACCAGTACTGTCAGTGAGGTCTAGTTTCCCTCACCCGTGTTACTCCTCGTCTTTTTTTCCTGTTCAGACTTTCTAACCACATATTCTGAAATACTGGAAGATTCCAGGTCATGCCATTCATCCCTCAAACCCCCTCATATATACGTGCACGCCCACATGCACGCACACACACACACATTAAACTGTTTACATACATTTTACATTTCTTAAATCATCTAGTAGCTACTGAATTACTTTTCATAATTAAACATTTGATTTAAGTTCCTTAAAGCAGAACTAAGTAAGTTTTTTCACCTCAATAAATGTTTTCTAGAGTCCCTGTGGGGGTAAACAAGGACTTGGCGGGGTGATTCGTGGGTCCCTCCCCTCCCTCCGGGGTCTGTGTCCTGAAAGCAGCACTTGCAACTTTCAGTGGATCGGACCCGACTAATCTCGCGAGAACAAACCTGCTTTACGGCACTCACACTCACGTACATAAATACAAGCATGAAGCCCTTGCCGTTGTTAGCAACGCCACCCTTAGGAGCGCAAAGATGACAATAATACTCACCTGTCGAGACATTTTCTTGGTTTTGTTTTTCTTTCTTCTTGCAAAAGCGTTCTCTGCGCGTTGTTGTTGGGGGGGCGGCGGCGGGGTGGAGGGGGTGGGGGGTGGTGGGTGGGTCTGTGGCGGAGGAACGTTACGACAGTGAGCTTTCACGGGGGACCAGTAGGGGGAGAGCGAGAGCAAAACTTACTTAGTTCTGCTTTAAGTTTGCAGACATTCCAACCTGCACTGACTCCATACTAATTACATTTAAAAAGGTTTTCTCTTCAGTTTGTTTTAAATGTGTCAGTCCAGACACTTTGCAGGGATATTAATACACTTGATAACGATCACTGTCACATCTATGGAAGAAGAAGCTACAGACACAATGTTTTAGTTTGAAAAAGAACCGAATCTCTGTGGTGTGAACAGCAGAATTTAAACACAGCACATGTGTAAAACAAGCTGTATAGCAAACTGAACTGGGGGTCTTCAATAGGGTAGATAACATTAAAATTACCCCAGAATACTACATTTTAATAACAGCTGGGTTTCTGCAGGTTGTGCACTTTGGCCCTCAGTTGGTATTGATGCCAAACTTGTTTCTGCCAGAACTCAATGAGGAGATGGGCACCGTCATGTTTTCCTATCCATGTGCCAGGGTCAAAAAGTTCCACAGCAATTCAATATGAAAAACAAGCCTGAAGAACTGCAGCGCTGCCTCAAAACAAGAAGCGCCTTTGAGGGCATTTTACCCCATAAACCCTGGCCTCACCTCACTGTTTCCTGTTATGAGTTGGGGGCTTGATGAAAAAGCTGGGCAGACACACACACACACACACACATATACAGTCACCTGCCGGGCCAGCAGCCACACCACAAACTCCCTAAAGACTCATTTAGGCTTATGAGACAAAATATTTTTTACTCTTTTGCGACACTTTAAAAAGACCAAAGAGCTTGTCGGTTATAAAGATGCTAAACTTTGAATGAAAGATAGAAGAATCCCTCTAAAACCCAAACAGAGTGTTATAAAGAACCGGGTCTCACCCTCTCATATATAAAAGAGTGTGTGCTGTTTCCTGGACGGGCGGCACAAACAACAGCAGCTCATAACTAACGTCAATATAAAGACTGAAAACCTTCTGAAAACTTTGATTAGTGTTCCATTATGAATTAGATGAACAGAACCACAGATTTTGGAATATGACTTTTATCTGATAAAAAAAATAACCCAAACAATCTTAGAGAAGCAGCTGATTCGACACTTCAGTTTCTGACCAGTTTTATAATGTTCAGAGTCTGTTATTGTTCAGAGGAAGTAAAAACATTCAAGAAAGCTGCAACATTTCTCAGGAAGGAACCATGGAACACTCAGAGAAATGACTAAAAAGCCTTTTGTGAATATCGACTCAACTTCTGTCTACTAAAGTTTTCTGGAGTCAGACGTGAGGCCATCTGTCTAACAACTGGAACAAAACTGGTTTAATTAACAGAACAATGATCCTGAACACAGTAGCTGATCTAAAACAAAATGACTGCTAAAGCAAAGAATCAAGGTGCTGCAATGATCCAGTCAAAGTCCAGACCTGAACCTGACTGTGGGGGGACCTTCGAGGATCTGAGCCAAAACAAATATCTGCAGACTTCAAAGAACTGAGACAACATTGTAAAGAAAAGTGGGATAAAATTCCTCTACAACAATACATGAAAGAGAAAATGATTTCAGAGAATTATCACCACTAAAATATAACAGCAAAAAATAAATAGAAGAACTGAAATGAACATAAACCTATAATTTAACAAGAAATGGTTAGTAAGGTCAAGTCTGTCTAACATGTTCTTCACATTCTAAAAACATGTCAACAAGCAAAAAAGAAAAAAGGAAGCATGTGATTTCGGCGCCCTCTGTTGGTAAAAGAGTGAACTGATGAGAGATGCAAGAGTCTTTGATTCACAATCAGATCAGCTGTCAAATATTAAAACACTTTGTGTGGGAAATATTGACTGTGTTCAACATTTAAAGATGTCAGTGTTCGTGCCTGCAGGCTAAAGACAGATAGAGATGTAAACAAAGGGGATGTGTGTGCATTTGTCATTGTGTGATCGCTACAAATGAATCAATTTAATGTGCTTTCTTTAGACCGCAGGCAGAAGCTGGCAAGCATGACACTGGTCTGCAATTATGGCTGGTAATGAAGCTGCAATCACAACACACACACACACACACACACATACACACACACATACACACAGTGCATGCATTAAACAGGAACACAATGTCATGTGAGGAGTAGCACTAAACCCTCTCCTCCACTTTAAACACTGACGCATGTCAGCAGAGACAACAAGACTTCCTGGAATAAATGCCTTTCATGCATCAGCATCAGAGGAGATCATGACAAGATTACAAACTGTAACTATTCTGTTTAATATCTTTTTACAAGAATTTTTAAATTATTTTCTCAATTTATTTTAGACCATAAATTCACAGCAATGTCTTAAAACTGTTTATTTATTCTGACAATCCCTGTTTACAAGTAAAGGACCACTGAGATTAACTTTGCTGTTCATGAGGGTCCTGGAGAGTGAATTTGAACCGACAACTGTCCGGCTGGCAGTCAGACACTCTGAAGTATTGGTGTGTATAGATCAGAAAGTTGTGACTATAGTTCTGTTTATATATTTCAGGACAAATCTGTAACTGGAATAGTTTTAGTAGAATTAATAAATATTTAGTACTCGTGTTCGTAATCTCACACAAGTGTTTAATGTAACTTATCAAAAAGGCACAAACTGTAAAACTGTGGATAAAGAAACCACTGCACATCACCGTGCACATCATCGTGCACATTCTGTATGTTATTTCCATTTTTAAATCCCAGAGCTGGACAGGTGACCTGTCCAGGTGTAGCCCCGCCTCTCGCCTTGTGACAGCTGCAGATACCAGCTCCCTGCAACCCTGAACATGAATAAGCAGGTATAAATAATGACTGATTGACATCCCAGTGCCAGATTTTAAAAACTGTTTTATAACAAACTAAAGGTTGATGTAAGAAAACTCCAAAACCTGTTAGTGTTTCTCTCTTCAGACATTCTGCAGTAAGATGATACAGTAACATACCAGCGAAGCTCAAACAAAACCCTGCGGCATCTCAGATTTAACAAAACGTGACCCAATTTTACTTTCACACACTTTCACACTAATAAAAACCCCTTTATGAAGAGTCAGTTGTATTTTTACCATCAAATCATGATGAAATATACTGATTTTAAAACTGCCTCCAACATCCTGAAGAGAAGCTTCATACTGCTGGTGCAGTGATTTTACAGTTTATATTATAGAATCTATTCAGGTGACACAGTAAATTTAACATCTAAAAACATCAGGTTTTCTTTGATGTTTGAATGTGATTTTCATGTTAGTTACTGATACAGTTTTTCATCTCGTCCCTCGTAACGACCACATCAGGAGCAGGTTGTTAACTCTACTGCTGAGGCGGAGAAAGCAGCGAATGCAGCTTTTTATATCTGCAGCTGAACTTGTATCGTTTCCTGTATAAACAGAAGCTGCCAGATTTCACTCAGAACAGGAATCAGTCTTTAAGGAGCCATCAGCAGCCATTATGAGCAACAGAGGAGACGTGTGCACGGATTCTTAGCTTTATGATTATTATTGCTGGCTCTCACTCAGGCTTTATTCTCTGTTGCTGACAGTAAAGTGAGTGGAAGGAGGGAACGAGTGAATAAAACCAAAACAAAGATGAAAAAAATGCTAAAAGGATGAAGACATCAAACAGTTTGAAGTGTTGTTTTCTCAGCTCGAGGGTTGAAGAACCTTAAAGCCAAAGAAAAGTTTGATTGTCCAACGGCGAGGTTGAAGTTGTCCTCTTTGTAACCCCGGCTTGTAAAACACAAGTATCATCCGGGGCCCCTGCGCGGCTTCGCCTTGGCACTGAGGTGGTCTCCTATAACTCACACCATCTCAGCTCAATACTTCACACTGAGACAACGCTCAGAAATATTCAGAATGAGCAGCATGCTGCTCTGAAATTTATGAAGGGTAGTTAGCAAGGTCATTTATGGCATGGCAGTGATTCCTGTGGCTCAGTGTGCGACTCCTGAGATGGTGTATCCAGATGCCTGCCTGCCTTCTGCATGGGCTCTCAGTAACGCCGTGACTGGCAAAACAAAAATGAATTAATGCTGTTGTTCTTTTTGTCTGTTAGAGAGGGCGAGGGGAGGCCTGGACAGGAATGTGGAGTGTTGAAACGGACTTTCCAGAACCTCTGATGGTTGTTTCTCTAGGGTAACATTCTGAGAACAGTCAGGTGATGACTCCTGGGTCAAACCAATAATACCTCTGGCTTCATGTTCATCCTCTCTCTCTGATGCAAATAGACACGTGTGCCACACTAAATACAACATGTATTCAAATATGCATCTTTTACAGGCACACACCCACAGGTGAAGTTTTCCAAAACAACTTTTTATTAGTGACGTTTGAGCAACTTTACAAAAATCAAACACTTATAAAATGCCACAGGTCTTCTTTACTTGTATTACAATTTTTCTTTAGGATTTAGTATTTATTGATCCCTCTTTTGGGGAAAGGGAAAATTTGTTCTCTGCATCCCCAAGCGGGGAGCAGAGGTCTGCCTTTGTTAAAGCACCCAGGGGGCAGCTTAGGGTTCAGTATCTCGCCCAAGGATATTTCAACACATGGCCTGCTGGGACCGGGGATCAAACCACCAACCTCTTGATCAGAGGTCGTTCCCCATTAGACCATGGCTGCCCCATGTAGTATTATATAGTGTTTTAAACTGCTAATTCAGATGTAAAGATTTGGTTACTGCAGTCACATGAGAAAGTATGTCCTTGCTGCCCCCAAGTGGCCAATCATTGCTAATGTACAACTCTCTCCAACAAACAACTAGATAAACTACTGCACCTGACAGAAGAGTTAACTTCCCTATAAACTGAGGTGAGATTACTTTCCACAAATATTTACATTTTCTTTAAGAGAAAATCTGATCCATTCAGCATTATTAGCTTTTCAGACATGTGTGTAGCAGACAAATAAACAATGGTGATTATTTTTTGTTATATATTTTGTTCAGTTTTAGAGCAGTTTGTCTGTATTTGGATCTTACTTGCTGGTTAAACAAAGAGGAAAAGCAGTTTTAGTTTGTCTCTTCAGGTCACTGTAAAAACACCAAGTTGGTTTGAGGTGATTTTAAGAGTTTAAGGGCTGCTAATTTAATGATTCTTTCATCTTGACAATTTTTTATAAAGGTTATATGTAGGGAAGGTGAAATGGTTACCATGGTAACATTTCCTATAGTTTGTTTTACCAGTTTAAAATATACCAGATTTGGTTTTCCAAAAGGACCAGTTGCCTTTTTTGGAAAAAGTTTCTGATTGACATGTCTTGGAGGACTGAGTGTCTACACCCATATTTGGTTTTGATAGTCCAACAGACCCAGATGCAGAGAGACGGTGGTGGGAGGGAACTGGAGATTTTTAAGGCTCCAGAGACCCAATCTGTACTGTGACTGTATTTTAAATGTTGTCAAAGTGTTGAGGGAAAATGTTTAAAGGTAATCTCTCCATCTGCAAAAAAGAAAGATGGTGCAAAAAGAAAAATGTGGATCTTACAAGTCATCTGTATCTGTCTGCTTCCTTACAGCTAGTGCAAAATCAGCTAACCTCTTGACCTGCGACATGCTGGAGAAGGTTGTCTTCCAGCATGTTGAAGTCCTGGTAGGTCCAGAAAACTCAGTTCAGTTCAGTTCTGACACTTTAATTCAGACAAAAAAAAACTGCAAGTACTGCAGGTTTGGATAGTTTTCTCTGTTCATTTTTAGAAGACAGAAGAACAAGAAATCATGATATTTGAAAAATAATAATAAAAAAGAGGTAAAAAAGAACTTCTACACTGAAATGATTATGCAGTGTTCCCAGCTGTCTAAATGTATTTTTATTAAAGAATTAATTAGTAGTAGTATTAGCCATCACTCCTTTTTGGAAAACTTTAACATCTGCTGATATTAAATAAACAGATACATCGAGCTGATCACAGTCTGCAGGATAAAAACTTGATACAATGTACAGTGAGACCTTTTGCTTTGGGTTCTAGATTATTTTAATGAGCTTAAAATTTTATGATAGTAGTCTTTTTATTTTGTTTGTTTTTCATTGATCACATAAAGCACTTGTTCAGGGCTCTTATTGTGAAGGGTTGTTTTTACAAAGGAAGTAAGATTTCATTTAGCAGTACAGTAGCTAATGTTGTCTGAGGTAGTTGGACTTGTTCAACCAACCTTGTGTTAATAATTTAGTAGGTCTGTTGAGTAAATGCACATTCATAACGCTGGTTACAACCACACAAGAAATCTGACGAGGAAAACCACACGTTTGACAAGAGCGGCTCATTTCCATGACACAACAGGCAGAAATCCTGTAGGTTCTTGGTTCAACATGTGATACTAATAATTGTGATAATTTTCTTCAAAATACTCATGATAAAAATGCTCATAGTACTTCTGTGTAGGGAGCTGGATTGTGACTTTGGACCCGTAGAAATTCTTTTTGCAAACATGAAATGAGACTGAATGAATTTGACACAAGTTGTGACAATAGGTTTAAATTAACTGTCTTACAATGTCATTCTTCCTTTATGAAAGTTAAAGCATAATACTGAACATTTCTTTTACAGAACAACCGTATGATTAACCTTTAAAGATATTCTGACACCATGTGACTAAAATGAAAAACATACAGTGTAAACTCAATAAAAAGTTTAAAGTGTTTCTGGTATCCTGGTATGAGGAAGTTAAATTCTTTAGTAACAGTGTTTTCAGAACAAGCAGCTCAGAGGAACCGGGAGGTTTAGGTACGACTGTTCTCCTTTGTGCCTTTTCACACTTTAAAAATAAAACCTGTTGGATGAGTTTAATGGTTTGGAGACACATCAGGCCAGCTGTTCACATGAAAGGTGTGCAGATTGGGGACAAAATAACAACTGACAGCAGAACAAGCAAAACATTCAATGACTATAAAACAAACAAGCTTGTCTCTTTACAACTTAAACACGCGTACGCGCACGCACTGACCAAGGAACGTTACAATGAATTTCCGCTTATGTATCTTCATTAACCCCAGATAGAACAGCAGCAACATGCAGCACACTCACGTTTTATTTCCTGGTTACTTGGCAACCTCTTTGATTCAATGACTCGTTAAATCTTGATAAGAAAATTTGTTTAATTTAGATTTTTGTGACTCAACTCCTAAAGCCAAACTCTATTTAACTAACAGATGCACTTTTTTAAAAACCCAAACGGTTTGTGTCATAACCAGAAGCTAACTAAGTGCAAAACTAAAGCAACAGTTATGTATTCCTCGGTTTGAACCAGTATCCCACAAGGTGTCGTTACCTGGCCGGTGATACCGGTGATGACAGCAACATTTCTCTTCTTGTTATCGTCTCCGTTCACCGACGAACTGGCTTTAGCAGCTTCCGAGCACTGAGCCATCTTTTCCGGATGAGATGTTTACAGTCTACTGACAAACAACCGTCACAACCGACCAAAACCGTCGCTGAGTTCTGAACCTGAGTAACAACGGAACTCCTCAGCATCTGTAAACCAAACTGAACACCGCTGATCAGAGCGTGACGTAGAAGGAAACTCTGTGAGCTCGGCCAATAGGAAGAGCTAGAGTTCAGCCAATAAGAAGGAAGTAGCGGAGGCAAGGGAAGCAGCTCTGTGAGAGTTGGACAGCAGTTGGTTGCAGCGCCACCTCGAGACAGGGATGTACAACTGCAAAATTAAATTTTAAATTCAACGCGAACAACAGACCATATGCATAATTAGGCTTTTCTTACGTTGTAAAGGCTAAAAAAATACAATCAACTCTTTTTATCCAACTTCAAGCAATTTGTTGGTGATCTTTTATTAAATTGTTCTTTTTGTTATCCCACGTTTTACACAATAGATGAGAAATAATTCAACATTTTAAGAACAGAACATTTTAATGAACAGATTTAATGACGTCTCTGAATCTAAACAAGAAAACCATGTTGCTGTTTCTGTGAATGTATGTAAATCACAGACAGACCTTCAAAAATTTGAATTTGTTTTAAGTAGTAAATCATGTAATCTAAATTCTGTAAATATAATATGATAGCATTGGCAGCCTTTTAAGATTTAACTAACATACAGGGGAAGCAGCAGGGGACGTCACAGGAAGTCAGATATTGTTAGAATCAACTATATTTTCCTGTATCTTTAAATTCAAAACCTTAGAGATTAAAACAGAATATCTGTTTCTGGGTCACCATGTGTGAGGATATTTCAGGCAACATTTCAGAAGTTTCTGTGGGTCACATTCACAACATAACTTGTTTGTCAAGGGGCCAAAATAAACACTGAATTTAATTCCCTCCACAAGAGTGAGGATACAAATCCAGACTTGATCAAGCAATCTGAGCAGCTCATAATCTTTTGTTGTTCTTGTACATTTGATCATATGTGACAACATCTGCTCCAGCTGAGTGTCAGCAGCCTGGAGAAACCTCTTCACAGTGAACACAGCATGATGAACAGGGAGTGAATTCATTACAAGCCTGGATAAACATGATCAGGTTGAGAGGGAAGTATCAGTGACTGGGTCCTGAGAAGCACAGCTGGTTTCAGAGAGATCAGAGCTCGTCTTTGTTTCATCTCAGGGTTGCGGCTCTTCTCACTCGTCCGGGAGGCAGGCGTCTCACTGGGAGTTTTAAGAACTGGACTTTTACTCTGTCCTCTGTGCAGAAAGCTTCATATTTAACATGTTCAGTGTGTGAAACTAAGACTAGTTTGAGTGATGTGTAACATTAGCTTTAAAAGCAACTTTGTTGGGATTAGATTAGAGTAACTCAAAGCTTCATTTTTATAAATAAGAAGAAAAAGTGTCTATAAGAAACAGTGATTTTCTCATGTGCATCATTTATTAATATATTCTACATTAATTCAATTCTCATAGTTTCACAAATTGAAAAATAATGATAAAGTCTGATGAACAAACATTTAATACACAAAGCTTTTTACTTCAAACTGCAACAGCCGACAACTGAGCACCAAATATTGACTTGACTCTTCAAAGAATGAGACAATAAATCCTCCCCTTGGCTTCGTTGTTGGCTCCTCATCAAACTGAACTGTGCATTTACATGTGTGTGAACAACCATGTAAAATTCTGTTTGTCTCCTCTGAAATAAAACTACACATGTTGAATAAAAAGCTTTGTACTTCAAGTAGCGTCTGGCGTTGAACCAGCAAATAAATGAACAAAAGAATCCACTTCAGTCGTGAAAACGAGACATCCATAGGTAGTATGTGTTGTTTGTTATGCCTTCATGGAAGGTGAGAGGGTTACTGCTAACTGCCGAAGCTAAACAACATGAAAACAGACAGAAGCTGATTCAGTCTACAGAGATCTAAATGAGGATGTATTAACGGAGCTTCCATCAACGAACTCTGCTCCACTATATACAAAATAAATTAATGGGGTGGGACTTTAAATTCAGCAAACCTACCAATGAGAAATAATAACTTTATTATAAGACTTGTGAATTACAAGAAAAAAGAAAAACTGCTTTCACAAAAATTATTTACCCTCTATATTTTTAGATGAATCTTGGAGAAAGTGTCCAAAAAGTGCAAAGCATGCAAAAAACTGGACAGGATAAAAATATTTGTTTGATGACAAATAGATCTTTTTTTGTTTGTTTTTACGTTAGTACATTCAGCAGTAATAAAAGTGACATATTGCAGAGTTTGACAGTATTTAACATCATATAGAGTCCTAACTACTTCAGCTCTGTGTGCACACAGTAATAAAAGCAGCTCAGAACATTTGTTTTTTATGGGTTTTCAGCTCAGACCTAAAAAAGAAGTGAGGGAGAGAGTAATAATCTGAAGGTTATACAGATACAGCAGTATTGGTCCAGTACTGGGCTCCAGGGCCCCGTGTGTTCACAAACTGAGAGTCTCAGTGTTTCTGAAAGAGAACAAACCAACATAAATGAAAACAACATCTTCATTACATGAATTTATGAACACTGAGAAATTAGATCTCACCCGTTTAGCTCTCTGGAGCATGAGCGGAGTGACACTTGTTTTTCTGCAACAGAAATATTTACAGAAACACTGTAAATACAAAATTTAAGATAAAAAGTATTGAAACTGTTTAGAACTGAAGATAGAGTTTGAAAACAATTTAAAGCAACACAAATAAAATGTGTTTGATTTGTATCTGGTTCTGAAAGGTCTGAAGACATCCTGCGTTTTTACCTTCTGATGTAGTCGGTAGTGCAAGGTCCGGTCTGACAGCCAGGGATGTCTGAGGGACTCCGTCGCACTCATCCTCCAGCTCTTGCTCTTCACCAGCAGACGAGTGATGAAGTCTTTGGCTTCATCAGAAATGTCTGTGAACTCCTCCTCCTCGAAGTTCCACTGACAGGCCAGAATGTTGTTGAGCGTCTCGTTGTCATTGTCCCCCAGAAACGGAGACAAGCCGCTGAGTCTGGATGGACAGGTGAACGGAGCTCAGCATCATGAAGAAGCAGTCTCATATTTTCTTTATGTTACTGCTATCTGCTATTTCTCATGTTCTTCTCTTTCCTTTCTGCCATTAGATCAGAACTTTGTGTTGATTTGGGTGTTTTATAGAATTTAAAGGAGATTTTTAATTCATTATCTTTCATCATCTTTGTGTTTTCCCAGACTGGTCTTAAAACCTGACAGTTTTGCTAAATTTCATGTGAAAACAGAGTTTAGTTGCAGGTTTGTTTGTGTTTTTGTCTGTTATTTTAGAAGTAAATTTTCTGTCCTGATTGTGTTATTTTATTTTTCTAAAACACAATGTAGCTTCTCACATTTCCTCTTCAGGGTACTTAAGATTCATATGAATAAACTCAACTCACAGCATATATGTGATGACTCCAAGACTCCACATGTCTGTTGGGAATGAAACAAACTCATAATTGATGACTTCAGGTGCTAAAAACTCAGGTGTTCCAAAGTTGACCCTCAGCTTCTCTCTGGGTTTATATCTGTTGAAGACACAAAAACCGACTAAGAGACATGCACAGCTTTTTAAATGTTAAACGAGAACATCATTTTTACCTTCTTGCCAGGCCAAAGTCGATAATTTTGACCTTGTTAGTGGCTCTGCTGACACACAGAATATTCTCTGGCTGAAGAGAAATAAAAAAATGAGTTACAACAAATGAAAGTGATTAGCTAAAACATACCAGAAACATTTAGATTTACCTTGAGATCAAGATGTAAGATGTAATTTTTGTGCATGTACTGCAGCCCTTCACAGATCTGTCTTATGAACAGCACCGTGTCCAACTCTGTCAGGTTGTAGTTCTCATCAATGATGCGATCAAACAGCTCTCCTCCTTCCACGCTGCAGCACAAAGACACAAACCGCTCAATATTCTGTTTCACCAAACACAGACGTCCTAAAAAAGACTTACTATTCCATGACCAGAATGATGTCATTGCGTGACTCGAAGGCAGCATACAGCTGGATGAGGTTGGCGTGGTTCAGCTGGTTCATCACCAGAATCTCATTTCTTACCACTTCCTAAGAGACAAAACCAAACAGGTTAAAATATTTCAGGTAACAAACATCCATTCTTAGTTATTTAGACTCATTTTCTCAGGTAAAATCTTTCCACACTCTATTTTTGAATTGTGTCTATTATAAAATATATTTCTTCATGGCCCTGAATAATTATAAAAGTGACCAATTCATCAGAGGATCGGGTGAAACTGACGTCTGCTGAGCTTGTTATCTGTCTCATATTCAGTGTTTACAGGTGTTTATTACTTCACCTTCTCTTTCTGGCTCCGAGCTTTGATGATCTTGGCAGCAAGAGTCAGACCAGATGAGTTCTCCATGCACTTGTAGACCTGTCCGAAACGTCCCCTAATAAAAGAAAAGCAAATACGCAATGAGTCAAACACATGAGTGGGTGGGTTTTGAGTGTTTTTTTTTCTAGCTGCCCATGTTTCGTTTTTTATTAACGCTGCAAACTTCTGATTTCTGACTTTCTATTCAGTTTTTGTTTTGCTCTAAACCCTTTTATATACAAAACTAGAAATTGAAAGTAATATCCTGAGATATTGTTGAGAAAATCATGACAATAACTTCTCATAACTTAAAAAAAAATCCATTCAAAATTCCCAAAATATGTTGTTGCAGTTTTATTCACTTAGATACTCAATGATGAATCTATTATATCAGATATTAAGACTAAGTTCTTTGTTATTAAGTGAGTAATTAGAGAAATGTTCTGGCGTGCAGAGGAGTAATCTTCACTCTGAGAGGCTGGATTTAGCAGCAGTTCATTACATTAGAGAGGCATTTTGTTTTCACAATCAGGAGGCACCAAGGGTCTTTAAAACTGTTTGCTGTCCCTTCACAGGCTGTGAAGTAGTCTGTTGTTTCATTAGAGCAGAGAAGGATTTCGGTATTCTTGCTGAGATGAGTGAAAAGAATCTTTAATCGTAGCCGCTCACCCGCCGAGAACTTCATCCCTGTTTATAGTGTAGTAGGTTGCTATCTGATGGGGTTTGGGAGTCACAATGCGGTGGTCAAAAGGTGCAAGAGGAGGAGGGCTTGAGTCTGGAAAACAAGAGAAGAAGAAAGAATGAGATTTTGATGAAAGTAAACAGAGAGCAGAGTGCCTGGAAACAACATGGATGAAAATAGCAACATGCCTGTGATTCATTAGAGGCTCTAAAAGCTGCGTGACTGGCATGTTCATGATGTTTGAGCAGTCATGTTATGTCACAGTCTGTTTTAAAACCCCGAAGAACAATCAGTTGAATGTCTTAAATTAATCTGGCAAGTTTGGATTATATATCGGGATTACCAATAGAGAATTCTTTTCTGTCTGCCTCTCCGTCTCCTTCAGCCTCGGACTTCACGTCATCAGATTTTGAAGTCTCCGCCTCCTGTCCACCAGCACTTTCCACTTTACTGTCCTCTACTCGGCTCTTTTTGAGGTGGTCCTTCACCAGGTCTTCCTCTGTGACGTGACGTTTGCTAGAAGCAGCTGCATCTTCAGCATCATCAGCGCTTCAGATGTTTTAAAAGCAAACGTCCATATTAGTAATATTCTCATTTAATCAAGACATTTTTAAAAGCCATGGTGAAAAATACCTTTCCTGAGAGGAACTGGACATCTCTGGGGCCTCTTCTCGTTTCTTCTCATCATCCTCCACTTTTCCTCTCAGTTCTGCAGCATCTTCTGCCTCATGTTCCTCTTCATCTGTGTCAGTCTCATCAAAGATATCCTCTTCATCCTCAACACTCTCTCTTTCCTTCTTTGTCTCTTTCCTTTGGTTTGCAGGAGGGTCTGACCCATCCAGGATCAGCTCAGTTGGCTTCAGTCTTCTTCCTTTATTTCCTGCAGCCTCTTCACTCTGGACCTCAGCTTCTGCATTAGAAAGCTCTGTGTTCTCTCTGTTGAGCTTTTCCACCTGTGTCTGCAGCACCAGCTCATTCAAAGAGGCGTCTGAGATTAGAGAAACACAAAAGAAACTATAAAAATTCAAAATGAATATTTGATTTCATGTTAAAGCTAAAAGTAATTTCTTAAATCACGTTTAATCTGCTGTGTTTTATATTGATGCTGTCTGACCCTCAGACTTCACCCAGAAGGATATTCTGTTGCAAACACCCATAAAAGTAACACTCAAAAAACACTATTTTAAGTTTTATGTCACTTTTTTAATCTTAATGTTTTTATGAAGGTGCCAAAACGTATGAGAGTAAAATGAGGAAGAAAAGGTAAACATGTAGTACAATAAGTACAAAGTCAGTACTTATTAACACACCCGGTAGGAATCTTACAGTTTGCCACGTCTACTTCCTTCAGCATTGTTCATTCAAGGTGTGTTTGAGATTATTATCAGTATAATGAAATTTCCTGTAGAACGAGTTTGAAGAATCACGCGTTCACCTCACGGGTGTGTTTTTGTGTCACTCTGTACTCGTTTTCTTTTCCTTGTTTAAACAGAAGAGTTTTATTTAATAAAATCTGAATCTTACATCATGATGTTTACACATCAGTTAAACACAAACACTGAACTTTTTTAGAACTCTGAAAAATTCTGAACTCATCAGTCTAAATAAAATCTCGAAGCTGTACTATGAGCCAACATTTGCACAGTTTCAGTTATGTGTGAGTAGATTGCGACATCATGCGTTTACCTGATGAGTCCTGAGGTTTCCTTTTCTTCTGGGCCTTCCCACCTTTCACGCTTTGTTTAGATTTATCTTTGTCATCCTTTACCTTGATGTGGAAAACAGATACAAAATAATGTAAATGTTGATCACAAATAAAAGGATTTTAACAAACAAATGTTTATTAACATTGTTTAGAAATGAAGAAATATTAATGAATTTGTTTCCAGGAAATTGACGCCAACAAATATGTATCATTCAGTCACTTAGTCATTTTTGACGCTCGCTTGTTATAAATTATGTAAGCAGATATTGTCTATTGTACAACAGTGAGATGCCAGTCAGAGTGTTTGTTTTTGTTGCTGTGGTGCAAGTTAAGAACAAGTTCTACTCGGCGGATCCCTCCACATAAATCTAAAAGGTCACATATCATTTGTATTGCTCATGTAATAAAGTTTGAATAAACTGCAGGGGGATTTAGGATCAGCCCTTTGTCCTTCAACGGGTATGATGGAGTCCACATGATGTCATCAGCCCTTTTATTTACCTAAATAAAAATCTTCTATGAGCACACAGTCATAATAACATCCTCAAGAAACCCCATAATTCCCATTAAAATCATAATACTGTTGTATCAGAAAAGAATGATGAACAAACTATTTGTTCCAGGACACGTCTAATCTGTCACCTACTCAGAACAGAACACACAAGTGCTACACTGACTGTGTCCAGCTGCAGTCTGTACTGATAAAACATGGTGTCTGGGTGCGATAACAAGTCTGACTCCAATCATTTCCACCTGGAAGACAAAAAGGAATCTGCACACGCAGGAAAAGCACTTAACATTACTGAGAATGCATGTTAGGACACAGCAAAGCCAACGACAGATAATATCTGAGTCGTTAAAGACAAATTAAAAGATGTGGAACATTGTTTCTAATTACGTTTGCAAGTTATTTAAGAGGTTGACAAATAAACTTGATATCATGTTATTTGGAGTCTTTCACATAAATGTGATCACAATGCAAATCTTTGTATGATGTAAAATGTGTGAGTAACAGTCATAAAAAGGTTCATTACAGTTCTTTGAGGTCATGACTGAAGGATTTTCTCACCTTCTTGTTGGTTTTGCTCCCAGGCTGTTTAAATAAAAGCTCCACCAGTCTGGAGTTCTTTACCACCTCTCCAATCAGGTTGATCACCTGCTGAGTTCCCTCCACCAGCTTCTCCACCCCCTCTAACCTGCGTCCCTGACTCTCAATACGTTCGCCGGCCTTCTCAATCGCTCCCCTCAGCTCCTTGCAAACCACCTCCATCCCTGATCCTCGTCTTCCTGCACCACCTTCACGCAAAGAGGCCAGATCCTGACCCATTCCCCTCACATCCTGGGACAGGACGTCCAGGCGGATTAGGACGGTCTGCTGCATGTTGAGCAAGTACTCCATCTGAGAGCTCAGGGAGTCAATTCTGCTCTCCACACAGCGCAGAGAAGCATCATAATGAGAGGAAGAGGATGAAGCTTGAGACCTGTCTGATCCACTGAGAGAGAGTTTCCTTCCAGGAAGCTTCTGGCCATGAAGAGGATTTGGATCATACACTTTGGCTAAAGAGTTGACCAGACTGGAGCTCATGATGTCACGGGTGTATACCTGCTCACAAACAGCAAAAACTACCTGCTTATTGTTATAACTCCACTCAGTTTCATATGAGCTAAAGAAGACGCATATTATCCAACAAAGACAGAGACAGGATAAAAGAAGAGGAAGGAGGACATAAATCTCTCCCCAAGTGCTGCAGGACAGAGCTGAGTTATAAGAATAGCAAGTGGCTCTTCACCAAATTAAAGTGCAGCCCCCTGTGGACGTCAGGGGCTGAGTGTCCAGTGATAAGAGCCGAGGGCTCGGGTGTGCAGCTGGGGATTGATGGGGTTTAAGTTGGGTGGGTGGATGAGGGGGCTGTGTGATATTTGAGACACTTAAAAAGCCCTTCAGATGGGTGTCAGAATCCCAAGAATCTGGGCCTGAAACATGATGCCATAAAAAGTAAAGCAAACAAATAAAATGTTCTGCCAATAAAACAGAAGATCTCACGTCAGATAATTAAGAACCCGTGCAACATTTCAGCAGCTGGATCATCACTGTTATTGTTTTTAATGGAAGGTTTTCTTTTTACATTGTGTGAGAAGGAAGAAAGACAGCTGCTTGTGTGTGAGGATGCAAACTTTACACACAATTTGTCCCTCTTTTAAGGACACAAGCATTTCTGACCTGAAGTGAATGCCAGCTGGTTTTTATAACTGGCTTGTTTTCAGCCACCGGATGCTCCGACGCTAAAGAAACACTGATGACGCATCGACTGACACTGTCAGTTTAACTTGAGCTGGAAAGTCATTTTTATGACTGATTGTAATATTTTAACTGTAGTTATTTTGTTGTCAGAGTTTTTTTTTTTTTTTGTTGTTGAGCTATCAAAAACGACTTTCCTTACAAAGTAAATCAGATTAAACAATAATCAGACTCATATTGGAGAATCGCAGCAGAATAGAAAGGTTAAATTAAGGTTTCGTTGCTGAGGAGAGCTTGAAGGTGGTTGTTTTATTTTGGAAAAATCATACACACCTCTAAAAATTGTCCCACTGTTGAAGGTGTGTGTGGAATGAGAAAACAACAATAGAAAACAGGAAACAGGTGATCCCACTGACACCTGAGAACTGTTTGTATAGTGGAGAAAGGGATTGTGGGAGTTGGGACTAACCATGCGTGTGTTGCTGCAGAAGAACTGGACCTGACACGTAATGGACTTATTGAGACGTGTCTGAATCTGCACATTGACCTCAAATGTTTCCACATCCAGTACAGCGCGATCTGGACTTGGCTGGGTGACAAAGTGCCGGTGCCTATATACTGACTCCATCTGTCAGCACCGGAAAAAACCTGACCTATACTCTGTCCCTCAAGCTGTTCCCAGTACAGTCAGCTCATCAGCTGTCAGTTAGACCCCTGAGGCTGTTTACCAACCGAGGTGAGAATGAAAGAGATTACTGAAATACAAGTTCAGTGTGTTAAAATGGGTTTTCTTAAGGATATAATATAAAAGTTCAGGTTAATATTGTACAGGATGAAACTCAAAACGAGGTTAGTTAACAAGATAAAGATCTGATCAGGGGTCACTTTTAACAATGAGCTTGTGTTAAACATCTAATAATTAAAAGTTCATCCCAATGAGATAATTAATGGGAAATTAATTCCATTATTAGTACTTTCGTAATTAAATATATTCTCACAGCTGTTCAAACGTTTTCCATATTCAACTATTTAAATGGATATTTAAAGTTGAAGCACTCAGGTGAGTAGCTTGAGTTCACTCGGCTCTCTAACGAAGCTGATAAACTGTCGATGCTTATATACAGCAACATAAAGTAAAACAAGTACAGGACTGAAACTCGCTGTTGGCTGAAAACAGGTGAGTTTAAGACTGTTCTGGTCAGACAGCAACAACAAGGATGTAGCTACAAATAAACCTGGTTAGTCTGAACTTCAGGTTAAACATTAAGAAGTTTTGTACACACACAAGAACGTTGATTAATGCATTGACCCAGAAGGTTTTTTTATTTGGGAGGAGGGGAGGGATCTCGCCCAAGGATACTTCGATACAGCCTAGCGGGGCTTCCGTCCTTCCCCATCAGGCTACAGCCGCCCCAGTGATGGTTTACTAGTCTAGGTGTAGACTTCAGTTAGTGGTTTAACTGTTCTCTCTTAACCCCCCCCCCCACGTCACAGAGGGTTACACAGTAAAGTAGAACAGCTGTTCAGGAATGAAACTGACGCAGCCCAACAAATATCATCTCATATAGAGTTACTAAAGAAAACAAAGACAACAATAAGCTTTTGTTCTGCTGCAGGATTTTTACTCTGAACCGCCTCTAAATCAGATTCTACAAGCTTCAGCCAGAGATGAAGAGACAAGGTGTCACATGGAATAAACGTGTCCCTGAGTCCACAATTAGAAACACTAGCTTGGCAAGAAGACGCAGTGTCCCATTTACAGTAAAGGTGTATTTATATATCTACAGTGCTCATTTATATAAACCTAAAACTTTCAGGTTCATGAAGAACAGTAAGTTTATAGTTACGAGTAAACACAGTTTCTGGGTTCAGATTTCATTTCTGGGAAAATGTTGAATTGATCAGAACAGGTTTTAAACCACCTGTCCAGATGAAACTAACACAATATGAGAACCTGGTAATAGAAATTTAGACTCTACTGACAACATCAGTAACAAGTCTCTGATCCTCTAAATCCAGACAGACCCCCCCCGCCAACTCATCCAGGGTTTCCCTCACCAATGGCATCTCTGCCCTCGTAGGATTCACCATACCAACATAATGACTGACCCCACGGTGCCTCACCGACGCTGAAGACAGTTTCAAATAACTGCATTCAAAGAATCCCTGACTGCTTGGTCACCATCAGAGTTTCTCTTGAACTTTGGAGTGTGAAATTCTCTTTGCTGTGATGAAAGAGAAAACATCAGAACCAAAGATGGTCGCGGTCAGTAACGGCTCGTTTCACATGAAAATTATATCGTTTTTATATTTTAAAGATGTTAATTCTAACATTAACTAAATTACAGCAAGTCTGAGCATCACACTGAGTTTTTTCTGTTTCTCGTCTTTCATTAAAGGAAATATTTAGATTTAAAGAAGAGAAGATGATCTCTGTAGCGCCACCTTCTGCTGACCAGTGTCACCACAGGCTGGTGACATCTCAGCTGCCATGTTGCCAGTTGTTGAATGATTACAGCAAAGTGTCGATGTGTGAGAAAGCTTACCTGTAAATATGTTACATAATTCACATAAATAAATACAAAAGCATCTCTGACTGTCTCGTTTACACACTGAGTAAAAAAAGATACTCTTTAGTGACATCAAAGATGAAAGAGTAAAACAAATGGATTTCATGAATACAGACTATATTGTTCTTTATATGATAGGAGGGAAACTGCACTCCTGCTTGTGACCACTAGATGGCAGTGATTGCTTGCAGTCCATCGACTGATGATTATTAAGAAACCAGGATTAAACCCCTTTTTATTTCACTACACTTTAAATTTAATACAAATCGGTTTGACTTGACGTTCACTTCAGCTTAAAACAAATGAAATTAATTAACTTTAAAAGGTTAGAGCTATTTTTAAATGAAGTTTTACACTTTAAACTTTTTTCGTGCTATCTGAGATCAATTTTAATCAGGTTCTAAAATAAATCAGTTCATTAATGATTTCACTTTGTTTTATAATTAAAACTAAGATAAATCAGTGGGCGTTTGGGCAGTTGTGGGTGTATTGTAGTTTACCACCTCCAGAGTGTGTGAATGAGCAACAGTTTTAATGCAAAGTGCTAAATAAATATAATAAATTAATTATAAATCTTCAGAAGGTCGAAGCTCTGCAGAAAGATGTTTCTCTTCACTGCCTGTTAGTGTTGTTGTTTTGCTGCTCAGGTCCAAATTAAAGGTTAAAAAACATTTTGATTTGGTTTAAATTTATCCAAAATTTGAAGTAAATGCTTCAAGAAATAAGAAATTTTTGTTTAAAAGGTTTTAATGACCATTTTAAAAGTTTTCTGCTGGACTGCTGTATGTAACATTCAACATTTAAACAGGTGCCCATCATGGTGCACTGATACGTATTTCCACCTTTTTGCAGCTGTTTGAAACATGTTAAATTATCTTCACCGGTTCTGGTTTGTTCTAAAGATTTTGAGTATCTCTTGTTCTCGTTATGGTCCAAACAAACACGCACCAAGCTGTCTGAATGAAACTGGCTTAAGTTTGTATTCAATGTACCAGTTTAAAATAATACTGTGTGTAAAAGTCAAAACTGTTTGATCAAACTGATTTAAACAGAACAAACTTTATGTGGTCAAATTAAACAATAAAAGAAAAAACAGCAGCTCTGTTCACATCAGCAGCATCTAGAATGACTGACTGACTCCTTGTTTATTTACAGTGGGTCATGTGATGTCAGGAAGAACTTCAGGTCTGTGTTTACAAATTTAACTGGTGTTAAAGCGGTCCCACCAGAGTCCAGGATCAGCTGACATCCTGCTGATGTCCACTGTACCTCCGAGTCAACCTGCCCAGCCTCAGTTTCAGGATCAGCTGACCTCCAGGACTGTTCAGTCATTCTCCAGATTGCTTCCTGAACTCTTACCTTCATTGTGAAACCAAAAGAATAAAATCCTAATTTTGGATTTATATTCTCAGCTGGGAAAAAGCAGGTGACCAGACCTGTAAATCTAAATGAATCTGTCACACGTTGCTTCACTCTGCTGACATGCTTCAGCTGAGGAAACAGGAGTCTAAATCAGTTCATCTGTTCTCTGTAGAAACACTTTGATTTGATCATCTAGAGCTTTTCACATGAACTGAACCAGCACGTTGAGTGTGTTTGTGTTCATGTTACAGACTCTACCAGGATTTTTTAGTATCGCGCTGGTAATGAGTTATGCAAACGTCTGAAAGTGGACACCAGTCAAGAGGCCAGGAGATGAGATGAAAGCAGCACATTTCCACTGAGTCTTCATACCAGACAGAGAAACAGCCGGATCACGATCACCAGAGAAGAAAACGAAACATTCCAGCTGCTGATCTAAAAACTGTAACTGTACAACATCTTTGTTATTAATACAGACACTGACCCACTCACTGATCACATAACATGTCTAATAATCTTTATACTTCCTCCTCACTTTGTGTCAAACATCTTGTATTAAAGAAAAACTCACAGTTTTGTGGTTAAAATGAAATTAAATCTAACAAAACAGGAACTAACTTCATGTCCTAACTGTCTCTCTTTATGCTTCTGAACTCATCACGAGACAATTATAGGCTCTCCTCCGTCCCCTCTGTATTTATTTATGTGCTAATATTATCTGAGCTATGTATGTCTGAGGATCTGAAGAGAAGCTCTTCACACATTAGTCTCAGTCACACGCGTTAACACAACCTTCAGCTCACACATCAAAAACCTCGAAACATGGAGCCTAGAAAACTCACTTTGCTATTTATTTAAAACAAATAATGAATCAGTACGTTAAAGTCACATAAATAACATATGTAAATAAATGTACATATGTGTAAAAAGAGACAGAAACCTGAGTGAACAGGTCTTCCTGGTTTGAATTGACCTGGTTCTGGTTTGGGTTTCTCTCCATCTTCATTAAAATAAATATTTTCTGAATAATGTCTGTTTTAAATGTCACAGTAGATACTTTTTATTTAAGAAAAGATCATTTATCTGATGACTTTTATGACTCTTTTTCAAACATAATTATTAATTATTGGAGCCTCTATAGATAACCAATGATATATAGCTATTCATAGTTTAGAACATATTTTACAATAATGTTTCATGTAGTTTTATTCTACATGTTTTTTTTACAAAATATTCATCATTCAGAAAAACTTCAAGAAACTATTTTGGTTTCCCCATTATTCAGCCTTCATGTGATTGTTTCTTTCTTAAAAACTATGAATTATTGTGTTGAATTTAGGTTATTTGTGTTTGATGTTTAGAATTTATTTGTTTCTACTGATCTTTATAAGATCTTGTTTTTTATTACCATTTATGGTTCAAGTACATTTAAATGTTTATTTATTCAATAAGCAGTATTTACATGATAAAATGTCACATTTAACAGAAACTTTATGACGCTTTAAGTTATTAAATTGTTTTAATTTGAGTTATTTTATCATGTAAAAATGATTCATAACTTCTTTTAATAAAGTCCAGCTGATTATTCAAGCTGCAGTTTATCGTTTTCTTTAAAACATCTTTTAAACAACTGACTCATAATGAGAAAGAAAGAAAATATCAAACAGTTTTAGGATCATTCCTGTTTGTTATTTAAGCGGCTCTTCGTTCACCTTTATGTTTGAAGAACTGCTAATCGAGCTGCTAGAGAGCAGATTTTCAGGAACATCACAGGCTCCGCCCCAAACACGACCTTCATGAAACGTCTGTTGAACAGGTGAGTTTTGAGGTTAAACATATAAATCCAGCTCCTTCACAATGCACAGCTGGTGGAATGGATCAGATTATTTATTCTAACAGTATTTATCTGCTGATGAGTTTTGCACAGATGTTTAAAAGATTATACGAATGAAATGTGAATTTATACGACAGGATTTTTCATCCCCACAAATCTCACTTGAGAAGGCTTAAAAATTGTTTCACTTGAAATTGATCCAATTTATTTTAAATTCTTGCCATTATTGATGAATAAATTGAACATGGAGCCTAAATTTGCAGCATGTTACGATAATAAAAAGAGCTTTAGGTTTAAAGATAACAAGCCAGCTGTCGACATCCCAACAAGATCCTGTGGTAATAAAAATATTATGCTGACCCCGACAAGTATTAACGACTGAAAGACATCACAGCTCTTAACTTTACGAGGAGTCAGTTACATTCACTTCCTGCTGGATTATGTAAACGCAGTAAACTGGTTCTAATCTGATTGTTCTAAGTTTCATTACAGTCAAACAAATATTATTTAATGTTTAATATAAAGAGAAACTTATTTATTGGAATAAAAGAATAAACCTGGAAATATTCTTTGCATATCAGAGCTCAGATATTTCAAAACTAAGAGAGAAGAAGATCTTAGTTGATTGTTTTTTATCTGAATTTCATAAATAAATTACAGATGTTTCAAAAAGTCTTTCAGAAATATTTTATATTTTCAGATCTGAAACTAAGATCATGTATGTTACTGTGTACGCAAACCATTCTGGATCCTTGGAGCAACTTTCACGTTTTCCCCAAACTATTTTTCAAACAGAATATTTTATGAGAGATTAATTTAATTCATGAGCTTAATTAACAGCTTGTCACTCTGTCATTGGGATGTGATATTGGATTGCATCATTTTGGCATTAGAAGAGTATCAGACTGGTGTTGACATGATAACAAGAATTATTTAATTTCAGGCTGATCTCGGCCTGCTGCTCGCCATTCACTGTCTTTAGTAAATAACATAATTATTTTATATTTTGACCGCTCAATGAATGATCTTCTATCATGCATCCAGATTCACCTGGTCACATGACGCACAGGTGAATGAACCCCAACTCCTCATTAGTGTTACCTGTGTGTCTGCAGGTTGTGTCGTCCTTCCTCTCTTCTTAACAGAGAATAACTTCCACAACCGTCCCCACAGGAAAGTTGCCACCAGACACACACTTCCTATTATCCAAATGTCTTTATCCCGTAGAAGTTTCTCCATAATGGAATGCTTCCTGTTCCTGCTGACTGCCTGAGGATGTCAGGATGTTTCTTATCTCAGCCTGAGTAAAGGAATCTTGGATGGCGAGCACCAAGACATGGGGTGCCACACTGGTCTTTTATTATGGAGTAACAGAGTCTGAGTGGTGAGCTGTAAATGCTCCGTCTCTTTTCTCACTGCAGTCTCACACAAGAGCACAAGAGTAAAGGTTTGTCCTCACACTCATTCCCCCTCCACCAGGCTTCCACCCTACCTCCCACCACGGGACCTAAAAGGAGAGAACATACTGTCTCTGAGACGAGATCAAGACAGGTGGTGTTGGGTTCTGGGTATCGTTGAGTACAGAGAATCAGATGCCCGCTGCTGCTACTGGCATGTCAGTGAGACCGTTCAGATGGATCCTTTAACTTTAGACGCAGCACTTCATGCAAACCTGCATGCATGTTCCTCACTGTGGCTGCCAGGACTGTGCTTTCCTACCTTATAAAATCCCTCCATGCATTCCCTCAGATAAATAATGTTAGCAAATAATAACACAAGCACACTTATAAACAAACACGTGAGTCTGTGTTGAGCTAAGTTTATCTTTTGCACTCCGAGCTGCACCGATGGCACCAAGACAAGAGCAGAAATGAATTGTTCAGAATTTCTTTTAGAACTCAATGATTGAATTGCTGATTTTTTATGCTGAGTTCACTAAATAAATCATAGAAGTGTTAAAAACAAAGTGTTAGAAACCCACTTTTATATCTTCTGTAGGTTCAACACAGACCAGCATGTTAGTGTCACTTCTGTATGTGAGACAAACATCTGTCTGGATGGAGCTGATGATTAATCGAACTTATGTACCGTGTCCTGCAAATTAATGTTCTTTTTAACTTTAAACCTTCAGGTTAAATTCAACAGGATTCCACCTGGTGGAGTGTTTCAAGATGAATCTGTTCGTTCTTCCTGAATCTATGAATGAAGTAACTCAACGGTCTGTAGAGGCTGTCTGATTCGCTCAACCTGGACTAGAAGCAGGACAGTTAAGCTGTCACACGTTGTGTCTTTGTTTGAAGTCCGGCTTTAAGATTTCTGCCATCATCCTGCAAGAATCTCATCTTTGATAAAAATGTTTGTTTCTCTTTAAAACATTTGAACAGCTGATGAGCTCTTCTTTGGAGAACCTGGTGGTGTTTCTCTGCAGACTTATCATGGACTCCTTCTCCTGAGTTACAGTTTGGGGTCATATAACTGGATCCAGAGACAGACTGTGTTGAGTGACAGAAGGTTTACTACTGTACAGAGTAGTACAGTTTGTAGAGTCATGTGGGGGCTCAAAGTGAAGCCCACCCAAAGGTGGTTTCCCATCCTGGTTGCATGAGCTAAGAATCAGGAAACTTTTAAAAGGAATGTTTTTCTATCTGTTGTAAAAGCTGCAGGTTTTCCCAAAAACCCTGAAAGCCCCAGTCCAGAACAGATTTTGGCAAAAACATCAACATTAAGGATGTTGCCAGAATCCAAGAGAAGATCGTTAACTTCTTTTCATTTTACATGCATCACTGTTTCCTCTCCAGTTTCAGCACACAACAGGAGTTTAATTATGACATGACAGAGACAGATCTGTAGAAAAAAGATAAACACAGCACCTTCTGTACAAATGGAAACATTTAAAAATGGTTTGTGAAAGCTTTATATGGGAAATGCAACAGAGGAAGTTTGGTTGGTCGGAGATATCTTCTAACACCATGAATCTTTTAATATATAATAGTCTGAAGATGCTCTGAGGGTCCAGTTACAGCCACTTTCAACAAAATTTTATCTAAAACGATTGAAGTGACACATTCACAACTTTGCTTTTTCTCACAGTTTGGTTGTTGCTGGAAGGAAAATACTTAATAAAATTGTTAAATAAATCTACATTCATGCTCAAGAATGATCAGAATGCTCATTCACAATGTGCAGTACAACGTTCTAAAGCAACCTTGATTTAACAGGCAACAACAGCTGGGGGGGGGGGTGAAGGGCCATGTGGGTTACAGAGCAGACACCGAGGGAGGATACATTTTCCCAGTGGGAATCTGAGGAGAACTTCTGCACAGAGCAGAACTGGACCGCCACCATTTAATGAAAGTTCTGACAAATCTTAGGAATAGTTTTCAGTAAAATCAACATGAAAAACCTTTAAATGTGAGACGAACACTACAGATTACAAAAGATCTCAACCTGAACTAAAAATGAAGGAAAACAAACAGCAATGATTTAAATTGATTTAAGCAGTTTTTAGGTGCAGCTGAAGTTGGAGTTTGGAGAAATAAGTTAGTGAAAGTCTCTGTCAGGGTTCTGTGATGGTTCAGCATCTTAAATTACACACGCTGGCCTTGCGTGTACCTTGAATGTTTCTCTGAGCCGTGTTTAGTTGTTACATTGACATCACTGATTTATGGATGAACAGTACAACTAGTTCCTGTTCCAAACATAAACACAGTCAAGTCCACATTTCCTAAACTGTTTTAATCACTATTTATTTAGAGTGTCAACATTAAGTAACTTCTCAATTCTCTGAACAGGGTGATTTTAAATTTAAATCTTTTAAATTTACAGTCTTTTAAAAAGGGTTTAAAATCGGCTGATAATTAACAATAATTTAATTGTTATTATACTGGTACAAAAATCTAAATTAAACACCAATAAAATCAATTAGGTGTCTGTTCTTTGTCACAACAATGTCTGTGCTGTTAGTTGTGTGCAGCATGCGGGGAGGTTCAGGTTGGTTTTAAAATGATCAGAGAGATCGGAGGTCGCCATCTGACGACGTCTTCCGGAGTTACAGCTACACCTGCGTCCCAGACTTCAGTCAAACTCATTCACACAGTCTGAGGTTTTATTTCATCTGTCTGTCACGAACTGACATGAGAAGGTTCAACATTTAAAGTTCTGCAGCGCCCCCTAGTGAGCGTGTGGTAGTTCACCTGTTGGGTCACGTCAGGCCTTTCAGCAGATGTCAAGGACTGTCTAGTGTTTGCTGGGAGTTATTTCAGTTCCCTTACTTTCCTCTCACTGTGTGTACTTCTGGCTCATGCTGGACATACAGATTATTATCAGTGTTCTTCATCAACTCTGACCTACAACTAATACATGTTCAGTGCATAAGCTGAAAAAGTGCCATTTAATTATTAGAATTAAATAATAATATAAGTTACATTTTTCAGCTTAATGACATTTATTTTTACTATTGAATGTAAAATACTGCCTTTTATCTTCATTTTAAGATTGTGTGTAAATGAATTAACTCTATAAACAGTCAGCTGTAACGTTCTACATACAGACTATAAGAGTTAGGAATGTAATAACGGTGAGCTGTACCTGCTGGTTTCCTCCCTCCAGCTCTACATGCTTGAGCTCCCAGAAAGAGCGCATCGTCTCCACCTTCTCCAGGTGCCGGTAAAAGGCCAGACGGTCCAAACGAAGGCTGTTGCTGCGGTTCCGAATGGCTTTCAGTCCCTCCATCTTTTCTACGATTGGGGACATCGGTATCGGTGGTGGAACTGCTGTTGAAGAGGTTTTATTCACCTTCTTACCAGAAACAAACTCATTACACTGAGTCTTCTTATCAGACCTGAAATAAATAATAAAAATGAGACTTAAATTTTAAAATGATGTTTTTGTTACTTCAGTCTTTTGTATTTATGTTCAGTGTTTTCACTGCAGTACATAAATGGATTTTTCTGAATTTTAAACTTTAATAATTCTATGCATTTACTGTTGAAGTATTATATGTAGAAATCCAGTGATCAGAGGGTTTTAACCAACCAGAGTGGTGCAATGTTTACTAATGCAATGAGTTAATTCTAATGCCTGTAAATCCATTCAGTGATTTGTGATATTACTATCACGCAAGTGAAATTATTAAGGGATTACTACCTCTCTATAGATGGCACAGGGAGGTTTCTAGCCAAGCTCTAATCAACACTTCTGAAATGTTATCTGCTTTGATCTGTCTCTCCAGAATGAGGAAGCATCTCACGTCCAAATGAAATGACTGATGATGAGAAATCTGCTCCATGTCAGCTGTTCTCTACCTGTTGACCTCTTAAATATTCTAACTCAGGTTGGGAGTTACAGATGTCAGAGAGGGACTTGAAATGTTCTGAATCAGGACGGAGACTGTTCGTCTCCTTGTGGCCCAGTGATGAAACTTTTTTTTTTAAAATATTTGGTTACCAGAATCTCCAGATTAGAGCTTTAAAACCAGAATCAGTTCAGGAAATATTTTGTCCATCTGTTTGTGTTTTTTCTGAACTAAAATAAGAACAAAAACAACTAGTTGAACACCTGAACCAGGTATTTCAAGCCCTTGACCCGACAGTTGTCACACCTGCCCACAGTCCAGTTCTCCGCTCTACATTTGGAGCTGTAAAGTTTTGTGTTTTGTGAACTCTCGTGCCTGTTTTGATGGTGTCAGTTAAACTGGTGCTGAGATGCCTCACCACCCCAACAGCTCTGTTGCTCCTGTGAGGTTCACTGACCCTGGGTCATACACTTTAAAGAGCTTTATTTAGGGGTCTCCATAGTACAGGGTGGTGATGAATGTGCATGAAAAACCGTTAGGTGATAGGATCCATATTAAGGCTTGTTGCTTGGCAGAAAAGAGTTCAAGCTCTTTCCTTTCCATTGTAGATGCTTTGACTCATTCCAGTTGTGGCTATATTCAGTTATATAAGCGTGTTGTGACTGGTGTGTTCTTTCTGTGCATGTGTTCTGCTTCTAACAGCTGTAGTTTTAGTATGTTTGGTTTGCATTCCCACTCTGACAAAAAGCAGGGACATCCCTGTCTGTCTTCTTCATGATAATCTCTTCATGTAACTGATAGTAAGAACTGCATGTGTCTCATAACTCCTAAAGTAGCAGTGAATCATTAAGTCCCCGTGGATTTCCTGGGTCTATCAGAGCATGTTCTAATGATTAAAGAGCAGCCGAAAAAACACAGAGCCTTGTTCAAATCCTCTTTAGGATGCCAAGTGCCTCTTAAGAGCTCAGTGATGAGAGGGAAGATCCCCGAGAGGGAAAAACTCTCTAAATCAAACCCACATATTCAACAATCCAAAATCTGTTTACAGTGATTCATAAAGGAATTAAAAGAATAAAAAACATATTTTAGTGCGAGGGAATAAAAAGTTTGAGAAGTTCATGGAAAACTTCACTTCTTTGAACAATTTGAGTTGTTTTACTTGAATTTGTTCGTGTGTATCTGTGTTGCCGTAGTTCGAACTTCCCCGATCGGCCATGATGCCCCACAAACTAAAAGCACACAAATAGAACTCACGTTTGGTCAAACCAATCTAAAGCATCAGTTTTTTTATGGGACGTCAAGAATTCATCCAAAATTCTTAATCGTGTGTTTTAGTCTGGGCTCGTTCGGTATGCTCTATAAATGTATTTTTATCTGACACAGCAGAGCTTTTACAGTCTGTAGCTGACCTGGTGTAGAATAACCTGTTACACCTAAATATCACACTGAGTCAAGGTGAAATGTTTCTTTTGATTATTATTTTGTGTAAAACTTCCTGGGATAAAAACAACTGGAATCATTTTAGTGTATCTGCTGCTGGAGGAACAGAAATGGATCTCGCTATCAGCTCAGATAAAGCTGAGAGGCGTGAGGAGACACAGAGTCGACTGCAGGCATGTTGGATTACATAAACACGGGCTTCCTCAACTGAGATGTGTGTTACATGTGTGAAATTTACAGACTAAAAGTCTTTTTTTAAACCATAACAGAAGGTTTAATACAATAGGACAGGAGACTTTAAATGAACTGTCTTCACTCCAGACTGCTGTCCGTCTCTCTGGAGATTGTCCTGGTTTAACTGTCGCCTGGAAACTGCCATTAAAGCCCATAAACCTTAGGAATGTGAGGGAGGTGTCTGTTTGTGTGCACGGAGAAAAGAATAGGATGTACAGACTGTCAGTCACATCAGTCCTTTTATCTCATCTTCAAACAAGATATCAATCAATAAAAAATATATAAAGTTCTGCTTTAAATAATCTTTTTTTTTTCTTGGATCAAAGAGGCATCAAGTTTTGTTCTTTAAACTTTAAACATCTGAAATATCATTCAGAGAGAAAGTAAAAATAGAAAAGCTGAAAGAATATTTCACAGCTTCATTAGACGATTCTAAATTTCATCAAATTAAAGGTGTTGACTGTCTGATATGTCTATCAAGTGATCAGCAGGTTGGTTTTCTCCATCTAAACTTGACGTATCTCTGCAACCGAGTCATGGTCGCTCATAAGTTTCAGTCCAAACTGTTGAACTCAGGCTCTTTGAATGGGGCCAAATTGTCACTGAACCCGACTGACCCAGAAATTATACTGAACGTGAGAGATACTATAAACACATGGATCATAGCAACTGACCGCAGGCCTCCTGGAAAACACACCAACTCAGTCATCACACCAGACCTTCCATAAACAAACACTACAAGCACAGATATGTGTTACCATTTCAACTCCAGCACACAAATTCAGCGCACACGGCCGCTCCAATCCTTCACACTGACAACAACTTAGCAACCTCTGCAGAAAGAGTGTAACTGTAGAAGCTCCACTCTGTGTACTTTCCTATGTCGCCAAGAACAAAGCAGAGGCCTTATTTTAGTCCACAGCAGTTGGATTCACTTTCTGCTTTGCAGTAAAGTTCCTTATCGCTCAGTAACGTTCAGGTGTTTCTGTGTTTGACTCGAATTATGGGTTTTATTTCCATTTTTCTGCATCGCTGCACCAGATCAGTTGACAAGTTGTTTTTTTCTGTAACATTTTCTCTTTTTTGCACATATTCAAAAATATAATAATTAAATGAAAGACTAGCCGAGGACTAAATGTGTGCTAAATAAATTAGCTTGTGTGGTAACTTGACAAGTGGCACCGTGCTCTACGTGCAACTGATACCACAGAAGAAGAGGTGTTAAAATTTAAAACATGGTCATAAAGCAAGTTTAAGATTGTTTTGCATTTAGGAAGAATGTCAAGCACTTCAAGTATTTGCAAGAAAAATATCTTTTACTGTTTACATTGTGGGTAGTTAAATATGAAAGCATCACACAGACGACTTCTCTGCAGTAAACCATCAGAAGCAGCAGGACCTGCAGCTCAGACTCACCCCTGGTAGTTGGGCACATTTGCAATCACCAAAATCTTCTTTTCTTTTCCTCCCATGTCTCTCCTGTGTGAGGTGACGTTTATCTCTCCAGGTTTTCCAACCTTCGTCGGTTGGTTGGGGAGTTCAGGTCCTGGTGTTGGATGCTCTTGTTCCTACACGGACCATGCAGCTCAGACTCACTGATCAAATGTGTCTGACACACTGAGAGATCTGGAGACACAACCCACAGGAAGCGCTGGTCATTTTTGCCATGACGGCTATGAAGGGATAAGCACGGGGAGGTGGGGGGTGAGACAGGGTGTGTGGGTGGAGGGGGAGGAGGAGTGAGGGGTATCTGTTGTGGGACTCAGGGACCACATACAGGAACAGACTGGAGAACTTGTTCCAAGGATTGTAGATTATTATAAGAGAATGAGTGGAATGCCAGAGAGCCATGTGTCACAGCTGGAGGAGAGACGATTGACTGAAAGAGAGACTCTGAATCAGAGACAACAAGACAGACGGTTTAAAAAAAGACCCGTCTTGTTGTTGTTTTACTTCTTGACCCCATGAACCAATTCTGTTTGTCATTTATTGACTCTGAATAAAGCATAAATGTATAGAGTTTGACAGTCATGACTCAGGAGTTGTTGTCATGTTGTGTTTTTATTTGCTTCAGCGATTGTTGTTGCAAGTTTGTCTCTCTTTGTTTTTAATTTCAGCATTATTTATTTCTTTGGATTTTGCCTGTCTGCTGCTGACAAGCTTGTATTTAGATCCTGCGCGACAGCCACGTGTTCTCATGACACACGGAGCCACAGGCGTGTTACATTTGAGACGTGAATCTATCAGATAAAGTGAAAGTAGAGCTGATCCTCATTTTAAATTTGTTTTCGAATCCATCACCGACGACTGGAGGAACTGTGGGACTCTAAACATCATCATCTCCAGCTGGTTTAGACCTGATCTCTCATTGCATATACTGTATCTACACATGTAGACTATAAGATAATAGATATATACAATCTAGAGTAGCCAGTAAAATGTTAATGTATCTAATTAGTTAAATAAGTTATATAATGTATGTATCGTATGTTTTTAAACACTTGTTCCAGGTTTTTATATTAAAACTACAATAAAATGCATCAAAACCAATTAGTTTTAGTTGTTATCTGAACTAGGAAAATATTTAGAAACACGTTTCAGAATCTCTTACAAATCCGACCTCACAGTATTAAAGAGATTTAAAGGACTGTGAAAATGGAAGGTGATGGCGTCCTTTTCCATCACGCTAGCAGCTGCTTGTTAAACTGTTTTTAAAAGTGTCAGATGGTGTGAAGCCACCCTGCTCATCGACTTCTGCACATCCACTTCAGGTTAAAGGAGCATGAAACTGGTGTTCTGATCAACAATCTGTTGGTTAAAACTGTGCAATGAAAGTAAAAAGGTTTTGGAGGTTAATAAACCATGTTGAGGGTCAAGGCATGGAGAACAAAAGTGTCGATCCCAGGAGAGCAGCTCCATGCTCTTTATGAGTGTTGCACCATAAAGTTTTTTTATTGCCGGAACATTTAGCAATAGAATAAAAATAGATAACATATATCACACTGCATCACATCCTCTGGTCAAGCTGTTATAGATAGGCATGACCTCGGCAGAGCTCAAGATACAGGTGGCTCAGGGGTTACAGATTGTTTCTGAGTGGCTGTGTGAGATTTAACATCTTGATAATATCCGTCAGACAGCAGCAGAGCAGCAGGATGACTGACACGGAGCAGATCAGAAGACCTGTCTTGTCTTTAGCAGATCAGCTGTTGTTCCATATGGAGATGCGTTAAAAAGCAATGCTGATGAATGAGCTACATCTGCCACACTGACTGGATGATTCTTGTGTTTTGACAGACGTGATGGAGCTGATAGTTTAAACAGAGGTGGAGTTAATCAGGTTATTTTTTAATATTCTTAGCAGCTGCAGGCAGCCCAAATCTTCTGACTGTTAGAATTAGGACCTAATAGTGTTTTATTAAAGAGTTTGAAAGTTTATCACACATTCATTCTTATGCTTTGTGAACAAGACACGCCCCTAAAAGTTTTCATATCTGTTTATCTTGTTCAGGGTTACGAGGAGCTGGTGATCCGTCTCCAGCGTCCACTGAGCGAGAGGACGGATGACAGTCCATCAGAGAACCATTCAGGGTCAGACTCACACACAAGGCTGATTTTAAACCAATAATTACCTAATTTACATGTTTTTGGTCTGGGAGGAAATTAGAGTGTCCAGAGAAACACGTGTATGAACAACATCCAGAAAGATACCAGCTGAAATTCAAACTCAGGACCTTCCTCATGTAAAATACAGTAAATACAGAAACGATTAACTATCAAACAGCAGAAAATCTTTCTAGGTAACTTTTTATTCTAAACAGAAAATTTAATCTGCAAATTCAAAGTGTTTCATGTTGAGCTTTTTGTTTTGGAGCTCAGTTTGTGACTAGTTAAAGTAAGAAAGGTTACGTCTGTTTACCAGGTGGATTGTCTCATTATCATCTGTTGTGTTTATCACTACCATCTGCTGTTCTCTTGACCTTTTCATTGATGAGCTCAGCCTTTGGTCTTGTGGTTGTGACACATCCTCTTCACTCCTTTGTCGCTTCGTGTCTTCTGCACTCGCGTAAATCCTCTTGTGTCTGTTATTGAAGGGTTTAACAAAGCTTTACATCTGTTCCATATGTCACTGAGGACCACATGTTAGCTGGTGCTTTATTTAGCACACACTAAATTAGATTATTTTAGGACAATAGTTCTGTTTGGAACTAAAAATAACAGAACATTGTCTTGAAAAAACTACATGTTTACTGTTGGACTTTCACTTTAAAAAAGATTCAAGGAATTTAAAATATCGTTCTAGTTTTTTTTTCAATGAACTTTATGATAAAGGTTTGGTATTTATAAATATTAATAAGAATTAGAGCTGAAATATAAAATTTTAGGAAACTACAACATATTGTGGCTGAGCAGCAGGAGTGTGAAGCCTAACAAGCAGTATTTCATACACCTTATAAATATTTATAACCAAGGTAACATAAACTAGTTTAGAGTTTAATTTAATTCTGGGAATCTTTTAATTTAGTGATTGTTTTTAATTTGTATAAAGGACTAAATCATCACTCATTAGCTGAAGATGTAGAACATCTACATATGTGACATCACGGAACGTGTCGATGTCTCAGACTCTGATTCCACGTGAGCTGGAAAACAAAAGACACACTTTGGAAGCTGATGGCAACACATTGTGCACTTGACACAGATTTCTGGGGTCACACTTAATCTCAGGTGGAATCTCAATCAGGAAGCTGGATTCCCTGATGATCCCTGAGAAGGTCACAGCTGTGTGGGAACACAATGAGACTGGCATGCCAGCTGACCACAATGCTCGACTGCAGAGGCGACTTCACCTAATTGGTTGAAAAGAGGCCGCCTGTCTTTGCTTTGACCCAAAGATCATTTGAGAAGACGACGGAGAGTTTTGCATGCTGCTTACAGTGGGGCAAAAAAGTATTTAGTCAGCCACCAATTGTGTAAGTTCTCCCACTTAAAAAGATCAGAGAGGCCTGTAATTTTCATCATAGGTATACCTCAACTATGAGAGACAAAATGAGGAAAAAAAATCCAGAAAATCACATTGTCTGATTTTTAAAGAATTTATTTGCAAATTATGGTGGAAAATAAGTATTTGGTCACCTACAAACAAGTAAGATTTCTGGCTTTCACAGACCTGTAACTTCTTTAAGAGGCTCCTCGGTCCTCCACTCGTTACCTGT
>SSNP01000009.1:1965682-2059657 GCA_006937955.1 Pachypanchax playfairii
CCTTAAAAAAGAGCAGGAACACAGTGTTCACCCCGTTTTGGTTCAAACCGGGCTGCTGAACCTGGATCACATGCGTGACGCCGTATTTAATTGCATCCATGGGCGACATTAACACTAATAGTAATGAGGTCAGTTTAGTGAATGTGATGCTGAAGGCAGTAACAGTGATATGTCATGCTGTGTGCACCAGGACACTCTGAGTTCAGCATGTATTCAGTGAGACATAAACACCAGTAATCATCAAATACCATCTTAAACCCTCTAAACTGCCGTGTTTGTACATGCCCTTGTGTAATTAACCAACTCTGAGTGAGTGATGAGTTATCACCCATGCAGCTCCGCAGCTCTGTTTACTCATATGTAGAACATTTGTTTGGATTTACTCTGCATTTGTCACCTGGTTGAATGTCTGAGCTGTGTGCAGCCGCCACACCTTCAGCGTGAGTTTTACCACCTCGTACTTACACTAAAGTGAGCAACACGTTTAGCTTTGCTTAAAGAATGGGATCAAATAAAACTGATTATTTTGGAAACCTGCAGATATACTGAAACTATTTTCATGCAGCACGTCCTGAATGTCCTGATATCAGATCCAGTCTTAACTCAGAACTTCTCGTGGGAGGAAAGCGAATGAACGTGTTCACCAAACCGTTCTTTTAATTTAGTTTAATATAAGGACTGTAACATTGACTCATTAAACTCTGCAGCTTTGATGTCCAACCAAGAACTCTGTCTGCTGGGACACCTCTGATGAGGTCAGTCCAATAAATGATGAGGGTATCAGCTGTTGGACCTTGGCTTTTCACCCGTGGTGGCCAATGGCTGAAACAGAATATTATCAGCATCTAACAAAGTTTAACAGCTTTAATTCACTTATTAAAAAGACAAACACAGAGTTTTTTATCTCATTTTATTTGCCTGAAAGATTGTAAATTCTGTTTCCTGGCTCCTTGTTGCATTTGTTTGCTTTGTGTTTGTCTTTTTTCTTGACACCACCTTGTTCAGACTCCTCCCAGCAGACCGGCCTCATGGAACCCAGGCTTGTGTTTTCTTAGTAACTGAGTTTAGATTGTTAAAGCCACGCCCCCTGGCAGTTTAACATCCTTCACGTGCCAGGTGAAGGACAAATGTAAAGTGTGGGTATAAACCCCCACCACCACCACCACACTGCAGCTACACCTCCCATCCTGTTGCCCTCCATCCCCTGCTGCTGGTGAAAAGCTGCTCTGCTTTCATCTCAGGATCGTAAATAAATCACAATAACAATGATGAGATTTATGAAAGGCCAGACACTCTGCCAAGAGCCACACTCTCTTCTCTCATCAGCTGGAACTTACTGAACCTGATGGTGAAATTCTAGGTCAGGAAAGACGTGTCTTCACAGGACAAATCCAAAACCCACCACAAACTTTATTAAAGCAGCAAAATCAGTTATTCCATATTTACAAATCGACGTGACTTTTAAAGGCATTGAGCGGGTTTTCTTTGGTTCTGTAGAAACATCAGCTGTGTGTTGAATCCAAACCAAGACTTCAGGAATGGCTGAATAAATCAATTATTATTTAATGTGTGTTTCTGTTCATGTTCTCTCACTGCCAGTAGAGGGAGACAAAGATTCACTCTGCAGGAGTAAAAACGATGAAAATCCCACAGATGAACATACAGCATGAATATACATCTCTTTCCTTGTGTTTGATTGTTGTGTATCATATTTAATAATATGTGATTTTACTGTAAGAATCTTAAATTTCATCCTTTAAACATCCAGTTGTTTAAGAGCAACATGACTTATTTAAATCCACATTTCAGTCCACTGTGAACAATCAATAACTCTGAGATTCTGTTTATATAAACTCTTCTCTTAAATTGTATCTGTGATTATTCAACATATTTAGATTAACTCAGATGCAGATACTATGATTAGATTGTGGTAACGATACTCTGGTCATTTAGACGTTTTCAGCATTTGAAGTAAATGGAGTTACTGTATTTTGACAAATAATCAGATAAAAGACTGATGAGGCAGAATTGTTATGTCATACATGTTATGTTTTTGTTAAATTGTCACATATCTAGTTGATTTTTCACTGGATTTTCTGAAAATAGGATGAAATGTTTTTGATTGTTTACATCTTATGGACATTAAAAGTATTAGTGAGCTGCTGTTTTCATTGATAAAATGGTGAAACTCTGTATATCAGCTGGTTGTAGCAACACTGCTTCATTAATGTATTTCCCTAAATCAGACCCAGAGAATGATGACATCACTCACAGAGAAATAAAAGACTTGATGATGTTCTGACTCAGTGCGTTGGAGTTTGATCCATAGAAAGATTCATCTGTGCAGCTCGAGTCATTTTCACTCAGCAGAGACACGAGTTAAACATTAAATATCATTTTTATTAACAACATGACGTGTAATCTAATACTTCACAGAAAAAAACAGGAATATGCAGAAAGAACCACGTGGAAATCCTCTTTACTGAATGTCTCACTCGCACACACCTACAATTCACTCTTAGTCATAATAATTACACTCCATAAAACCACTGATATTCATAGAAACACAGTTCCATCAGAGTCGATCACATCAGGATATAACATCAGTGATTTCTGGTGGATTTTGGTCTCTTTTCTTTCTTTTTCTCTCCATTTATCTCGGTCTCCATTGAGACTGTGTTTGATCAGCAGAACTTGAAGCTTGTGGAACTGATTTCAGTTCAAACATACTGTATATGACTGTGCTCCCAAAACTGGTTCTCTTCACGTTGTTTCGTCTCCTGAGTTGATTTCTCATTCAGAAAGAAACAAACACTCAGAAACAACAAGTTCTTGATCTGATTCTCCAGTTTCTGCCATATTAAATCACTTTGTTTACATCTCCTGTCCCTGTGTTTCATCACTTCCATTAAATCCACCTTCCTTCAAATTGTGCAGTGATATAAAACAAACCTGCATATAATGAAAATCTGAACATCCTGATTTATGCAGAAACGTTTCCACTGGGCACAAATGTAATATTGATTTATATTACAGTAATTAAAATAACATGATAACATTTTAACTGTTGGCAGGATTTGAAATGGTTTATTGAGTGTTGGTTGATTCCAACATACTAACTACATATAATAGTGTCTTTCCTATAAAAGGTTGCACACTATAGAACCAGAGGAGTCACATTTAAGAACTCACATCAACAAGATAAAAAAAATACATTTTGATTTGTGTCAAAATACTTTCTAAGAACCGAGGTATGAAGAAAAGGGAGGATTGAGTCCGAAGGTTGCATTAATCAGACGTTTATCAGGGTTTACTAGTTGCCAGGGTAAACATCAGAGAACAGGTGGAGACAGAACATGATCCCTGCATCATAAATCTGAGACACGCCTTCCTGATGACATGATGAAAGAATGACCTCTGCTCAGTCCCGTTTCTACATTTCTTCTCAGCATAAATCTGATATTCCTATTAATATGTTTGGAATGAATAAATATTTGTTTTTCTTTGATTTAAAACACAAAAGGACTTTGATTCAACTGGGATCTGTGTGTGTAATGCTTGATGATGTTATACATGAACATTAATTATTAGCTTGCACAAATCGGTGTCATGTTTAGATTCTGGACTTCCTGATAATTTAGTGCTGAACGTGATGTTCAGAGAGATTAAACATTTTAGTCAAATCCGGGCAACTTGCCAATTCAAATGACTCTTTAATTCTTCTGAGGGCCATAAGACAGACAGACAGATGTGGGTGGGGTTCTGTTCTAACTGGTAAATAAATACAGCCCTATTTCCACCTAAATTATGTTTTAAAGTAAAATCCCAGATCAGATGAGTCCAACAACATGAACATGACGTCTTTCCTCAACTTGGACCGACAGCGGATTGGTGTGACGCAGCAGCCTTTATAAATCCGCTCGGTGCTGCATTTTTCTCCCTGCCCATAATAAAGCCTGGTGTTTTGTTCCTGTCGGTGACTTTTATCGCTCAGTCACGCGTCCTGCACAGAGACTGGACTCGATCTGGACTCTCTGAAACGCCAGTCTGCGGTTCTATGAGCGGAGCTGGACCACTGAAAGCAGCGTTCTGGGGATTTTTTTGCCTTTTTTTACGTTTTCCTTTCACTTTCGTGCAACCAGAGTTTGTGCGAGAGGAGCGTTCATCGAGAAGAAGATCCGGTAATAAAATCGTGTTTTTAATTCCATTTTATTGAAGCTCAGCTCGCGCAAACTGTCAGAAGCGTGTCGTTTTTAGTACTTTACACCATATACATTATACATGTCTCTGCTTTACACCATCTAATTGGTCCTACCAGAGTTTATTTCCGGGTTATTTAAATGGCCACCACTGATCTGTTGAATGAGCTCGTTGGGTAATCTGTACATGGGTTTAGATTAAAACGGAGCTGTTATTGTGTGAACATACAGCTGAAGTTATACTGTGCAGGACTCTCGATCCATGGATCATTTCCTGCTTTACAGGAACAAGATCACAAAAACTCTTGTCAGAAACAGAAGATTTAGATTCTGCTTAAGACTTTTGCACTCTGCTGTAGAATTTCACTCAATGTTTCTAGAAGATCTGATTTTATTTCTTCTGTAACTGAAGCAGAAATGTTTTTTTAACCTTGTGTCATGAATCAAAGAATACAAATTAGTTTCATTTTTTTTTTCATTTTTGTTGATTTTTCTGGGTTTTTCTCTCATCTAAAGTTTTTTTGTTATTTTAATTCTCTATTACAGCAAAACATTACAACATCAGTCATGGCCTCCATCAGCAGCTCCAACACTAACTTTGCTCTGGACTTGTTTTGCACTCTGAGCCAAGCCAACCCGAGCGGGAACATCTTCGTCTCTCCGCTCAGCATCAGCTCGGCCCTGGCGATGGTCTACCTGGGAGCTCGAGGAGACACGGCAGCTCAGATGGCAAAGGTCAGCTCACCTGCTGCCGCTGTGTCAGCGTAACTTATGAAGAATTTAGCTTTATGAACAACAGGAAGCTGGTTGATTGAGACTAATGCTGGTTATATTAATCCTGGTTAGGATTAAGGGCTGCTACAGCTGCAGACAGTGAGACATCTGCTTTATTCCCATATTACTAAACTATGTTGATGAAGAACTTTCCAAGAATCCAAGAGAGAAGAAACACTTTACACACTCTGTTCCTTTCTCTGCTAGGTCAGTTTACAGTTGTTTTAATCCAGCTGTGTATTTAGGCAGGAGGTGAGGGGTGTGTCCTGGGCGTGTTGCTGACTCCATGTTGTAACACCTGTACCTTGACCTCACTTCAACTCAGAAACAAGTTGTGCATTGTTCACTAAAAGAGGAACATTATAAAAACTTGCAGAAGGTCATGAACTTCTGTGCAAACGGCAGATTATCCTTAAAAAGTTGTTATAATCCAGAGCCATTTAATGTGGTTCATTGCCTCCATTTGTTGAGCCGGATCTTCATAAAGCTGCTGTTCCAGCTGTGCACCGTTCACCCTGTTAATCTGTTTTATCTCTGGTTTATTGTTCCACTCAGGCCCTCTCATTCAGCTCTGGTGAAGACATCCATTCAGATTTCCAGACACTAAACACCGACATCAACTCACCGTCTGCATCATACATTCTGAAACTAGCCAATCGTCTTTATGGAGAAAAAACCACCAGTTTTCTTCCAGTGAGTTAACAAACTGCACACGTCTGCTCATTAGAAAGTCTGATTGAACTAAAACATGTCGGACCAGATTGATAAACTGTTACTTGCTTTTCAGAAATTTCTTGATGAGACACAGAAGTTCTACCAGGCGAGCCTGGAGTCCGTTGACTTTATTGGATCTCCTGAGGACTGCAGAGCTGAGATCAACAGCTGGGTGGAGCAGCAGACAGAAAGTTAGAACAGGCATCTTAGTTTGTTCTGCAGATTGTGAAACAGTGAAATCACCCTGGATTAGTCTTGACTGCTGCATTGTGCACATATCTTCTTTCAGATAAGATAAAAGACCTTCTGAAGCCAGGAATGGTCACGCCAATGACAAGACTGGCTCTGGTGAATGCTATTTACTTCAAGGGAAACTGGATGAACCGCTTTGATGTTGGAAACACAAAGGAGATGCCCTTTAAGGTCAACCAGGTAAAAGCTAATGTTGGTGTAGCAAAATTTAAACAATTTCCGAGATTAAATCCAGATTTTCTAAAGATCAATTTATTTTCTGTTTCTTGTGTTTCAGAATGAAACTAAAACGGTCCAGATGATGTACCAGATGAAGAAGCTCCCATACAGCTACATCCCCGACTTCGAACTGCAGATCCTGGAGTTGCCGTATGTTAATGAGGAGCTCAGTATGTTCATCCTTCTGCCTGGAGAGTCTGCAGATGGTTCCGACCCTCTGCTGAAGGTACACAGCTGAGAAATAATGAAGAAAACCACAACTTCAGTTTTTCTAATCAACTGTAATCACATCTCCCAACCGCCAGTGTTTAACACAAATAATCACCAGATGTACTCTGTTGCAGCTGGAGAAGGAGCTGACACAGGAGAGGCTGAATGAATGGACCAAAAGGGAAAACATGGACGTCCATTCAGAGGTCCTCGTCCACCTGCCAAAGTTCAGGCTGGAGGAAGACTATGAGCTGAATGAGCATCTGGCTAAACTGGGCATGAGGGACGTGTTCTGCTCGTCTAGGTCGGACCTGTCTGGCATGAACGGTGAAGGTGGTCTCTTCTTGTCGACGGTGGCCCACAAGGCCTTTGTGGAGGTGAATGAAGAGGGCACAGAAGCAGCTGCAGCTACAGCCGGCATGATATCGTTCTGCATGTTGCGAGAGGAACACTTCACAGCAGATCGTCCCTTCCTCTTCTTCATCAGGCACAACAAGACCAAGTCCATCCTCTTCTTTGGGAGGTTTTCTTCTCCTGAGTAGACGACAAGCTGAGGAAGTTGGAGCAATTCAAATTGCCAAATTTCAAAGAATAATTAAAATTATTGTGCCTTTGCTATTAAAACCAAAACCTTTGTAACTTTTTCTGCTTTTGCACTAAAGTTGTAGATGTGGGTTTTTGAATAAACACTGAATGTTTCCTTATTCTTTAAGGAGTGAATGCTTTCACTTTTGGTAGTAATTCTGAATAAATATGAAAATAAGTATAAATGGAGTAGATTAAATGTGTTTCTAACATAGATTAGTTTATTTGTCACAAGTATTTGTAAAACAAGAAGTCAAATATTGGACAGAACAGTTATGAAGTTACTGTAAACTCTTAAATCAGGTCATTTTGTCCATTAGCTTTCTGTGACCCTGATACTTCTCTGTGAAGCTGAATCTCAAGTTTCTTCTGCATTTCTTTTATTTGTCTGAAGGGGCATCAAATGCAAATTGATTTTTAAAACACATTCAAAATCAACTAGGGATTTTACAGTTACAAGCACCATCAGCAATACACAACATGTCCTTCGTAACATCCACAGGTTGTTAGATCTACCACTGAGACGATATTTATGATCTCAAGTCATTATCTTTACCCACTTATTCTTGTTCTGGGTCACAGAGCTGGTTGCCAGTTCATCACAGGACCACACAGAGATAGATGAGCATAACACAATCAGGTGCATCTATAAAATAATTTAGAGTAGCCTAATACATATTTTTAGTCTGTGGGTTGAAGCTGGATTCCCTGGAGAAAACTCACACATGCACAGGGAGAACCTGCAAACTCCATGCAGAAATGTCACTGTTGGTTTCAAACCCAGTACCGTTTTGCTGTAAGGCTACATTTCTATCAACTTTGTCGGTCGTTTAATTTCAGTAGAATTTTTTGCATGAGCTGAAAAAAAGCAACATTTATTTTGAAAAACGTGACCGGAAGCGGAGCTTGACACTAAGAACTCGACGCCGGTCGGTTACTTCCTGTCTGAGCGCTGTTTGCTAACAGGGTGAGAAACTTCATTTTTACATGCTAATTGAACTCAGAACAGACTTTGTTTCACTACACCGTGTTGACGGTTGTGATGATGTCGTAATTTAGAGAATGTTTGTTCGGTAATTTTCCTGTAAAATGTCTTGAAGATGAATGAAAGTGAGCCGGCTGCTACTCGCGCTGAAACTTTGTCTGACTGGTTTTACCGGTTAGAAGCAAGTCACATCTTTAATTCATCCAAAAACGGAGTTTCCTAACAGGCAGCAAGTAGATATGAAAAGTGTTAGAGTTGACTTTTATTTAAAGACTTCTTTGTTTTATAAAAGCTGTATTTGAAGTTAATAAATATCATTAGTGTTTAAAACTGTTGTTTTAAACAATGTTTACACTGAGCTGAGATTCTGAATGACGTGGCATTTACCTGAACCTGTGACTTTACGTCTCTTCAGAACCAGTCTGTCCATCCATTTGTCTTTTGTACCTGCTTGTTCCTGTTCAGGATCGCAGGTGGTGGGTGGCTGCTGTCAAACTCCATGACTAATTGGTGAGAGGCGGGGTCACACCTGGACAGGTACCCAGTTCATCACAGGGTCACCTAGAACAACCATTTCCACACTCACATCCAAAGCCACTTTAGTGTGGTCAGTTAATCTGGCATGCATGTTTTTGGTCCTTGGGAGAAAACCTGCAAACTCCATACATGAAGGTCCCAGCCAGGTTTTGAACCCAGAACCTTCTTGCTGCAGGGCACCAGTGCTGTTATGTGTCATGTTGGGATTTACATTGTGATGTCTGCCTCCATATCATTTTATCTTTTGTTTGTCCCATTTAGTTTAATTTGGATTTTTGACACGTTTTGTTGCTGTTTCGTGTCACATTTAGTGTCTCTGGGAATTTTTCTCTGTTTTTGCTTCAGTTTTTTTGTGCAGCTCAGGACAAGAAACTTCTCTCTCACTGTGCAGGGTATTCTGTGAGACTCCAGCCTCCTCTGACTCATTTGTGTTAGAATGATGTGTCCTTGTTGTTGGACAGAAGACAGTGTAACATCCTGTTCAGTTGGTTTTACTTCTGTGCATCTTAACATGAATGCTGCTTGTGTTTGTTTAGATGGACTCACAGGGTGAATGCAGCGCTCCAATGAAGGTGTTGGTGACCGGGGGTTCAGGATTGGTCGGGAGGGCAATACAACATGTGATCACAGAGGAAAGGGTGGACAAGGAAGGAGAAGAATGGATATTTTTGTCATCCAAAGATGCAGATCTCATGTAAGAATCACTGCTGTGTTTATGCTGTAGAAGTATTTATGTTCTGTAAAACACATCTGGAAGAATCTCTTTATTTTCTGTTGTCTTGGTTCCTCAGGAATAAAGAGGAGACACGAGCCGTGTTTAAGAAATATCAGCCCACGCACGTCATCCACCTAGCTGCTATGGTGGGGGGGCTTTTCAGGAACATGAAGTATAATCTAGATTTCTGGGTAAATGCCTCCTCTGCAGATTAACATGCATGCTATGTTGACACAGACTGAGCTTTGTCCTGATGATGCTTCTGATGTTTGTCACCTGCAGAGAAACAATATCTACATCAATGATAACGTGCTGCAGGCAGCACATGAAGTGGGAGTGGTCAAAGTCGTTTCCTGTCTCTCCACCTGCATCTTCCCAGATAAAACAACATATCCTATCGACGAGACCATGGTAACACATCCTCTGCTTCATGCTGCTGCTTTGATCTGTACATTTAGAAGCAGGAATTAATTCATTCTCTCTACACCAGATCCATAATGGTCCACCCCATGATTCCAACTTCGGTTATTCCTACGCAAAACGAATGATCGATGTACAAAATAAGTATGTTGTTAGTGTTAAAGCTTCTTTTATCAAAACAATCCTACCTTCATTCAGCTGCATGTGATCCATGTTGTCTGTTTCACAGGGCTTATTTCCAGCAGTATGGACGCTGCTATACAGCTGTGATTCCTACAAATGTGTTTGGTCCTCATGATAACTTCAGCATCGAGGATGGTCATGTGCTTCCAGGCCTCATACATAAAGCTTATATTGCACAGAGTAAGTCGGCAACAAACTCAACCTTCCGTGTAATAAATACACAAACGTTGATGTATTTGATGTATAATGTAACTCCTGTGTGTTGTTGGTCAGAGGAGGGAAACCCCCTGGTGGTCTGGGGTTCCGGTTCTCCCAGAAGGCAGTTCATCTACTCTTTGGACTTGGCCCGTCTTTTCATCTGGGTCATGAGGGAGTATCCAGAAGTTGATCCAATCATTCTCTCTGGTGAGTTCTGATTGCTCAGAATACTGAGGACAGCAAAGATTTTAACAATCTGTGTTTAATGATGTGTTTTGGTTCCAGTTGGTGAGGAAGATGAGGTTTCCATTAAAGAAGCAGCAGATGCAGTGGTTGAATCATTGGGCTTTAAGGGAGAAGTGGTGGTATCCTTTAATCAGTATGAACTTCCTGTTTCTTTGAGCTGGGATGTTTCTACATTTACTACTTGAAGGATTTTTTTCTAGCTGTTTCTTTGACCTTTTCTGTTCAGTATGACACCAGTAAAGCAGATGGTCAGTTCAAAAAGACAGCCAGTAACGCCAAACTGCGCCGCTACCTGCCAGACTTTAGATTCACACCGTTCAAACAAGGTGGGACGAGAAGTTGACATAAATACATCAGAGGGTGGAACATGTCGGTTCTGACGGGTTTGTTCTCTTGCAGCTTTAAAAGAAACATGCGATTGGTTTGTTTCCAACTACAACACGGCACGGAAGTGAAACCGCTCCAGACTCCGAGTCTGCTGGTCTGTCACTGTTAGACATCAAGAAGCCTGGAAGACACCAGAGGACGCACGTAGCGAGCCAATACAGACTTTAAATTAAGTTTTTAGAATTCAGGTGGTGGCAAATTGTATTATCTTTAACATTTTTTAGCTGTTTGTGACCGTCAAAAGATTTAAGGTTTGAATATTTAACTGTTGGAAGATGGAATTTATGGGCTAGTTTGAAATGAATATTTTCAATAAAATATTTTATACCTGCAGAGCCTCAATCATTCTGCCTCAAACATTTTAGGAGGAAATAAGTTTATTAAAACAGGTAAAACCACAGAATAAATAAACACTTAATATAGACAGATGTAGTGTTAATTCATGCACAGTAGTAACAATAGTTCATGATAACAGATCTGATTAAAGTACAGGAAGTTTAGTATTTTAGGATTGAAGAGGCGACCCCCCCTCCGTGGACTCGACAGTACTCCTGTCCCGGGACGGCTCTCTTCTTACAGGCTTTTCCTGTTTTTGTGACTCCGTTACACAGCTGACGACCTGACAACGAACTGCCACAAGAAAGATGGACACGTTATTGTAATCTGTGTTTAAAATCCTACAAAAATCTAAAATACTAACCAGCTGCTAACCAGCGACGGCGCAGGACTCTCACTCCTCGAGTCGCTCCCAAAATCACGCGAGTCATTCACAGAGTCAAAAACACCTCCCAGGTTTTTTGGGAGGATGTTATTGATCAGATCCTGTAAAACAATTGGAATGTATCAATAACTGATTATTAAAGCGCTGATATTTTTATCTTTCCATAGTTCGTTAGCGCACTTCTGGTAGAACTGCACGAGACGTCATCCTGGGCGTAGAATGATTCAGAGCTCCGAGTATCGGCATGAACACGGTCTCTGGGACTGATTTTCTGGGAGGGGGAGACACTGCTGAGATGCTGAGGTCATCTGTACACAGAAACAAGAGAAAATAAACCAAATCATTTACTGGATTTGCAAAAACTACACAACATTTATTACCTGATAAAAAACCGTCACGATTCAACAAGTCGTCCCTGATCTCGTCCTTTTCATCTCTGAAAGATAAATCACAAAGACTTTAGAGTTTTGGGTGAAACTTAAACATTTTTAACCCCATTTTTAACAATATTTGTCAGCAGTGTGTAAATAAATCCCTGTACAGACGCACCTCTGTGGTGTAGAAGATGATGGATATGAGTGTCTGGATGATGTCGTCTCTTTTTGTGACTCCATAATGTTGTGAGATCCAAATGTCAGCAGAGCAGCTGCTTTTCCACAGCTCTGGAAACATGTCCTCAGTTGGTTCACTAACCAGTGGCCTGCAGACACAAAACAATGTGAGAAATGTGGATTCTGGAGATCTGCTTTGTAAGCTGCAGTATGTTTGTACCCAGAGACGCTGTGAGCAGCAGGAGGCTGAGGCTGGTGAGATCCAGCGCCGGCTGCTGGTTGATCTCTGCTGCTGCGTTCAGGGGCACCACAAGCATCAGCATGAGTCGAGAGAAAGCTGAACAACGCAAGAACGTCAGCAGGACTGCACCCAATGCAAAATAACCAGTGTGTGCAACACACGTCCACATGGCTCTCAGACTTAACCCTGCAAATAAAAGTAGTGGAACATTTAAAATGTACATTATTAAAACCTTTTTACAGGTTCAGGATGTGAAGGGGAAGTTCTATTGCTACTATTCTTTGTGGTTGATAAAAGTTGATAAAGTCTCACCTGTCCAGCTGACGTAGCCCTGGATGACGTGAAGTCGCTCCTCAATCCGAACCTGCAGGCTATCGAGGTAGTGCAGCATGACTCCCAGCGTGCCGTTCATGCGCTCCAGTTTCCTCATCAGGTCAGAGTAGTACTGGGAAGTCTGGTCCTGGTACTGCAGAAACTCTGACATGCTCTGATCTGTTCAACCACCAAAAATCCCCAAGAACAGAAGAATTATTTTCAGTGTATTTTACTAATTTACTGTGAATATATAAATAAAAGTGAGGAATCAATAACCGATTTTTTGGTAGATGTCTTGAGCTTGATGTCTGACGTCTGCGAGGTCACTGACAATCGCCTTGTGGCCGTCCTGAACCTCTGAGCTTTGGATCTGCAGATGTTCACTCACGTTTTCTAAACACGATAAAAAGATCAGGACAAAGTTCTCAGGTGCGTCACAGAGGGGTCAGACATAACGGGATTTAATAAATCCATCTAAATATTCCAGAACTGTTCAGACAGAACTTAATATATATGAAAACAACAAAGTATGAAATATAAAAACTGAACCACACAGAGAAGCTCTTACCCATTTGATTTGAGATGCCTTGAATGAGTTGAGCCACCAGTTCCTGTCCGGAGGCGATGAGAGCCTTTTCCTGACCCAGACGCTCGAGGTTTTCCTGCAGTGAACTCTCTATCTGCTCCTGGCCCTCGTGCAGTTTTCCCTGCTGAGCCTGCAGCACACTGTGGCCCTCGAGCAGCTTGTCTAGGGAAGCGGCAGTCAGTTCCTTCAGCTCCAGCTGCCCTTCCTGTCAGAAAAAAAAAAGAACGTTTAAATGTTGCTCTGAGCAGGATCTGCCACCTTACAGCAACATGTGAGGAATTTCAGGTCAAACAGGAAACTGTCCTCTACCTTCAGGTCTTTCATCGAGTCCAGCTGGCTGGTGGCTGCAGAGATGAGGGCATTAACTGTGAGCTCTGCTCTGCGCCGAAAAAGTTGCTGACGAGTTGCGTAGCAAACAGAGCGTGCTCGGTTGCTCATGATGTGATAAGCGTTCCATGTGTCCGCATCCATATCAGCTGTGCACTCTTTAATGGTCTGAAAACCAAAACTCAAGAGTTACAAAACTTTATAAAACTGTTTTTATGTTTCAGAAAGAAAAAATACAGAAACATTTAAATCAGTTTAAGATTTTACCATTTCTTCAGTACATGGGAAAGTCTGGCGCCCCTCGACCTCTGCCTGGCAGTTAAACAGTTCCACACCAAGTTTTGCAAGATTCTCCTCAGAGAGACTCTCACAGCTCGACCTCAGACGAGCAACCACCTGTGAAGGAGTCCAAAGCTTTAACAAACAACTTCCATCTCCCAAAACCAAAAGATTTTTAAACTGTAATGTGATTATCTTCAGGAAACTAGTGCATATTCTGGAAATAATAAGCTTAATTGTGTCAAAAATTCACTGAGTACCAAAAGCAAACTCTGTCCACACACATTTTCCCACCTGCTTCTAAAGGAAATGTCAGTTTTCACTCATCTGTCATAATACAGACAGACGTAACTTCACTTGTATGACAGAAAACTACTTTTTCACTCCATCTAAGAAAATTGTTTATTTCTGCTAAGCCTTTTAAAAAAACTTTGTCATATTTGTACAAGTTATTTTGTGAACCTGTTATTTCTCTCCAAACCAAAACATCACAATCACATTTTCTCTTTTTAAAATTGTTTGAAAGTTCTAGTTTAAAAATGAAAAACTAAGAAAACTTAGTTTCATGTTTACCTTGTAGTTACAGCTGTCTAATGGACTGAGCTCAAGCTGCTTCGCCTCAGCCAGAAACTTCTCATCTGCAGTCATCATCTCAAACTGAGCATCTTTTGCCAGACGTGCAGGAGCAATTGCAGGAGGTGCTTCTGTGGGAGACGGGCGTGTCCCCCTCAACCACTCAAACAGCCCACTGACTGTAGGACAGACCAGCATGAAGAGCAGGACATGTGAGGAGTGGAGGAGTTGGGCCATGTCTAGATCAGAACATATACACAAACAGACGGAGCACACGGAGTGAAGTTTTATAGTCAGACATCTGTTGGAGTCAGAAAGAAATGAATCAAATCCACTGGAACAGGTTGTGAAAATCTTGATATTTTACATTTGAAAAGCCAGAAACTAGTGCTTCCAGTTTCAGTGTGAGCTGAAAATGAGCTGAGACTGGACTGAGATTAACCAGATTTATTCTATGGACATCAGATAAAAGTAACATCACATATTTTATGTGAGAGGATAGAGTAATTTTACATTTCCAATATTTAGCAGACCCAGTCACTGCAGTTGTATACAGTATGAATGAACACAGTGAGGCTTGTCCAGGCATGTCTGCTGTGCAGGAGAACACGGGAGCATCTCGCATCTGTAATCTACAAGTATTAACTTCACAAGTCATCAAAACCCAATAAACTTCTTAAACTGTCAACAACAAACATTCATGCATCAGCATCTCTGATTTGTTTTCATTGTAGTCTGAATGAATGTCAAATAATTATGCCATATTAATCTCAACGGAAAAATAACTTCAGTTACAGAAACTAAGAAACGGACGCACACGTTTGACAATCTTTGTACCTGTTGGAAGTTGCTGGATGCTCCTTCACACTCCGGGTTTCAAGCACACGCACAGCTGATTGAAATGACGGATAAATTTGCTCCACGACGAGGCAGCCAATCGCGTTCCTCGAATTTCTAGCAGCAGCCTCTGAGAGTGTTCGATTTATGTTACGGCTTAAACAGAAAGAAGCGGTGCTAAGACGCGTGCGGAGAACGTGCCAAAATGATGCTGACCATAGAATGCTGACGGCCCCGCCCACTTCTGGCAGCAGGACAGAGATAAAAACAAACAAACCTTCTGCTGAATTTGGTCAGTGTGGACGCTACCTCTAAAGAAAGTTACAGCACAAAATAAAGTCGCTCTTGTTTTGAAACGCCGGAGGGAGCTGCTCAGCAATAAAAGCAGGTGACTAAAAATCCAGGCTCCAGTGTTAGAAGGTGTTTTGTTCAGCTTTTATCGCGCTTCAGTCACTCCGTGTTACTTCATGGTTGTCCAGGCACGTGTGGCGGAAACGATCCATCTACACCGGATTATTTTCTAGCCAGTCGTAGCAGCTGAAAGGACAGTTTAGTTCATTCTTTAAACACAACATTTTATGTTTTTTTTTCGGACGTTTAAGAATTCGGCTGTAACCGACACCGCGCAACTATTATATTATATTACATATAAGCATCTTATTAGCGTCCTGTGCGGGTGAAGTTCTATTGGCTGCATCAACGATGGACGATTCGAGCATCAAGAAGCAGAACTGGGACGTAAAGGAGACTGAACTGTTGCTAGAGATCCTCAAGGATCTGGACATAAAGAATTGTTTAGACGGGAGGAAAGTGAGGAATAATAAACTGTTTAAAGTGGCCCACAAAAGGATGACAGCAGCCGGATATCACAGATCTGTGGATCAGTTAAAGATTCGTTGGAAAGTTCTCAAAAGCGCCTACTACAAGTGCAAGCGGGAGCCCACCGCCCCTGCTCAGGCCAAAGTACAGGGTTGGCAGCGTTATGAGAAGACAATGATGGGGATCATGGAGTCCAGACACCCTCTGGTGGGATCTGGTGGTAGAAGCGATGAGCAGACAGAGGATTCGGATGATGGAGAAGTGTCGATGCCGTCCTGGCTGCAGCCGCCAAACAGCACAGCTCAGACCCTGGATCTAATTGTAGGGATGATCATCAGATCGTTTTCTGGTTGTCTAACTTTTAACAGATTCAAGCACAAAGCTGAGTTTGTCAGCAACACACTCAAAATCACGTGGTATTGTTTTCATTCCCACTCGTTACTACTACAAAATCCCTCATTGGGTTCACTAAGGGTCATCAAAGATTCCCCTGGACTATTTTTGTTTTTACACGTTTGTGATGGAAGTTCAGCACAAGTTTAACTGCTCCCTCTTGACTTGTTCATCTCGTCCCTGTTTTATTTTGTCTTTTTTGACAGTTTGTTTCATTTGCACTATTCACATAAACAGCTGCAGTGTTTTTATTGCAACTCATTTTATGCTTTAACTTTTTTTGCTTTTAGCCACATAAATTAACATCAGACAGATTATTAGTCTGCTTACTGATGCTGTGCATCTCTGTATCAGTCTGTCAGTGTGACGGATCAAAAAAGAGCTTATGTTTTGCTCAAGAGGTTGTTTTTATGAGTCAACAAAAGCATTTCCTGGAGGCTAAAACAGAGTCATAAATACCACCACTGCATCTCCCGCTCTCTTTATTTTTTCTCTCACATACACGTCCACCCTGTCAGGCATTTATCTGAACACCCGCTCTCATCCACAGACATCAGTGCTGACACCATCAGCTATGAACATAAAGTTCAACACTGAACAAAACAGGAACGCTACATTACTTTACATAAAAAAAATCTGATTTATCACCAGCAGTTTCCTCACAGTGTTGTCAAGCCAGTTGTTTATTATGTTTTAAATTTAGAGATTAAGACAGCATTTATAGGGTGGGATTAGCAGGGAGTTAGGGTGTGATTTTTATTTTTTTCATGTTTTTATTTTTTAGCTTTTATCATGTGAAGCACTTTGTGTTGCCAAGAGCATGAAAAGTGCTCTATAAATACAGTTTGATTTGATTGGATTACTGGCAGCCTGCATAAATTGTATGTATATATAATATCTCAACCACCTTGCTGATTGTTTGTTTAATATACTCAAAGTAATCAATCTGGCAACAATGTTCCCATAATATCAGATAGAAACATTTAAAACAAACTTCTTTACAAATTTATTTTAAGTCAAAGAATAGCTAAATGTGACTTTTTGAAAGATTTGTAGATCTTTAAAAATGCTTTGCATAACTTGTTTTAATGATCCCTGTTTGTTTGACTTGTTTTTTCTCTGTTTCAGATCAAATTGGAGCCAGTGATGGATTCACCACTGAAGGTTGGTTTCATCGGTGCAGGAAACATGGCGTATGGCATTGCAAAGGGCATCTTACCTGGTGGGTCCAGAAAGACTCGCTGACTCTGGAGCAGTCTAAATAATGGAGGCTCTAAGGTTAATTCTTTATGTTTCAGGAAATGTTCTTCCTATCAACATCAAAGTGAGCGCACCATCCTCCAGGAATCTGGGACGCTTTCAGGTACTTCAGTTTTACATTTTATTAGATTTTCTCTTCAGTTCTCAGGTAGATCACTTAAAGAGAATGAAGGAATGTTTCTCCATGATTTCAGGAGCTTGGCATCCCTGTGACGCACTGCAACACAGAGGTGGTTTGTGGGTCTGACGTGGTTTTTGTAGCAGTCAAACCTCACCTGGTTCCACTTGTTCTTTCTGAGATCTCTCATCACGTCACAGAAAGACACGTGATTGTGTCGGTCGCAGCTGGAGTGACGCTGGCCACGTTAGAGGAGGTGATGGTCACAGAACGAGCTGGAAGGCTTTTCATGGAAACGTTCTGTTTGGGTTCAACATTTTCTTTTTGTCTGTTTGGATTTCAAGCTCCTCCCAGAGAAGTCGGTTGTGATCCGGCTGATGCCAAGCCTTCCTTGTGTTGTTCAGGAGGGGGCTCTCCTGTTTTCACGGGGAACCCACGCCAAGCCAGAGGATGGCGCTCTGCTTCGCTCCATGTTGCATCATTGTGGCTTGGTGGAGGAGGGGCCTGAGACTTGGATTGACATCCACACAGGACTGAGTGGGAGTGGAGTCGCGTTTGTGAGTCTCAATCAACTTTATTATCAATGCTTACAGATCAATGTAACGTCTCTCTGCTCAACACTGAAATCAGAATCAGTTGAAATATTTGTATAATTTATTTGAATTAAATATGTTTTTTTCCCATGAATATAAAAGAACATGTTACATAATAATGCATAAATGGTTAACTCAACAATACTTTGTAGGTTTTCTGCTCCTCTATAGTATAAAGTCCTGTTGGAACGTCAGAAGACCTGAACCTGGTCCATCGTTCACTCTGATGGTTCTGCTCTGCAGGTGTATCTGTTTGCTGAAGCGCTGGCAGAAGGAGCCGTTAAGATGGGCATGCCAAGTACCCTGGCCCAAAGAATCGCTTCCCAGACGGTTCTGGTCAGTTCTGTGATGTTTGAAAATAAACACCACTCAGATCTAAGTCTTCTGAGTTTCAGCCTGAATCCTGGTGTGTTTCAGGGTGCTGGGAGGTTGTTGCGTGATTCTGGGAAGCATCCAGCCCAGCTTCGCTCAGAGGTCTGCACGCCAGGAGGAACAACCATCTACGGACTTCACACGCTGGAACAGGGCGGCGTGAGGGCGTCGGTCATGAGCGCCGTAGAGTCAGCCACAGAGAGAGCTCGAGTACTGGGTCAAAAATCCTCAGCAGGGACCAGGAAGTGACAGCACTTCATTTGGATTCATTAGAACAAAGTGACTCTGTTTACAGCTGCTGTTTACATGGAACTCAACACACTTGTTTAATTTTCCTTTAATAAGAACACTTTACAAAAAGGTTTCATGTGATTCTGTATTTCAATAATCCTGAAATAAGAGTGGACAATAAAATTTAGTCGTGAGTCTGTGATCACGGTTTCCCGCTTTCACATGCACGTTAAAACTAATATTAAATTAGGACAGTAAAACTGGTTGTAGTAAAATATTCAACTCAAACATTTTCTTGGAGTTCTAAATTCTATTTCTATGTGGCCTTGTTTCGTAATAGTTTGTACACAACATGTAAAACCTGAATTTCATATCAAATCAGTGGCTTTTTCAAATATAAAAAAAAAGGTAAATGAATCACAAGGATTAAGGAAACCTTTGTCAGTTATAATAAATCCAAACTGTTGACCTCGGTGTGTTAGAAACACTATAGATGTACGTAGAATTCAGTGTGTAGAGGCACTTTTTGATTTTTCAAATGATTTTTTAAGGATTTTTTGAGGTTTGTTGATGACCAGCTTGTAATGTACAAATTATAAATAAGTTCATTAAAAAATGTCAGATGAATCACACGAGTAGAATCAAATTTACCAGAAAAAAGGAAGTTACAGTTTGATTCTTATGAGTTTATCTAAAGTAATTTCACTTGAAAACACGAGCTGATCAGCAGTTTAATTACAGTTACAGGTTTGTTACATATAAATATATCTGGGTTATAGTTTGCTGGTCCAAAAATAAAGAAATAAATCGTTAACGTTACTGATTATAGATTAGGTTTACAGTAAAACAAATTGTGCAAAGTTGGCCACCATATTGGAAAAGACAAAATTCCTGCTCACTGCAGTGCGTATAACAGTATGTGAGTGTTTATATGTAGCTACAGTGATCTCTCTTTAACCGCAGGAGTTATGTTCTAAAAATAACCAGCAATAGGCAAAATCCATGTCCTATAAAGTTACTGTATATTCTGAATGAGTATATTTACTTGTATTGTTCTGTATGTATGTTCACCCCATCTAGTTAGGTAACCTAATGTTAGTTTGTTTCATCAGAGGAAATGTAAATTAATATACAAAACCAGAGATTATTTAGTTGTTCAGTTATCTGCAGGTAACCACCATTACCTTACAGAATAAATAATTTTGGTACAAGAAGAACCAGGAAACACATTCTGAGAGAAAGATGATGTTTTGATGAAAAACATGATGAGAAACAGAGTCCAAATGTCTGATTTCCCCCAAATATTTTGCACACTTTGCAAGTGTTTAGTGTAATAATTCAACTATAAAATTAACTCTTAAGTATTGTTATTTTATTAAAGATTCCTCTGTTCATTTGTCAGTATTTAAGTATCTATTTATTATTGAAGTTATTTAATGTCTTTTTTGTAATTTTTCAATTGTTTTATATAAAGTGAATATTTATAAGATACTGTTGATGTAAGATTTTACATTTAAATTATAGTTCTTGTTCTTTGTTGTGTTTGTCAAAGTCGATTGTTGCTGTTGCATTTTAACTGTTTTACTTTGAATTTTGTCACTTTTTTCATGGGCGTTGGGTTTTACTATAATCAATTACATCATTGAGGTGACACCTCACCGAGTTGTGGGCAAACCTACCCGCCATATTAGAAAAGGCAAAGTTCCTGCTCACTGCAGTACGTTTAACTGTATGTATAGTTAAACGTGTGTGTGTGTGTGTGTCTCTCTCTCTCTCCTCCCGTGATTTATATACATGTCTATGTATCCTCCCTTCATTCGGAGCTCTGATCCCTGCTTCCTCACCTTCCTCTTCCTCCTTCCCGTTGTCACTCTCGGCTGGAGAAACACGCGTTGCGCACACTGGCCTGTTGTCGCACCGATAAAACACGCAAACACAGCAGTAAGTCACTGTAATGCTGGCTAGCAGCGGGGTTGCTGGGTGGGAGAATGTTGTTTGGAGTGATTTTCTTGGCATTTTCTAAAATAAATCCGTATCAGAGCAGGTTTTCTTGTGTTAGCTGAAGCTAGCAGGTGGTAGCTGAACGGAGCAGCTAACAGAGACGTAGTCACGCCTTCCAACCACCGGCCTCAGTCACCGCCTATGCTCTAAAGATCAGCACTAAAAATATAATATATTGTAATATTGTTCTAAAGTTAGCCATTTTTTGGTATGAAATGTTTTGCCTAGACCTTTTCAGTGTTTGTGTTAGAAGCTAACATGGCTGTTAGCACAGCGCAGCTGAACTTCTTCAGACTGGCATGCTGTTAGTCCTGTCATTTAGACTCAAGTGTGAGCTGAGAAGGAACATTTACACGCAAATCACTGTTTTTAAGTCTTGTGATATTATTTCTGACAACGTATGAATGATGTGATTTATGTGTTTAACAGGTTTGTCTGTTGGATTTAAGATGAAATCGTTCCCCAGTTTTTTGCTGTAATTTCTTTAAAATTTACTTCCAAAGACTGTATTGTACCAATGATCTTTTATAGTGACACAGAGCAACAATTCTTCAAGCTTTATAAAGGTCTTTTCTGGACTCGTCTGGCTTTTGTTAACACATTTTCAAAGGAATGTTTTATTTTAGACAATTAACTGAAGTGTCACTCATAAAAACTTGTAAACTCCAGGGATAAATTAGTTCTGTGGCTTCATGGGAAATCAGATCTCCAGGCACTCTGTTGATAGGCACTGCTTTTTTAATGTAATCTATAAAAATTACAAACATTTTAACTCTCATAAAACAGTGTGTAATTCCAGCTGAAGCATCATTCATCTCTCAGGTCATTTGTGGGGTTTTTGTGCAATATTTTAAACTATTTCTACTGACGCAACTTTCAGATCCTCTTAAATTACTGCTGATTGTTATTTCAAATCTGAGACAGCTTTATTTATCTAGTCCTGGTCTCACACACCAGAACTGCAGATAATGAGAGTCACAATATTTTTTTTTACCGAAAGCCTGGATAACTTTTGATTGAGACGTCTGTCTGATTGAAGTCAGAGTGTAAAAGAATTATAGTTGGATCTAAAATTTGCACAGTTCTGTGTGTGTACAGAGATGTGTCAGATTTCATGTGGTTCTGTGGTTATTATTTGGTTATCTGAAGTAAGATGACTTTAAATAACGATCAGGTTTTATCTGGTAGGTATTTACCTGAGAGCACAGCTGATTCCAGAGACACATGTAAGCTGCCAGAAACAAACAGACCTGCTGCTAAAAACATTCTGAACAATGTTTCCTGCTGTACTTTTCATTCTTTATTGAATGTAACATTTGTAGCTCATTTTAAATGCGTTACATTGAAGTATATATAGTACACTGTGTACTTAATACAGCACTGACTGAAACAGTTTCACATGAAGAAGATTCTGAAGAGGAAATATTAGCTGGTATTTATATTAAACATGTTTGAGACAGAACGTAGCGGAACCTTTCTGTTCTAGTTTGTATTTGATGAGAGAGCCTGACTGGCAGGGAACGTGAGCCTTTTCATTTAAGTCGTATGACTGGAGACAGATTTATAACATCACACTGTCGTATTTGTCGTTTTTTGAAGACAAAAATAGGAACGTTTCCTTGTAAAACGAAGGCGTTTGATGTTGAGGAACTGTTTTGGTGAAATACTTTCTTCTGACCTCCCATTCACAATCACGTGTGTTCCTTAAATCACTGACATGCTTTGCTTGTTCACTTGCGTATTTACTGTCAGTTTTATTACTTTTGCAAGGTGGTGATTGTTAAATTTCTCTTTTAATTGCTTGCGGTTACCTGGATGAAAAGAACGTATTGAGCATTTGACTTTGATACTAGGTTGAGAGCAACACCTTTACCAAGGAAGGTGAGTTTAAAAACTTCAATCTGATAAACATCAAGCAGGAAACAACCTCCAAAATAGAACCTGAGTATGATTTACCCCCATGTTAGTTGTTTTAATAACCTTTAAATGATGCAGCTTTAGATGATTCGAGCCATTTTATCACAACCTAAACCTGCATGAGTAGCATGATATGCAACTTCATTTATAGCTTGCATGAGTGTTTCCATGTTCCCATCTCACAGCGTGTAATAACATTTTAATCAAAGTGAACTGTAGTGTACCAAGAAGTGAGTGCAAGTAAAAATTAGTTTCATAGCTTTTTCTTTGAGTTTGTCATAAGTTTGTTCATCAGCCAAGTTAGTAAATCTGTAACCTCGTTAGTCTGCATGGATGTCACCTGGTTTTTCTGCATGCTGCTTGATTGTTTTAGGATTATGTCACTATTATAAAGTTTTACCTTTTGTGTCTTCCTGCCTCACTGTAACTAACCCGAAAGCTTGTACTTGTTTTCTTTCTGTTCTACAACGGCTCAAAGATGTCTAAGATGTCCCAGTGCTCTGTAAAGGATCAGTCAACGCGTGATCAGCCGGCCAGCTGTTGTCAGGTGGATCAGTCCTCAAAGGCAGCACAGAGTTCTAGGAAAAAGGCAGAACCAGGTCAGAAAAATGGAGAGACATCATCATCCCCAGAGAATGGTTGCTTAAATGAAGATGGAAAGCGCAGTGGGAAAAGCCGTCGCCGCAGGAAACGCTCATCTAATCCTGGGAGTCGCCCTGAAGGGAAAGTAAGCAAAGTAAAGAATGAAGAGAAAGGAGTTGCACACAGCAGCCAGGAACCTGAGCAGCAGGCTGCGTTGATGGGCCTGCACTCAGAGTGTGGTAACGTGTGGTTTGAACGCAACATGTATGAGCGTGCAGAGAGCCTCTACCAGTGCTGGCTGGTAAACTCCCTAATGAAGACTTCTAAAACAAACGCCTCACTCCAGTCCTCAGGGAAACGTTCAAACACTCCATCCACTGTGGCTTCATCTTCCTCTGGACCGCCGTGTCACCATGGTGATCAGATGGCCTGCCATCATGTTGTGAAGACGGTGTGGGTCAACAAGTCAACTTTTGACCAAGCAGAATGCCGCTTTGTGGAAGAATCTGGTCAACCATCAGCTCCAAACTCACTAGACCTTCCATCCCTGGCTAACCACTCCACTGCATCCAGAACACCTGATGAAGGCTATCAGTCTCTGACCCCAACTCCTGCAACACCTGTCACCCATCAAGCAGGGGTCACACAAACCTCTCGGCAGACCATTAATGGGCTGCCTCGCATCCCAGTGGAGCTCCTGAGAGAAGTGTGGCTAGAGAAACCGCTGTATGATCGCGCTGAAGCTGCCTTTTACCAAAATATCTATGGTAACAACTCCTTCAAACGCCCAAGCTGCACCTCCACCTCCAGAGGCAGCGACCTTCCTCAGAGCCTTGTGGAGGAAGAAGAAGAAGAAGAGGAGGAGGAGGAGGAAGAGGTAGTGATGGAGGCAAAGCGGGTGATCTTACAGGGTAAAGCAGAAGTCTTCCACGCTCTACACCCAATCCAAGAGGAAGAAGAACCAGCTGAGGTCCCTGAGACAGAGGAAGCATCAGGATTCAGCTTTTTTTACCACCCAGAGAGCGAACGGGTCTGGATGGACAAGGGGCGGTTTGATGCTGCAGAGTGCCGCTTCTATAGCAACGGGATGGAAAAGGTCCATTCAGGAATGAAGAGTCGAAGGCCAGAAGCATCATCAGTTGCCTCCACGACCCCACTGAGGGACAAGTATGACCAAACCAGGAGAATAAAACTGCTCCAAATGTTTCAGTTCATCTTCATGAAATTTGTTTCTACAATCATGTGTTCACCTCGCTTCTTTTTATTTACCTTTTTTTTTTCATCCATCTTGGTTCGTTCATTCCTCCTGTTTGTTTTATTTATTTATCTGAATGAATGATGAGTCATCCTTATTTTTCATCTTCCTTTTGGCATTTTAAAGTGTATTAGGAGTTCTGCTTGTATGGAACACAGATTAAAAAAATCCCATAAGCCATTAAAATATGAAAACACAAATTTGCTCTTTACAGTATTTTGTATTTAATCTTAGTTTTTCTATATTTTTGCTCTGACTCCATCCTCACGTCCTGTCATTCTTTGTCCTCCATAGAAAAATGAGCTCAGTGGACTTTTTGGCTCAGGAGAAGATCTGGTTTGAAAAACCTCGTTACGATGAGGCAGAAAGACGGTTCTATGAACGAATGAATGGATCATCACAAACCGTACAGGTACGTCTTAGTTACACCATGTACAGAAAGATGGGTATGGTATTTATCAAACTACATAAATACCAAATTAAAGCTCTGAAATCTTTGTAATGAAAAACATTTTGAAAGATTCTAAAGGTGTAAAATCTGCATTTCTGTGTTTGAAGGATGTCGGATCAAACACCATTTTGCAAGACATTGTTCGAGCTCGGGAGAATATCCAGAAGTCTTTAGCTGGGGTAAGAATTTCTGTGTGTAAGTGCACGTTTCACCTGATGGTTTACACGTTGCAGAAAGATGAGTCAATCTACAGGACTAGTTTAAGGTTCATCGTTCATTCAGTAAAACATGACGGCTTCTAAGTTGAAATTTAGAATCAGACATTCCTCCAGAAATATTTAAGTAAATATAAAGTGAGTTTGGGCTTTTTAAGGCATCTTACTGGATTTGTGGTACCAGAATCAGAAAATAGTTCAGGGTCAGCTGACTCCAGCGTTTTAAAGCTAATATTTATGAGACGATCCCGGAGCTGAAGAACTTTCACTCCTAAAATCACAACAGTCTCCCTTCAGTTTTGTTTTTCTCCTTCAACTTGTTTTAGTGAGTGTGGTCATTTGTTCTTTCATCTTTTAACCTGATACGATCTTTGGCTTTGAGTTTGATCTCATAAGTTCCCAGTTAGGTGTTGGTTTCTCTGTTTACTTCATCCAGTCCTTTTCATTTCCTCCTTCATCCCCTTCAAGCTGAAGAATACGCTGTGTAGCAAAACTCAACCTTTCCCGAGCCAACACTCCCATCCTGTAAGTGCCTTCGAGCCTTGTGTGTGACAGGAAGTGCCTTACTTTGTTCCTCTAAACCGGTGTTTCTCAGTTCCTCAGGACCACCTGCCCTGCATGTCGGTAATGTTTCCTTGCTAGATTCACATGATTGCAGTCATCTATATGAAAGACATGCAGGTCAGGTGGTCCAAAGGACTGGGACTGAGACACGCTGCTCTAAACGCAGGTGGTCATTTGAGTTTGCAGATTTATTTTTGTGGTGTGCTCAAACAGCTGCTCGTGTATTTGTGTTGAGTTTTTCTGCTGAAGCGGCTGCTGAGTCTGATGATGCTGCGTGTCTCTGTTCGAACAGTAAAACCCATCTGTCTGTCTTACCTGTGCAGAGCACCAGTAACAGCTCAGCTGATCAAGGAGAAGTCATTTCTCGTATCAAGAGCCTGGAGCTGGAGAACCAAAGTTTACACAAAGGTTCGGTTGTTTAAAATTTCCTTTATTTACATGCTAAAAATCTTTATTCAGCTGATGGAAACGCCTCAGTTTCTGGATCATGATAGAATTGTTGGAAACAATGCAGAGGGAAGAAATGCCTTTCAAAATAAAATGTGTAAATTCCAGGCATTTTTTATTTGTAGGATGAAATAGAAGGTAAACAGAAACCTGTTTGTTTGGCCGGTCTGAGTCCAGCAGCACCTCATTAGATGTTTTATGAGTTTACATTTAAATTCAAACATCTCATGACTCTGTGCCTGTCGCTGCAGTGGTGGACGACCTGCGAGCAGCTCTCTCCAAACTCGAATGTCGCGTCGCCGTTCTTGAGAAAACGCCAGCGCCTGTGACTCCGCCCACCTCCGTCCCCTGTACAAATGTAAGTTCTAACATTTTCAAATGTTACATGATAATGCTCAGATTCTAAATTATTAAATGAATTGGACTTTGTTCCAGGGTGCTCCTGCCCAGCAGAAGACAAGCGGTCCCGTAAAGGATGAGGATCTCGACCTGTTTGGTAGTGATGAAGATGAAGAAGCAGAGAAACTTAAAGAGCAGAGATTAAAAGAATATGCAGAGAAAAAGGCGAAGAAGCCTGCCGTCATCGCCAAGTCCTCAATCTTACTGGATGTGAAACCTGTAAGAAACACACCAACCAGACCTGTGCCCCCCCCACCTGCATTTTAACCCCATTTTTCTTGTTTCAGTGGGACGATGAAACAGACATGGCGAAGCTGGAGGAGTGTGTGCGCTCAGTGCAGGCTGACGGTCTCTTATGGGGAACGTCCAAACTGGTCCCTGTGGGTTATGGAATCAAGAAGCTCCAGATCGCGTGTGTGGTGGAGGACGACAAGGTGGGAACAGACCTGCTGGAAGAGGAGATCACCAAGTTTGAAGACTATGTAAGTAGAAGATATTTAATGTTCAGACATTTGAGTCTAAACAGAAAAAACTCTAGATCTAATTCTACATGAGATGATTATTTTGGGATTAATATTCAAATTATTCTTCTTTCTGCTCTTTTCAGGTTCAGAGTGTTGATGTAGCAGCATTCAACAAGATCTGATCCCACTAGTCTGTCCATCACACCTTGTTTCTCTGCTGATTGTGTCAATGGTTAATTATAATAAAAACTTCTTGCACTGAAGTGATTCAATTCCTGTGCTTTAAAATGTGAAATTTGATTTGTCCTCCTATCTGCTGTGCTTGTGATGAAAATTCCAGCTATTCAAGACCAAATCGATGACATTTACTACATGGACCTGCATTTTACATGAATATCTACGTCCAGTTTGTAAAATCAAACATGCTAACACCAGGGTGTCAAACTCCAGTCCTCCATAGCGGTGATCCTGTTTGTTTTACATGTTTTTAAGCTCCAACACACCTGAAAGGATTTAATTACATCCAAACCAGCTGAGGAACATCTAAAACCTGCAGGATAGCCGCTCCCGAGGAGTTTGACACCTCTGTACAATATAATCTTAACATTATAGTGATATTAGATAATTGACATGCAACTTTTCACAATGTAATTAGTGTTTTGAGTACCAGGTTTGTTCTCCAGGGAGACATCAGTTCCAGTCTCACTGCAGGGTGAAGGCTCAGCTTGGATTCATCCTCTCCTGGAGTCGGGTCACTCTGGGCTTCGAACCACAGCAGTCCTGCACTGTGGTCCTTGAACTGCAGGGAGGATGAGTTGTTTCCTCCCAGCCTGCAAAAATCAGATGAAGACAGAAATAAAATTCTCAGCTTCTTTTTTCCCCCACATATGAACTTTTCTTTTGTAATTGTATACAATAAAACAAATCAGCTACTTTGCAAAACTTATTTCGAATAAGAATGTCACAAAATAGTGAAATTCTCAATTGTCAAAATTTTCAAATTCTCAAATTTTTATCCAGTTTTAAAAATGGGAATATCTTGACATACTGCCATCTAGTGGCAGAGTCTGAGGTTGCAACATTTTAAATGTCACCCAACAATCTGGATCAGTGAACTTAAATACTTGTTCAGGAGTAAATCATTAACTTTGTGACTTTAAAGCCTTTTTGTTGTTTATCGTTCATCTCCAGCGGCAGATGGATGGAAAATTCATTCATTGCTTTTATAGTTCTAGAAAATCTCATAAGACCATCAGATGTGCATCTCTAAACACACAGACAGCAGCAGGAAGACAGGATGCAGCTTGTTTATGTTTCTTCTGAGAAAATATTTCTGACTCAGCTGAGAGAGAAAACAAACAACACTGTGCGTTGTTAGAGTGAAAAATTAAAGACATTTTTAAACAATGAAGAGATGGGGAAACTAAAAAACAAATTCAAACTAGGGAAATAAAATGGTAAAGTTTGGTGGAGCCAGTATTTTTTTATTTCCTTATTTCCATCCATCCGCAGGGAAGCTCAGTATTTCTAACCTGATAAAGGTCTGGCGTTACCCATAGTGTATATGGTTACACCTCTCTATTCCTGTCAAGAGACACTTAATGCATCAGAAAAAACCCAACAGGAGGGCTCAGTGGGGTCAACAAGTCACGTGACTAGGCAACAAACGAGTAATTTAACGTTGATGTTGATTTATAAACTCTTCAAACTCTTTCTCAAACTCATATGCAGCTGCTGTTTAAAAGTTTCAGATATTAATTTCACCTAAGAGTCGAAAACTGACAGTTCAGAACAGTTTAAATTAGTTAAATCGTTTGTTTTGTCAATTTAAAGTTCATCTGTTTGTTAAACGTTACTCACATTTAAACGGTCATGTTTCATTAAAGCTGAATTCAGACTGATTTAACTTAAAATAACAAAAAGCGCTATTGTGGATCATATTACCAGGAACGTAAACGCACTCACCTGAAGTTTGGCGTTCATTTGATTGGAGTTGGAAAAACCGGAAACGGGTTGATGAGAGTTATATTTCTCTGCTGCCACCTGCTGGCAGATTATAAGACAATTCAACACTGAAAGAAGTTACAAGCTGCTAAATTCATCCCTTTTCTAATGTATCTGGTTTAAAAAATGAACATAGTTTTTGTAGTTTTATGTAAAAGTACAGTTGTTTAAAAACTAAAAATATACCACAAATTTTACAAAAATAAATACAAGACTATTACGTCTGTTGTTGTAATGACACAAGTTGTCCGCTAGGTGGCAGAATTACACCTTCTAAACATTTCCTTCTCTGCTGAAAAACAACAAGTCCCCTTGGTCAGCAAAATGAATTTGAAACAACAATACAGGAGTGATATTTTGTCAAAAACCCCAAAAAATATCTACAACAGGAATCATTTCACCATAAAAAACATCCAATATATTACAAGACCGTCTACAAACCTTGAGCCAAAAGCAAATGATAATTAAATTGATTCTCATGTTTGTTTAGCTCATTTAATGTGCTTCTTTCTGGTGGTACAAATGTATCTGGACGCTTTTGTTGGTTTGAAGTTATTTTTGTAATTAATTTTAATTATTGTTTTAATACAGTCATCACTATTAGAAAGAGCTATAGTGACTATCAAATCCAGACTTTTGGATGGAATGTTTTAAAGATGGATTTAGGGAAATTCAATCTTTGCTTCTCAATTTAAATAAATAAAAATAATAATTTCTACCCTCAGTGGAAGCTTAAGACTAAAACTGAGTCAATTGGCTTTAGAAAAATGAAATGAACCAATGACAGGTCTCACTTCCAGGTTTCTGTTTCTCTTACCTGCAGAAAGATGTGCAGTAAAGAAGTGAAACTGCAACAGAACAGATTGAAGATCTCTTTAATGAACAGACTGCCTGCTTAATATTCACCCATCTCTAATTTGTTTTTGTTCATATAAAGAAGAGCCGGTCTGGTCTCTGGAAGTCTGAGTTAGCCTCCTGATGGCAGGTAGAAAGGATGAGATAAAAACCAAAGAAACACATAAAGTGATAGATTAATATTTATTGTGTATTTGATTTGTTGTGGCGTCTTTGGGATGATGTAACATGCACCTTGCAGGAGTTTTCTGTTAATCCAATTGCTCTGAATAATTGAATCAAGTTGCCTCAGTTGGCAGAAAGTAGGAATCTACTTTGGGGTTGACTTTTTCAAAGTGGTGGAGGGATTTTTCAGCTGCTCTTTATCCATTCCTCCATCAATAATCAGTCCTCCAGGAACACTCGACAGCTTTCCGGTGTTGTGTGTATTTGTTCTTGTCAATAGGCAGCAGCAGCTGATTAGATTTAGGTTTTTCTTTGTGGTTGAAGCTGCATTGAGGATTTGAGGAGCTTTATTGGGTAAACACAGACCTCAGGTTGTCTTACACACCCACACAAACACAGAGCTGTAATCATTCTTCATGCAGATCAATAAACCCGATAATAACTCCATCCTACCACTTGGCAGTGATTAATACTCCAACAGACGTGTAGTTTCTCCTGAGAGGCGAGATTCCCGCTTGCGTGGGAAAGACAGATGACAAACCATCTATAAGTGTGTTTGTTTATTGTTTCTTGGCTGTGACACTAGAAAAGGGTCAGTTTTTGAATAATGTATATATTTACTTAACTTTATTCATGATTCCTGAGGTTTAAATATGAAATATGGAAAATTTATAAGAAGCAGTTGATGTAAATTCCCCGAGTATGTTTTTTTTTTCTTTTTCTAGGTAAAATGATTTTGATTTGAATTATTTAATATAAATATTCATTACAGAAATGACACATTTGTGGAGCATCAGCAACCATCGCCCATCATTCCCAATTTTTATAAAACTTCAATTCTATTAGTTTGAGCTGCTTTTATAAAATTGATACCAAACAGTTTGAAACGTTTACATATTTCATGCTTCAAAATCAACTTTAACTGAGGAATAAAACAAAGCATATTTATTTCAATATTTTTTGGTGATGACTCTTATATTAAGGGATACTTGTTTACCCTTAATGATGCCATTTTTGTGATGGAAATACACATGTGGGCTGAGCAGCAGAGTTTAGTAATGGGGGTGTGTCCATGAAAAACTTGCCAAATCTTCCCAGCAAATGTCAAACACCTTGTTCTTCCTGACTCCTCCCCCTCATGCTGGTCTCCACGCACTACGTGGGATGACATCTTATTGGTCACTCAGGTTAAGATCTGCATTGCATCTCTGAAGGTTCCTGAACATGTTCAGTGGACCTGTTTCTGACACCCAGTCTGTCATGTCTCTGATATTCTCTCCTATGTGGAATTTAGCATCTGATTTGGAGATGGTACCAGGACTTAGTTGATGCTGCTTTATGGGTTTAATCCAGATCGTACTCAGTCCTGCTACTCAACCAACAAAGACCGTTTTCTACAAACGTGGCACCATTTAGGAGAAAATAAAGAGATAAAAGACGCGTTTTTACAACAAAGAGTTAATCATCAACTCAGACGTCCAAATTTCTGGTGCTTTTTAAAGTTTTAACAATGATGAACTGAACTAGTTGGGTTAGGCCTCTCAGAAAATCACAGAATCAGATGCTGTAAAGTTTGTACCATGACCTCACAGAGTTTCCTGCTAGGTTTTCTTTACAATTACAAGTCGACCATCTTTGACAGTAAAATATCACCTGCATGTTCGGTTCCTCAGAAGTCACAGATGAAAGAAAACAACCGTCTGTGATCGTGACTCTGCTGTTCTCGTCCTTTCATTGATGTGACATTCGCCTCCACATCTGCTGAATCAAAGTGCAACATGTCAGCGAGCAGAGGTTTGTATTACCTGAATCATACCACATGACTCACAAGACCAAACTCCAATCTGGATTTTGTTATGAAGAATAATCCAGCTGCACCAAATCCTGCAGATTAAAATTTACTGTTTCACTTTGATTCTTGAGAGATTTTTGGGGAGAACCACTGAGAAGGTTTCCATACAGCCAGGGTTCATCAACCCCTTCACAAACCATCAGAACAAATAGTGTCAAGACAATAAACAGCTGTATTTTGTTTTATTATTGATCCTATTTAATTCGCTAACACTTACTCAGGACATGAATTAAAGAGGTCGAATCCCAAAATACTCTAAATAAACTCAGAATGCCTCAGAACAACTTCCACAGCAGACTTCTAATGAGGTCTTATACATAAAAATGTCATTAAGTGTATTTTCTTGATGTTTTTTGTCTCTTATGTCTTAAACAGCCTAATCCTTATTGATCAGTGGGTCGATAATAATCTGTATCCTCACTAACAGTTATACTAGACGCTGTAAATAGATATGAAACTTGACTACATTTAACATTAAATAATTTTGTTAATTTGATTAAAAATAAAATTAACCATTTTGCTTGAAGTGGAAATGATTTTTTTTCCTTCCTGATCAACTTGATGAACCGCATGAATCAGCTGAAGTGTCACTCTCGTTTCTATAAATCATCTCAGAAACTTCTGCAGCAAACAAACTTGTATAATAAGAAGCTTTCCAGCTGTTAGACACTTGATATTCATTATGCATAGAGGCCTAGATTCCTTTGTGAAGAATCAATATGAGCATCATGTTTGAATTATTAAACAGTGACAAGACCTGTGAGTTGCCTCTGATTGGCTGTTTACAGAATTGATGTGGGTGGGAGGTAAACAGATCGCCTCATCCTGCAGTCGCCTCCTTCCCTCGCCGTCTCCCCGCCGGCCTTCCACTCATCTCTGCAGACTAACAAAAATGTGACTGGTGACAAATGCCAAGAGGAATAGTGGGTTTTCCATGAATTGGGACAAACAGATGAATTAAACATCAGAACTCTTTTTCCAGAATCTCTGCCACGATTTCAGATCTGAAAAAAACGGACAAAGATCAAACAAACAGTGACGAGGAGAAATCTGCCTCATCTGATGAGTCAAAATAAAAACATTAACAGAACTTGTAAAGAGACAATTTATACATTTATAAATGTTCAAAGAACAAAAAGTCAAGAAACACAAGAAACAAAGGTCATGATTAAATCTAAATTTATCAGAGTGAAGTTTCTAGGAAAATATTTCTAGTTTCTAGGAAAATATTTCTTACATAAAAAATAGAACAAGGATGAAGCAGGTATTAAATGTGATTTTTGTTACATAAAATTGATAGAATTTAATTTGCAATAATTCAAAATAATAGAGATTAAAAGTTCCAGGTTGCTTTAGTCTGTTTTCATAAAGTCTCCATGTGCAGCTTAGAGTTTTCTTCATTTATCATTATTGCTGAAATCATGTCGACCGGCTTTACAAAGACACAAAATACACAATCCAACATTAAGTTTCATCTCTAATCTGAAGCAGCTAAATAAACAACTACATTCTATGAGTGAATAATTACCAGAAATTATGCTCCTTCATGTCAGAAATCATAAAAAATAATAATAAAAAAACAGAATATTTCCAGAAATGTACTACTGCTCCTTCATCAGCACAAACAAAGTGGTTCCAAACCGTTTTAACTAAAGGAAAGAAATACATTTGTTTTTCTGAGCTGTTTTGTTGTTTTTAAGATTTTGTATCAGAAATCTGATTTTTATTTTTTACTTTAACAGTAATTGTGATGAAAATCTCATTTCCGTCATGAGCACTGTTTTTAGTTCCAACTGCACAAAAACACATCGCACCACGAGACAAATCATTTTTCTTATTTCACATAAAAATCTACTAAAACAACATCAATCAAGACAATTTGTGTTCAGTTAAGACTCATTTCCTCTGATCGGCTTCAGATAGAGACGGTTACATTTGGTCAACAAAGAAAAAAAAAAAACTATGAGAAAAATCATCAGTTCAACCTTTTTCTGAAATGATTTGCTGATTCAATTTCATAGTCACAGTGTTAAATCGTGAGTTTTCTGCTTGTAACCTTTTACATTTAATTTAAAGGGATAGTTGAAGAAATCTGTTGAATTTACAAGCCTTTCGTTCTCCTGCTTTTAGCGTTTTTTTAGTGTTTTTTCTTGGTGTTCGGATGAAATAAAGAACATATTTATTTATATTCCAGTATGTACATTGTTCAGTGAAAAGATTCATGCTTATATAACTCAGAATTGAGGATCTTTAGCAGAAAGACTGCTCAGAAACATGTTGCAGCATCGTGGCTTCTATAAGAAAACTTCAAGAGGAGACTGGCACTCCGAAAGAGTCCGATTTTATAGCATCTTGTTTAAGATCCACATCATTTTTTGGGAGGAATATTACCTGATAAAACATCCACAGCTTAATAGGTTTTTATGATTAATATTACAGACAGAAAAAAGGGAACGTCAGCTGCTTTGTTAGAGTCGGATGCCGTCAGACGTCAGAGACAACGCTGCCTTTCTCCAGAAACACCAGCTCCACATTCCTCTCCTTCTCAGCTTCTTCCGTCTGGATATTTTCTGAAGACACTTAAATTCCTTGTTGGAAACTATTTTCAGTGTTAACATGAAGTAATCTTAATATAGATGCACTAAAGTTTCAGGTTGGTGTGATAAAAATACAGCTTCCTGCTTTATTACCCTTGATTGTGCTGAGGTAACCATGACAACCAAATCTGATCTTCCTACTCTGACACACAGATGTGAATAAAACTTCTCCTTTATCGACGTCAGCTCACCTTTCAACCAGCTGAAACACTCAAATAAACTCATCTTAGTTAAAATCAGATATTTAAAAATTTAGAAAATATAATTTATTTTTATAAACTCTCGCCTTGACTTTGGTTTTCACCTTTTCAAAGTAAAAAAATCTCTTTGTTATTGCTTTTTTCTTCTAAGTAAAAAAAGTGACAGAAACAACCTGTCTGAGTCATTAATTTCCATCTTTGGTTCGTCACTTTAAAATCTGCTTGAATAAAACGCACCTCTTTCATCTCATTCTGCTGACAGCTCATTAGCTTTATGCAGCTAAAAACCCCGTTTCTTTCTTCTTAATGACACTCCATCCTCACATCTTTCTGTCCTGACTCTCCGTCAGGTGTCGGAGGGGAACAAGAAGTCACTTCAGTTCAGTCGGTGAAGGAAAAGGAAGTTGTGGTTGTTTTTTAGAATCCAGATGCTCAAACTGATGAATTCTGCTTCCACTGATGTTACAGACAGATCCATCTTTACACACATGGCAGGAAGGAGGCTCAGCTTCATTATTTTGGTCACAATTAATAAAAAAATTCTAAAAATATTTCTCAAAATACTGTATTTAAAGCAAAAATATCCAAAACAAGTTGAACCAGAGTTCATTTCTGCTGATAATTTGATCAGAAATCAAACGTAAAGAGTGACAATCTGCTGAAGTTCAATCTTTCAGACCTGCTTCTGAACTTTTACACCAACTGAACTGAACGTTGACTTCATGTCATCTTTTCATATTCACGTTCTTTCATCCCTAAACTCTCACCTTCTTCCTGAGCCTCATCTCTGTTTTCCAAGAAGGAAAAAACAATCCTACATCCCATTTAGCTTCCATTTACTAAATGTAAATTATACTGCTATTAATTATATATTAGTTACAGTTTCTATCTGATTTAATTGATATAATTTTTAACCGACATGTAACACAATTTTCCTTTAAATGGATCAAAAATTTCCTCGAGTGGTTTTACAGATTTGTATATTTATCTTTTTTTTTATTATATCTAGAAATCTGTGCATTTTTTTTTTTACAGAATCTTAATTTTTCACCCATTTAAAGGAAATGCCAACATAATATTACATTCTTCATTATAAAATCTGGTTGTCTTTGCATAAATGAAGCGCATACAAAAAGCTAATTTACAAGAAATACATACAACATGATCAGCTTTTTTGTTAAAACTTTAACTAAATAAAGCCTCATGTTTGTTCTCCAGTTGATTGAATTTACTGACAGCCTTATAAATAAAGAGCCAAGTTTGACTGACTTCAGATCAGTCATGCTGTTAATGACGACCTTTGAACTTTGCTAGAAGCTGATAACAAGTTAAAAAGCAACAGATGTGACCCCCCGTCCGGATTCCCTAAAGAACTAGTTCCTTGTCCTGAAGTGCGGCCCACAGCAGATAGTTAAAGTGAATTTTTCATCTGCACAACTTGTTGCACCTTCTTTGACTTTCATCCTCAGGAATCAAAAGAAGCAGCCTTTTTGAATCACAATGAGCTGCCGTAGCTCCGTGTTATTCAAAGGACAGCAGGTCCGGATGAGGTTCTGCTTCTTCAGCACCCACTCCAGAGTCCTTACTGCAGGGGGCGCCGTTCCCCAGCAGGACCTCCTCTCCTAGGCTGATGCGGCAGGGAGTTTTACCCGAACGGGGAGTGGAGGCCAGTCGGGAGTCCGGTGAAGACGCCCTCTGCCACACGTCAGAGGGTTTGGATTTGGGTTCCAGGGGAGGATCTTTGTTGATGAGGTCTGGAACAGAAAGGTGAAGCTGGTGCTGATGGTCCTCCACACCTCCTTCAGTGCTCCCCTTTTCCATCTCATCCTCCTCTCCTCCTGTATCCACCTTGCAGTTGATCTCCTCTGTCTCCGAATCAGCTGTAACTTTGTTCTCTGGGGGATCAGCTGGTGATATGACATCACTCAGCATCTTCTCCTCTTTAGCGCCTTGCTGCTGCTCCTCAGTGCTTCTCAGCTTCTCTTCAGCCTCCACAGGCATCTTCTCAGAGGAGGGGAGGAAGGAGGGAGAGTCTGTGGGATCCGGGGAGGAGACCACAGGGTCAGAGGAGATCATCATGTCTTGGGTTGTTTTCAGAGCTCGAGGAAGGCGCTTCTTTCCCGACGGTGGGGGCGGGTCCAGTCTGGGGAAGGAGTCGAAGGAGGAAATGTGACTGAAAACAAAGAGAGGAAGGACGATAATTACGTGTGATGATGAGGATGATGAGGAAAATGAAGAATGAGATTTACAGAAACTAAATAAATAAATAAATAAAAGAAGAAATAGAAGGCTGCATGCTTTTACAGAGTGATAGAAACTAAAACTATTAGTGGAGACTTTCTCTTCTGATGTGTGAACAGGTGTCTTCATTTATCTTCAGATTTACAAAGAAAAAAAACTTCCACAGAATAAATCACATGATCTCTGTGAATCTATAGAAACTAGAGAACAAGAGAGAAAGTGTTTTATTCTACCTTTACTTTTATTACATTTAGAAAAATTTTATAACAGAATAAGATTCATCAAAATAAATTAGCTTGAATTACTTTAAAAACCCAACCTTCAGGACTTTGTTAGAGCATCATTTAATATATTTACTGACTTTCATCCATTTAGTTTTTTGCTATAGTGACGCTGATGAAAATCAGCAGGATGACTCAGACTTCAAACCTGCTTTCACCTGCTAATGAGAAGATGTTGAGTGATGGAGAGAAACAGTCTCCTTTCACTTCTGGACAACAATCTGACGGCTCTTTGTATTAAAAACTGTAATTTTCTACAGCGACACAGAGGTGAGTGCAGCTGTAGTGATGCTATTATTAACAATGCAGGAACCTTTAGAGACACACTAAAAGTTTTGAGGTAAATCAGCAGTTCTTGGTTTTACTCACAAAGCAGGAAACATCCTGAACAATCTGGATGCAGGAAGATTTTAGCTTCATTTTTAAAGAGATGATCTCAGAGAGGAGCAGGATGTTCTTTGGTCGTGACCTCTGTACATCTCATTTCATCACTTTTTATTAATGATGTGGAGTCAATCAGCAGTTACATTAAAAACCCACTGTGGATGTCAGTGACTCTTCAAAAAGGGAGTTTCATCCTTCCTAAAGTAAAAAAATTCAGGTTGCTGAGTTTTTAAAGGTCCTGTATCATGCAAAATCAACTTTTTGGAGTTTTTAACCATGTTATGATGTTATTTCCTTATTAAACCCTCCTGAGTGGTTTTTGACTTAATCCTCCTGCATTCTGCGCTCTGAGCAGCTGCTCCACTCTCTCCTGGAAAACAACTGACTGTAACATAGTGATGTAACAATGTTACACCAGGACCTGCCCGGCGTGTCCGTGCTGCCCCTGCAGATTAAACACACACACCCCGAGCTGCCAGAGTCTGAAGCAAGACACTAAACACCACCGTTTGTAGTATTTTACTTTCTAAAAATGTCTCAGTGAAAATGTGCATTTAGCTGTGAGAGTTACAGGAATTTATTCACTATTTTATTCAGGCAGCTCGAGGGGCAGCACTCACGAAGGGTTGGGGGTTGGGGGAGAGATGGGATTTTAGGTAAACCAAGTGTTTTACTTCCTTGTCGGAGAATAACTCGAAAATATAAGTTACATTTCAGGACAAATGAGACTATATAACACCAAAAGTAAGATTTTATCATATGTGTCTATCACAGATGTTGAAAGCTGTAAAATAGCAGGATACAGGACCTTTAAATCATCTCAAACATAGTTAAAACACATGTGTGTGAGTAATAGTGTGTTTGCTCACCTGTTGGCGGACGTCTGGCCGAGTTGGTCTAGGCAGCTCCAAACAGCACCAACATTCTTGTTGACTTCAGTGACCCCGATGTCTCCGAGGTGGCTGGACTCTTTCCTTCTCAGCAAGTCGTTAACCTGAAAGAAAAACACATGAAAAGAAGGGAAACAGATAAAAGAGGGAAAAATGACTAAGTTACGCAGGTATGTTGAAGACCTGCAGAAGTTTATGTTCCATATCAGTTATGTTGCACTGACCTTTGCCCCGACTGCCTTTCCCAGGTTAATAGCATTTTTCAGCCTCTGCTGTCCTCCAGAAGACGGAGAGTCGAGGGAGTTGGAGCTTGTGTTTGAATTAGATGATGCTGTGGGGCGTCGGGCCGAAGGTTGACCAGACCTGCAGCTGTGAGCATTCTGCTGCTGAGCAATAGAGTTCTCAAACAAACTCTGATCGACTGCACAAAAGCAAAGGACAAAAAGTGTCTCAGACAGAAGTTTAAAATGCACATCTGGAAGAAAAGTCAGCATTTAAAAGAGATGCAGACTGCAAAGCTGCAGAACGTTCAAGAATTCTTTCTTAAAATTGTAAATCCAGTTTCACTTTATAGAAACATTTCAAGGCAGTGAAACTGTCCCAAAAGAATATTTAAAGTTTATTCTCTGTTGAATTGAATTCGGGTTATTTTCTGTAGCGTACCTTCCATCTGATTTGAAAGAGTAAAAACCTACAGCTCTGCAGCTTTGCTCAAAACAAACTGATGTTGCATCATCATAATAAAAGCTTTTCATGAGGATACACACAACAAATGGGCCTTAGATGATAAATAACTACCGTAACACCATGCACAATGATCAAGCAGTGATAAGACAAAATTGCTGCAATGACAAATGCACAAAACACACACGAAAAACCAGAAACATAAAAGTACTGAAGCAGAAAATGGTCAAAAAGCAGGATCAATAAACAAAAAGGAGCTCAGATTGAACCCACTTAGGACTGAAGATCTTACCTCTCGGAGAGAAATAATTCTCGGAAGGCATTTAATGAGACAAAGAAGCATCAGATTTCAGATCATTTAGCCTCTAAAGCTTTCTCATAAAACTAATTCTGCTGATTCACAACCTCCACAGGAGGACACGTCAGGGCAGGCTGAGTCTACACTCTGCATATGCACATCTAAAAGCTCCATTGTCTCCAGCAGACAAATGGAGTAAAAATATTACGACTGGAAACTAAAGTCTGATCTTGACTTCTCTTTGCACACCAAGTGTTTCCCTTCATGCTCAAATTTAGAGATCTACAAAGACCCATTAAATAGAAACCCGAGGAAATGTGCTTCTGTAATATCAGTCAACGTGATATAAAAACCATTCATTCACTTAATCAGCCAAAAAGATACAAAATCATATATTTTATGTCTATATGTTGTTGCAAAAGTACAAGATTCTAGATTCTACAGAAGACAAACTGAAACTGAGCCATCTAACTCTTAACACATGTGTCTATAACCGGTGAAGACTGGGGATACAACCTGGACAGGTCACCAGTCCATCACAGGGCCACATGAAGACAAACTATCACTCACATACTCTCACATGCACCAGGTCCAATGCAACGTGCATGTTTTTTTTGTGTTTGTGGGAAGAAACCGGAGTTTCAGACTCTAAAATATTAGAATTAAACCCATATTATTTTCACAGCAGCTATTAATTAAGACTTAATGGTAAAACTTGACTATTTAGTTGTTCTTTAATACAGCTGCAGTTCGTCTCTCAGCGTTCCTGCTGATGTGAAGTCTGAGGTTTGTGTCTGCTGGCTGTTTCATTTCCAGACGTGTCTTATCATCACTGTTTGTGTCCGTTTCTCAGCTGAATATCTCTGAGCCAGCAGTGAAACTTTATCCTCTTACGACGCCTGTTTATCAGAACAAATGCAAATTCAGTGTTTTCTCAAAAGGGTGCTGATTATTCTTCAGGTAAATGTCACTTTTCCCACAGTGACTGAGGTCAGTTCATCTCAGCTGAAGTGAGAGACAAGGAAACAAAAAGGAAGCTGGAGATATTAAAGTGAGATTGACTGTAGTTTGAGCCTTTCGGACCACAGTTTTCGTCGGTAGCTGCCTTATTAAAAACATAAAATCTCCAGCACCTTTAGCCACTGACACACATCCTGATATTACATATTTCCTGTTTTGTGCACTAATCAGATCAGCTCTGCTGTGCAAAGAGTTAAAAGATCCATTTTCATGAAGCCGAAGAACAAAAACAGCTCATCAGAGTCCAAATTACTCATCTCAGAAACAAGACATCATGTTCTGGATTCACAGAGATTTTAAAATCAGGAAGTTGATGTAGCATCAAAAAATACAATGTGAATAAAAGTAAACATTTAGGATGAATGCAAAAATAAAATCATCTATGTTCAGAAAATAAGTAATTTTGAGACTTCCAGTAAACTGATGATCATTTAGTGTGTTTTGCATGAATAAATATGTTTTCACAGCAGAATAAAATGAGTCTGCAGAACAGATTCACATCATGTTGAAGAGAAATAAAGAGATTTTGCATTGATTCTGCAGTGAAAACTGACCACGAGACACCTGAAGTGTTTCTGTCTCATCCAGGTGCAGAATCATAAATACAAATACTGCCTCGGTTTAAAGACGATGCTGCATCTCTGCTGTTCCAGTCAAACATCTGGTATTACTCAGTCAAAAGCTTATTCACTGCAGATTAACAGGTGCTTTGTTGCCCATCAAGTCTGAACATTTTAACAGAGAATTTAATTTGGGCAAACATTTAATTTACATCCTCCTCATTAAGAAAAATGGCACAGTCTTGTGGGCTGCAGCTTCATGCAGCTGGTGAAATGAGGAGTTTTAAAACCAACTGAAACAATATAGAGAGAAACAACACAACAACACATCTGTTCAAACATTTAAAACTCTGCTGAGGCCCATTTGGTACATTATTGTGTTCAAATATTATGTGTTTTTGAGGTCTGAGAATGTGATTATTCTATAAATTGTGGATATCATTTCATGATGAAGTAGTTTGTGGATCAAACTGCTGTTAAAGCATCATTAGCACCAGCTGCGAGTCACATCATTCTATTTCATCTCAATAATCTACCGAACAGGGACAAAAATCCAAAAGATGTGAAATTATTTGAAGTACAGATGCAGTGAACACATTTAACCCTAAAGCAGAAGGAGATTAAAGACAAATAAAACTATATCATAAATGTCAAAATGGACAAAAGAATCAACAAAAAACACCAAACAACTGCTGTAGCTTTACCTATCTCAGTCTGAAAGACTGTTAGCTGGTTAAACACCTTGATAAAAAAAGAAAAAGTAGTGTTTAGGACCAACACATACATGTTAGCATGTTCAGATCTGATGGATTTGGCCTTAATGGACTTGATGTCACAACCTCTGCTGCAGCTCCAACTGCTGACTGTGCTGCTGAGAGGGCCAAACAACAACAACTAATTTCCTGATGTTTCCAAACATCTGCTCCATTAACCTCTGCACTCCCCTGAGAAGCAACAAAACACTGTATTATAAAAAAGTAGCAAAACAAATCACTGCAGTACTGGAAGGTGCACAGAACCAGGAGTAAAAAAATGATTATTTTCAACTGAAAAATGATTAAATCCAGGTAAAGACTTTACCCAGTGACATTTCCTCTCTGGAAGGCTGCAGTTTTATTGTCTAGTTGGATTTTTACAAACTAAATATTTTTTTTTTGTGGCCTTTAAATGATCAAGAGGCTTCATAAATTCTGTCTTTAATAATTAGCAGCAATTTCCTCTAAAAATTCTGTAATTAATTTCAATTATTCAGCCACATAGTTGGAGGAGCATGAAGAGGAAGACGGGCTGCAGAGTTTTACAACATCCCTTTAATATGTCATCACATTTGTTTTTCACATCAAATTAGTCGAGCAGAAAAGTAGAACAAGAAGAGAATCAGAGCAGCAAAATAACATGCATACAAAAGAAATGGAAAACAACACCAGTCATGTTGCAGCAGATCTGCAGCCGTGCTGAATTTACGCTCAGGATAATGCAATCATCTGCAACAATGTTGAAAATGGGAAACTGTCTGAAAAGGAAAATATTTTTTAATCCTTCTGTGTATCAACAAGTGACTCCACAAAGAAACAGAGAAAATGCAGCAAACCTGGGCGTAATTTATTTATTTTTTAAAATCCAAAACAAGTGAAAGTAATCAGACGTTTAGGGGAGCAGATGAGACAAAGCTGCATCACACTGAGATGAAATACGTGAGAAAGGAGCGCTGCGCTGAGAGGAAACATGCTCACTTAAACACAAACACAGTAATCTTCAGGCCAGACAGGGTCATTATCACTGTAGTATTCAATTACAGCTCTCACTGAGCGCCATTAAGATGCAAGTGTGTCCTGATGTGTGTGAGAGAGGAAATTATTAGTGCAAGTGAAGTCAATCCTATCTGAAACCTCAAATCAGGGAAAGAAAAATCCTCCATTTTGCTTCTAGAAGAGACAAACACGCTTCATTAGAACACGGGAGGTCTGATCACAATTAAAGGAAGAAGTTTCTGATTGATGGAACTCTGACTGACTTCCTGTCTTTCATACCACCTCTATGACTTTCAACAAACTTTCACCATGAAAATACTTAAAACTTGTTTTGATTTAGTATCTAAAGGAGAAAATACTCACATTTTATCATGAAAAAATAAAGCTTGATAGATGAAGTAAAAAGGTTTTAATTAGGGATAAACAGGCTCCAAATAACCAACTATATATAAGAGATAACAGGATCATTATGAGCGTAGAGCTGGTACACTGTATTTAATGAAAAACACCTCGGGAGGTGGACGTCCTTAAATCCCACTATGAAGCTTGAGAGGGTCCAACATAAGCTGAACATCAACCTTGATTCCATTTACAAAAATCTTCTTAAAAGACTGAAACAGTTTTGAATGAGCAGATTAAAGTAAGATCGAACTGATCAATATGGACAGAAGAGAAAAGGATAGACATTCACTGACAACGTTGACTGAACAGAACTTGGAAATCCAGAATAACCATAAATCTTTTGTAAAAATGCTCAAAACTTAATTTATAGAATAATTAATCGCTTTAATCTAAATACATTCTTACCATTAATCCCAATTTAATCTGTTTCCCACATCTTTCGTATAAAAAAATGTCCAGCTTTGATCCAAACATCCAAAAAAATACAAAAACAACAATAAAACACCGTCTCCTTAACGCTGAACATTGTACTACTTTGATTTATGTGCTTATATTTACGTCATTTTAATAAGATAGAACATAGACAAGTATTAGTCAATCAAGTTGTAAAGTCAACATAATGAAGCTGTAATTTATATCAGCGCCACTAACACAGACGTGTAACATTCTCTGCAGTTCCCCTCCCAAACAACAGGTGTCGCTACCCAGCAGAAATGTCTCTAAAGTCATACAGAAAAATTACATGTAACTAAATGGTTTCAATGGAATGTCAGCGTTCATGAGGTTGAAAAAACTCCCCGTAGAAATGTAAATGAATATATTAATTGCAAAATTTAGCATTTAAAAACAAACTGATGAACAGAATCACCACATTGCCACATGTTTCTTGATAAATGTCTCAAATCTCATTGACCATGAAGCTTCTTGTAAAACCTGGTAGAAAAGAAATCCATCAATCACGTGTTGAAAGACCTTCAGCATCACAAAAAATAGTTATGATATAAATTTTACTACAACCTGCCGACCTGACTGGCCATTCCAGTCACGAAAGCCGGCATTTTTGATGTGCCTTAGTAATTTTCTTCCATGAAATGAGACATATATTTCTTTAAGATGAATATTTTTTTACAGACTTTTAAAAGACCTTGGGGAAACCATCATAAGAATGGCTGAGGTGCTGTTTGAACGTCTGAGCACACTGTGGTCTGAACAAGCACACACTGAACTCCAATTACTAAGAAAATGTACATTTCTTTGCTGATATTTGTTTCTTACGATGCTGTAAGACATGAATAAAAAAGCAAAACTGCACTGAATGAAGTTATTTACTGGCACTTTTCTTCAACATTCTGGGAAATGACCAACTAATTTAAAGAAAAGTATTACAAAAACTGAATTTTCTTGAAACATAGTTAACATAATAGATTCTTCTGTCATTCTGATGTCTGGCTGTAAATAAAGAGAAACTCTAAGGTAACTGCATGACTGATATAAATGTACTGGGGAGTTCAGGTTGACTGAAATAAGAAATACGGGAGATTTAAAAAACGACGAGAGGAGAATATACTGTAGGACTGCAGGTTGCAGCCAGACATGTTTGGGTGCTTTCAGTCTGCCGTGTATCAAAGTCATCAGATCAATAATTCATTCAGCCATTTGCCAGATCACCGTGTGTCTGACTGAACAACTCCCTGGAGAGAGAGAGACTGAGTGGCTGAGAGACACAAGAACAAGTGTAGCAATAAAACAGAAAGCCGGAGAAATAAAAAAAAACATGCAGTAGTAGTAGCAACCTTCCAGTTTAAATCTATCTGCTTCTCTTTCAGTAAGATTTTGTTTTTTATTGACAGCTATAATAAAAACCGCCCTGAGCTTTCTGGAGGAAAGATCTTAATAGAACAAACTGGATCATAACATTAATTTGAGGGTAAATAAAACCATAACGATCAGCTGAGCTCCACAGCCAAAATAATAGTGTAAACTCTGTTCATTACTAATACTTAATGAGGCCAGGGTTTGCTTAATGTGAAGGAAAATATATATATTTAGATCTTCGTGAACTCTCACACACTAGAAGTTAAATTCTTCTACTCCAAATTAAAAAAGACAGATTTATTTAAACAGAAATGAAGGAACTTCACTAGAATCATTATCACGTGGTCTAGTATTAAAACAGTCTTTTGCAAGAATAATATTTAATTAGAATAATTTCTCCGTAGCTGAAACAGACTCTAGCCTTTAAGTTAAATTTAGAATTAGACTGATGTGGTACAGATACTGACACATAGCTGTGCTGCTATTCAAGATCACTTTGTTCTCCACATCATTCTTCACTTGTCTACAACATCTGGAGCTCCACATGTTGCAGACTAAGCTTCATATTAAACGTGGCCGCCAGTTCAGATTCATAAAAACATAAAAGCAGCCTGTCACCACATGTAGATGTCAACACAAGGCAGAAGTCTAGTCAGAGTCTGGATGAAGCTTCAAAATGTTTGTTACTGGTGAGAAAAAAGAAGATCAGACTGAGGAACCAAAGACTTAAACCTCCAGATTGGACTCTAAACACAAAGCTGCTTATATGTAAACAGTAACTCTGCTGTGATCGATTCCACTTTGTGAGCACTGAAGTTTAGTTTGAATGTTTTCTGCTGGATTAATGTTTAGCTCTTATCATTAATGATGAGGTCAGAGGATTAATTGCTTGACTTTTTATTTTTTATGCTGCAGACACGGTCATTAATTTCAGGACTTTCATGGTCTGTTGTGATTGTTTACATGTGACCCAGTAGGTCATCATGTCTCTGTCAGCTCTACCGCTTCAGTCAGTTCCTTCAGAAACACATTGTGCAAATGTTTGTGTGTGTGTATTTATCACACGTGCACACAGACACACATGCACAATGCCTGAACAATATAAAACACTAAACATCAATAAAGAAACCATAATAAAAGTGTGTCAGTATTTGAGTCTAAAAAGCTTTAATTTAAACACCTCTCACACTCTGTAAACGTCTCTACGTCAAACTTTACATTTTCATAAAGGAAACTATATAAAGCCCCTAATAGGATTTCGTGCAGGTGTATTAGAGGAAGTTCTGCTTGTAAGCATTTCTTAAAGAATAGCCCTCGTTAACAAACACCTACCTGCCAATACTGAGACTAAATGTTTGACCCAAGATGCTTAATGCTGTTTTCAGTTACTCCACATGTCAAATAATGTATTTAAGACATATAAACACATACCATGGGCATATGAAACATTACATCCACGTACACTCTTCTGTTCATAGATTTTACACAGTTTTCACAAATGTGCCAAATTCAGCCCAATTAATGAGGCTGATTTTTAACCTGAGTGTCAATCCACCATGTTTAAAATGACAATTTCTACTTTTAAAATGTTCTTGGTTTAAATTGTTGTCTTTGTACTGTGTTTACTTGATGAAATAATCCAGTAACTGTGAGAATCTAACAGTTTCATTAAATATTAATAACTGCTTTTATTAGAATGATTTATTTATAGCTTTTGCTGGTAAGTTTATTGTGTTGCATTTCTATGTTTCTACACTGGCTCAAATTAACAAAGCAGACACTCATTTTTATTGACAAACACAGTTTTACTCCAGCGTGTTTGGAAAAGAGGAAGTATTCAGTTGTTTGCATTCTACAGATTTAACACTAGATGGCAGTGTTTCTTTAAAGAGTTTAAAAACCAATCTATTTTGATTTGATTTAAAGTTTAAACATCTAATTGTAGATTATGTGTAATGTATCACAGCAAACCAGCTGACCATTGTTCTAGGCTGGTTGGATTTCAACCTTCTATAGATGCACCTGTGGGAGTGTTATAACAGTGTCTGCAGGTGACAGACTAAGCTGTGTATTGATCTGCAGTGCTCCTTTGCTGTCCCCGTCGTTAACCTCAGTTTCAAACAACAAGCGTCTGTGATGAGGAAATCAATACAAGTCACCAAATCCAACTCTGCTAAGGTGGACAAGTGGGCAGTGTGGCCTCCGATACAAACTGCCATCAAACTTTTATTAATGCTGAATAGAAAAAACATCTGAAGGAGATAAACTGACAAAATTATAATCAGAACTAGAGTCTGCAGTTAAAAAAACAGTATTTTCTGATAAATGATTCTTTTTAGAGGAACAGTTTAAGCAAATAGGAGGTGCTTCGGGTGCTTCTGCACTGGAATCTTCAGGTAGTTCTGATTTATTGGAGCACAACACAGTTAAAGTGCTAAAGGATATAAATCTGGTTCCTGTTCTGGATGCTAAAAACCAGCTAATCTTCCAAACTGCTGGTAAACTTTGTAATGTTGGTGAGTTCTACTTGACAGGATTGAAATCAGAAATAGACCTTCTTTTGTTTTATTTAATTTTAAGGTTAAATATAACCTGAAGAGGCTGAAGATGAATTCAAACTTTTATAAGATGCTGAATCTGACAAACAAAAAGTCTCAATCATGGTTTTTCCTGGTCTGTTGTGCAAAAACCAGAAAAACTGGTTCATGTTAAGCCTCGGTCACAATGACCCGTAAGAACACATGATCCGCATCAATCTCCTGTTTCCTATGAAATCTGGAGTTTGTAAAGGTTCGTGGAGGCGGGATCTGCTTCCTACAGGAAGTTGTAACTGCTGCAACACGAGTAACTTGATGAACTTTTGAGAATATGATGTACACTGGTTCCAGAGTTCTTGCTCTCATCACACAGATGCACTGGAACCTTCACCTGCTCTATAGACGACCATCTTACAAAGGTTATTGTCATAAGATGCATGAGTGGCCTCCTCATGTGCAACTCATGGATGAAGATCCTCAGACATTTTGATAGGAAATCTCCAAAATTCTGTGTTGATAATCATATCTGCTCAGAAATATGTGGAAAAGCTTCTAATTTTCAAGCTGATAATAATACAGCTGCATCTTCTACAGCTGCAGCTGCAGGATGGAGAAGATCTACCCGCTGTAGCTGCTTCTAAGGACCTAGAGAGAAGACGTCATGCTGGTGGGAGCGGGACTGCGTCTAGAGGCAGAACCTCTACAGCCAGAACCAGATTCAGTTCTATGAGCTGGACCGTGAGTTGGAACAGAATGTAACTGAGATGTTGCATCATATCGCCTCACAGATCATGAAAAATTAGAAATTTTCACCTGGAGATCCTGCAGAGGGTTTGGGAGTCACATTTATGTAAAATCTTGGACCAGACCGTCGACATGACCATGAGGTTTCGAATGAGCCGCGAACACCAGATTCTTATAGAGCTGCTGGGCTGCATTAAAGAGTCTGTGGGAAATGATGCAAAAACTGTTCACAATGTGTTCACAGCCATTCATACGGGTCATTGTGACCGAGGCTTTAGTCATCGATATTATGAAATGCTTCTCCCACGTCTGTTTTTCAAAGGTCCAACACAAAAGTAATTACTCTGTTTGTCAAGCTGAAACAGCTGTGGGCTGATGTTTCCCTCAGTCACTAAACATGAATAAAGAAGTTCATCTGAAACAGCAACAAGAGACAGAGTGAAAAACTTTACAGTGTGTCTGACTTTAAGGAGATGTCGGAGGAAAAGCTCCAGAGATAAGAGGATATTAAGATAAAGGTGGAGCACAAGTCAAATGAAGAAAGAGACACAAGAAGACTTTTTACTCCTGAGGCGTAAAACTCAAAGCAAGTTATAAAAGTAGGTTAAAAAAATAACAATGTATCTTCAGATAAAGAAATAACAGCATCAGTCTTAACGCTCGCTCACCAGAAACCTAAAACTTGATTAAGTACGACAAAAATAATCATTTTCCAGATATCTTAGTGTCTGAGTGAGATTTTTAAATCATGACACGATTTCACACTTTTTAAATTACAGCAGCATGAATGTGAATATTAAACTGATGGTTCTAAGAGATTTAAAGTTTTTTTTCCTACATTGGAATGAACTAAGTTCTTGAATAGTAGATAACTGGACTGGATGTTGTGTTGCTTCTCTTTGAGGGTTAACATGACCTGCATGACAGTGACTCTACATCAGCACATTTAAATAACAACATTGTGGGAAACGGTTTAGGAAAGGAAATGCAATTTAAATCAAATCAATCTGAATCTGTCGTCAGCAAACTGAAAGAATCTGATAAAAAGGAACAGCAGAGACTTTGAAGATAAGAAAACACATAGTGGGGACAAAGTTTCAGGCAGAAAGGTGAGTCTTTAAACTTTTGATACTAATCGTCTGTCTTCAATGTATTTGAATGATTTCTGCCAAATGCATTTATATGGAACCCGAGCGGCCTGTAAAGCAACGATCCAGAACCTTAATGTCCTCCATTTGAGTTTGATCAGGGATCTTTGCTGCATATCAATCTCTATCTGTCTCCACTAATGTCTCGTCACTTCTGTGATAACGATGAAAGTGTTTCAAATGAGGTTCGTTAGTGACTCAGATTTAAACACACTGCGTTATAAATGTAATTTGAAGCTTAGGAATTGTTTCAAATACAACCTTTTTTTTTTTTTAAAGACATCTACCTTAGAAAAAAATATGAAATCTTTTTTTAAATAATGTTACATTTAAAAAAGCTTCATGTGCATCTGTTAATTTGCTGGATTTTTATTGGTTGGCTCGATCACATCAAGCTGAAACTCTCTGAAAGACTTCCAGGTTTGGCCTGATCCCCCTTTAGGTCTCTGCTGAATCTGCTGTTGGCAAATACTGGACTGCAGCTCAGAAAAACTGGAGCCCAAAATGAAAACTCAGTGTCTGTTTGTGAAACAAAATTAATACTTTAATACTGCATTGTGCCCTCAGGCCATACACAGAGATGGATTTAAACAAACCAGACAACTTTTGGCTTTCGTCCGTGAGCCACTGTTCTGGCATGAGTGAGGAGTTTTTGTTTTCGGGTTGAATGAAAGAAACAAACAGTGTTCCCCTTCGTCTAACTAATCCCAGCTTTACATAAATTAAAAAAATATGAGGTAAATGTGTGGACATGTAAAAAATAAAAACATACTCTGACTAACAAGTCAACAATCCAAGGAGACAAAAAGAGAACTGCCCGCAAATGTCAAGGACGGATCGGTTCTAAAGTTCTGCAGGACGGGTCAGGTAACAAAATCTGTGTCCAGATTTCTGTTGAACAGAGACAGTAAGAAAAGTTGTCCATAAATAACTCCAAATGTTCATTACATGAAAGGATGAGTCACTTTTTACTCCAAAGCCTGTTGAAGGTCGTTCCAAGACCTAACAAACCAAGACCAGGCTGAACTAACCCGTGGGAGATGTTGTGTTGGTACATTTCAATGTGTTCAGTCATTGGTTCAATTTATTTAACAGCCTGAAATGACCACGATTCGACATGGCAGAGATAAATACACACGCAGACCCATGTTCTGAATTTCAATTTGTTAAAAGGGAAAAAAAATTCAAATCTCTGCTCCTGAATCCTAAACAGGAAACATGTCAGTGTGTTTGGAATATGGAGACGAGGTTTGACTTTGTAATCAAGAAAAGACGGAAAGAAAATAAGAGTGACTTTGACAGATTTTAAGGAATTAGAGTTATGCTAGTTTATGCACATAGATTTAACTAAAAGTTTTCTCAAAGTTTGGATTTAAGGTGAAGCGACTCAAAGTGTTTATAATCTGTCTTCAGAATGAATATGAATTAAGATTTGACCCAAAATAAATGTGTGTACAAGTACACGAGTGTGTGTTTCTATTTATCTGTTCTGTGATTTGGGATGTGTTGAATATTTTAGATATTTTTTTTCAGAGAGAACAGTCCAGCAGCTGCCCAAGGATGATTTAATGTTACAGAAAAACTTCTTTACTTAGATTTTTATATCTGAGCTTTCACGAGTCAAAGCCCCGACTTCACTGAAATGACTGACAGGACTGTGTTTTATTCATAAAGAGTCAGACTTTATATTCGCCTGCAGCTTTTAAAAGCTGATAAATTTGACTTTTTTCAATTTGAGGCCACAGGCTGCGTGTAGATGCTGAATGTTTTAGGCATCATGCTGACGTCTGATGATTACATGTTGCTGGATGAAAGCTGTCACCCACCAAGATTAAATATTCATATCAGATTATAACTAATAGTTAATGTTGATACATAATGTAGGAATTTTATTTCATCTGCTTTTAATTTAATGATGATTTTTTTTTAAATTAAAGAAGAATTCAAAGTATTTGTAAGCTGAAAAATGTAAATGATGAAGGAAAAATAAACAAGTGCAAAGTCTGGAGTTTAAATCTTTAAGATAAATAAATAAATAACTAATTGTGATCGGGGTTTTCCTACTAAACTTCCAAAGGAGTTTAAAGTGAAGAAACAACAATGGATCAAAGATTCTTTGTGGTACTGAATCCGTCTCCACGGCAACAACATGTTACACAGCAATTTCATCTCCCAAACAGTCGGGAGCTCCCTGTCTGTTCAGAACATTGAGCAGCATCAGTGTCTCCTCATCTGTTCCCCAACCAAAGAACTCCATCTCCTCGTCCTCGTCCTCCTCGTCCTCCCTGTCATCACTGTCATCTGTGTTTGACTCGTACTCTGAGGCGATACCTGACTCACGAAACCTTGCAAACTCAATGCTGCCCAAAGACTCGCCTTCCCTGGACAAGAAGTCTGCTGGAGCACCGGACACATCCTGACGTTTAGCCTCTTGCCTGTTAGTCTTGAGCGGTGGAGGAGGTGAGGGGAGTCGAGGAGGTGGAGGCCCCGGGGGTCCGGGGAGAAAACGGAAACACTCCAGTTTTAGTAGACACTGGTCCCTACCTAGTGGACTTCCCAAAGCCCCGTTGGAGGAGGAAAACGCGTTGCTGGTTCCATCACTGGCACCAAACGGAGGCGAGCTGATGTCAGACACCGCAGGTTTGGGTGTGCTGGGGTCACAGATCACCGGAGGCACCGTGGATCGGAACGTGATCTCCAACAAACTGTCCTGGGAACCCACTGAAGAGAGGACACAGGGTTAACAGACGTAAAGACATCAAGAATAAGCAGGAAGTAAAACCAAAGACATAAATATCAGATCTTAAAGTTGGTTGATTTAAATTCATCTGCCATCAGCTGTTCTGGTAGAAGATTAATCTGTGTCATATAGATAGAGGATTAAAAATCCTTACGAAATAAATCAACTGGGTAAAAAACATGTTTCAAAGCATTTCATCATCATCATGGTGAATCCTCTGTGAAACAGAACAGATGTTTATAGACATACACCACTGACCGTAAGGACATTTTATTCTCTCACAATCCAATTTAAACTAAAAACAAACATAAAAAATAATTCTAGTTCTGTTCTTTCATTGAAATAACAGGTAGTTATTGATGATATTGAACCTGCAGACTTTATGTTGCTTATAAAATCTGTAGAAAATGATTTGAGACAGACTCTCATCGCTTTGACCTGCGATATCAGGAGAATAACAGCTGTAACTAATTACATTAGTTCCCTTTAAGTGTGAAAGAAATAATGTGATAATATTTCTGTGTGCCCGAGACGTCCCACACATACATCAGATAAGCTGCACATTCTGATGGTTCTGACACTTTAAACAACCTCTCTACTTTTCATATAACAGACTTTGAAGATAATTTTTATTGGTTTTATTCTTATAAATCAACAAGCTATAAAGAACGGACACAGTAAAAACAGGATTCTTAATCTTTTCTACTAACTTAATAAAAACTTTTATATAATTTTGGGGACATTTATGACATCTGAGTGTGTTGCACAAATGGAACAGATTTATTGCCCTTGTAATGTCTAAAATTAATCAATTAGTAATTATATATACCATAATTCCTTAAAGTGGCAGAACCAGACAAGGTTACGCAACATAAGAGCATTCACAACATTTCACTTGGTGGTTGAAGCACATTTGGCAGTAAGAAGAGTTTTACATCCTGAGAATGATCCTAAAAGCTCGGCACACCTTCAACCCCCCCCCCGCCCCATCAACTTAAAGCAAAATAGTCACATATTTTTAAGTTTCTTTAGAAAAGTTCTGTTGGACCCAAAGGTCACAGTGTTTCCATAACAGGAAGCTTCAGATCCCTGATATGAAAGTGTAAACAAACTTTACTGTTTTATTTATTGTTTATTTCATTTGATGTTAGATAAATTATACAACTAACAGATTCTTTTTACGTCAATAAATCCTCATCCTGCAGATTGATGCGGTTACGACAACCCAACAACCCAATGGAGGAGCTGCAGCTCCAGACACACCCAGCAGGTCTCTGGTCGACTCTCACAGGTGTAAAGCAGGTGATTTTATTGTTGCATTTGTGTAGACGTCATGTCTGCCAGCATGGACGGTAAATATGGCATGAAGATGATTTTATTAATCTTCTGATTATAGCTGGAAACCGAGGCCATCTGATTTAATCTTTGTTTCATTAGATTTGAGGATTTTACTTTCCGTGGTTATAAATGTATTAATGTACCTTTAGGCATATGAGCAGTGGGATGTCAGGTGTCTCACAGAGAAGAATAAATTCTGCTTTTGCTTTGTTAAACTGAAACTGTGTTACCGCACAAGAAAAAATGAAATTCATCTATTTTAAGACAAGAAAAAAAGAAAAATCTGAAAACCTTCAAAGATGTGCAAACTTTTTACTGATGTTGTTGGAAAAGTCAAAGTATACCGCTGAAGGTCTGATGCAGAGGGAATTAAAAGTCTGGCTCACTGGGGGGGGGGGTCCTTCAGTTAATATTTAAAATATTTGCTGATAAGATTAAAGATTGTTTCCTGCAGGGTGACATTTGGAGGACATGTTGGAGTTGTGATGGAACTGAGAAGCTTGTCTGTCAGAGAACAGACCTGAGGATGTAAGGTGTGTGGGGGGGCAGGATGTGGGTGGAGTCTGAGAATAGAGAAAGATGTTCTAAAAACACACCTGTCTCACTCTGAAGCTCCGACGCTTTCATCATGTTTATGACTGTTTCATTCAGTCTGCTACTCGTATGAAGATCTGGGCTCCTTCATGTCTTTTATGACTCAGTGTTTGTTCCACTGCAGAACTTTTAAGAACTGTTGTGATCCCAAACCTAGAGTCATCACAACCCGAGCAGGATTATCTGTTTAAATAGCTGATGCTAACTTTCATACCAGGGATTTTGCACAATGTTTGCCAGATGGTCATTTTGTTTTTAACAGCTGAAACTTCAGAGTTTTTGTTATTGTGTGTTTCTGGTGGAAACTTACAGCCAGATAATAAAAAGAAACATTTTTAAATAGGATTTTATTTCAGTGGCTTGATTATCTTCACTTTATATTTCATTCTACTTTCTGTAAGAACCTTTCCACATTTCTCTGTATTTTCTGTAGATACATGAGCAGGTTTAGTTATTGTTAACAAGTTGGTGCTAATGTGTGTATAAACTCCAACATGTTCATGTTCATGCAAGAGAATTTTAGACAACTCACTGGAATTCGGTCCAGCCATCTTGGTTTCCAGTTCCTGGATCTGTTTGACCAGCAGGGAGATGTGCTGCAGAAGGTCTTTGTTCTGTAGTAGCAGTTGATGGACTCGAGCCTGGGCCTCCAGCCGAGCCGTGGCCTCAGCGCTCAGCTGGTCCTTCAGAAGGTGAACCTGCACAGGGAGAGATGAGGGGTTAGGAGGAAGGACAGGTAGAGGCACGGAGCCAGATAATACACCGAATACGTTGAATTATCAAAATACTGTCAGAACCTCCATTAATCGAGGATCTGAAGTGATTTAACTGACCCGTGTAACTTGTAACATTTCCTTTTAGAGAAACATCAAAATGAAACGATGGTGGAATTTAAATGAAAATAAAAATCTGCTATAAAACTTTATAAACGTTCTACCCAAAGTCAAACCTGTCGATTCTCTTTTTGGGAATCTGATGGAAACTTAATGAGTCCCCTTCAGATCTTAATGAGCACTCCGGTGCTTTTCTGCAACAAAAGGCCACAGTAATCGTACCAAACTAGTAGAATCTATTCATCACATTTGACATGAATCAATTCTGAACTGCAGCAATCGTTTCACCTTTCAGGTTTTTACTACCTTTAATTTGTTCAGGTTTGAGGTTCAGAGCTGCAGAAAACACAAAATAAGACTTCAATCTACCATCAGAGATGTTCAGCATGCAAGACCGATCAACCATACTGGAAGAAAACCCAGATTTTACCCAAAAATAAATGGTTTTAATGAAATAATAAAACCAAAACACTGAATTCCTGAATAAGAGACCGCAGCAGCATTAACAGATTTAATATATAAAGCTCATTTCAGACTTTTACTGCATCTGAAAAAGACTTTTGAACCAACATGGAGGCTTTTTGAGGAACTAGTCAAAGTCTATAAAACATCTAAAACATTTACAAAATAAAAGAAAAACAGACTATCCATATTTATGAAAAAACATGTATTGAACCAGTGTTTATTTATGTATAACACATTTTTAAATTAAAATGATTATTAACAATTTAAAAGAAGTCAATAGATTTTCCTTAGCAGAGACTTTACAGTAAGTTTGACTTAAAAAACCTGGAAACTTTCAACATGGAGAGTTTATATTTTGCAATCTTGATGTTAGTTTTTGTTGCTATCATATGTGAATGTTAGTGAGGGAAAAGAGAGTTTCTGTATTGACTCGTTGGAGTCTGTCAGAACTTTGTTTTGCATTCATCAGTGTTTATGAGATATTGAATGTTTGGGACACAGTTTGAATCTGCTCAGCTGGAAACATCGACTGAAACATCACACAGTGTTTTACCTGCACGGTATTTAATTCAAACTGTGTGGAGTTAATGTCACCAGATCCACTGAGTGCTTTCACATTCAGGATCAAACAGATCAATCAGTGATAAACCAGCAGGGATTTTCAAAATAAAATCAGCTCTGAGAAAAGGCTAATTCTTCTCCTTTAAAAGTTGCAAAAATTAGTTGAATATAAAATGTAAAGATTTGTAAAGTTAAATCATCCTTGTAAAGTGTAAAATAAGTGTAAGAGAATCTGTTCTGATAGGAAGTATAACTAATGTTAATATAAAGAGAATAAACAATATGAAGTAACACAAAATCCAAAACAGTTTGAGACTCTTAAAGTAAATTTAACTCGTTCTAAATGTTCATGCAATAACAAAACCCTCCATGAAATATCATGAGCAACAGATGCCAGGTCTTTGTACTGGAAATCCTCATCCTTTATAAAATTTTAATAGAGCGAGCAGCGCTTTAGTGGCAGCTCTGATCCTCATGTAACCTTAATGCCACAGCCCTGCTGTGGTTTGCAAGATTAAAGCTGAGACTCCATTTCAATTTTAGGCTGAAAGGCTAAAAAATTCTTTTACACATTGAATCATTTATATAGAGGAGGAGGCAGAGAAGACAGACACCATTAAGTTGTTGTGTTTGTCTCGAACCCCACCCATCCACCCAAACATGCACACACACACAATTAGCAACACTGACTCCAAGTTTTGATCCCAAAATCCTCCCAAAATCAAACATCACTTCTCACTCCATTCATTCATTGGTTTCAAGCACATAACAGCTTCCTAAAGTTCAAAGGAGAAAATCTCCAAGTCTCAAACGTCGAGGACGCTTCAGCATTAGAGGAGGCCACTTATTAATGATTTCCTGCCAGAAGAGGACGTGCAGCTCTGGATGATTTGATTAGGTTTAACCTTGGAGTTTGATCGTGGCCCAGCAGGGCTTTCATTTTAGCTGACTAAGAGGCGCAGAGGGTGAAATGTATCTGAAGCTGCATGCAGAGCAGGGAACGTTCTGATGTTCAACACCGAAGGTCTAAAAGGGCTCTTATGTGTTAAGTGACATTAACTCATTTCCTGTCTTGTTTGACAGATTCCTGTTAGTAAGACATTTCATCTGCAGCTGTGAGCTAAAAAACTACTTAATTAGAATCAGAGTGAGGCTGAACAGAAGTCACTAATGTATGTAGGAAACAGAGTGAAGGGCCAACTAGTGCAGTTGTGTATTTCCTGAACACAATAAATCAAGAGGTAATCGAGACTCGTTATGACTCTGTGGGTGATTGTGGCGTTAGGGCTCTTTGCTTCTGATGGAAACGCATCAGAAGAAGAAAACAAACACAGTAAAACTAGAAAACAGTATAACTGGAAACTGAACAATGTGCCAAGGACTCTCCAGTGTTCTCTGTGCATCAAACATCCAGAGTGTGTTGGTGCAAATATCAGAAACATCCTCATGATTTCTATTATTCTGGTGCTTTTATTGTTTCTGTTTACTGAATATGTTAAAAGCAACTACAGTTTTCTGGTGAAAGATGCAGGATGATTATTTTCTTCTGACTTTACTAGTTTTTCTTTCTTTTTTAATCAACTTATTGAATCTGTTGCATATAATAAAAATAAACTTTAACACCCATAATAATAGATTTTGTATAAAATTTGAAAATATTTCTGTTAAAATATAATAAATATTTAAAATGTGTATTTTTTAATTAGGATCTAAGTTGCAACTTATTATTTTCTAAGTATTTAACATTTGTCCCCAGAATCTGTTGAGTTTCTAAAAGTCTTAGAATAAATGATAGAAAACTTGTTTTAAATACAATCTGTTCTCATGTGTCTCCTTATCAAATCTTTTCTTTTTTCTCCTTCACACTGAAGACTATTTTTATTATTTGTATTTCTTGTCATTTTTTCCCATTTTAATGAAAAGACTTCCACGTATCAGACTGAAAGACAAGCATTAAGGAGGACAGTCATCTACTTCCATTATCCTTGTACTCAGTCACAAATACATGTAATTTGTGTTGTGGCCTTAGCAGAATTCATTTGTAAAGACTGACACCATAATGATGACCTTGGTGGAGTAATTGACAGGAAACAGAACCTCATCCTGAGTTCTAGCAGGAGAAAAACTTCACTCTGAGATTTGTTACTCGGCTGACATCTTGAACCCGCTGCAGCATCTCTGTGTTTTACTGAGGAGAAGGACGTCTAACAGGACGAAGCATGATGGAGGTGAACTAAACAATAATCACAATGTCACTGTGAAACAACCACAAAAATCTGATCAAAACAGACTCTGGTCACAAAGATAAAATCTAAATATATCATGAAAAATGATCAAATAAATGATAAAAGGCCACAAGCAATTATTACTTTAGTTTACCAGCTTGACTGGGGAAAATCTATTTCATTCTCTTGTTTTCAAATGTGAGGAGGTTTTAGTTTGATTCAATCTTATTTTAATATTTGACCTTTTGCTTTTCAGAGACACAAAGTCACAAACATTTTAAGACATTAAACTGATGACCAGATTTCTTGCAAGTCTTTAATATTTTAGTGCAAAAAGAAATGAAACAGCCAAAAATGAATTAAAACAGAATCCCTGTTAAATCTGACTGGACCAACTTGCAACACAAATTTAACAACTTTAGAATGAACACTAACAAAATTATCTTTCTAACCACAATAATAAAAAAAGGTCTTATTCTTTTTTCAAGCTGAGGCCAAAGAATAAAACCTTCTAATAAACCAGAGGTGAAGACAAAGAACCAATTACTTGTGTTTCACTGCGGTTGTCCCATGTGAGTGAACCTGCAGCAACCCAACGCTCCTCTTGTTCTTATCTAAATGTCCTAAAAATGACGGACCTCACAGCCTCCGAAACAGTTCGTTAAAGCTTTAATTAAGCAGCAGCGTCTCTGCCTGTTTTACAGCTTTCATTGTTCAGAACTATTTCTCAGGAGACCAAAGGGCCATTTTCAAATTTAAAATTCCTGCTCTTACAATGATAAAACATTTCAAAGAAAAAATATATCTTTAATTGAGATTTTTAACTCAATTTTAACTAAATTTGTTAACAGTTAAAAGACAAATCTGAAGCCGATTACTTTCCAAATCAGACACGGTCTCAGAAGGAAAATGTTTTTTTATTTGTTCTTAGAACTGATGAATAAATCAACATATTTATATAAAAAGACATAAACCACGTGGAAGGTGTTTCTTGGTTCTTCAGTCTCAAAGTAAAATTAGATCAATGTTTTTAATCTGACCTTGAGTCAAACTGTTCTGACTTTTTATGTAAAGGTTTTTCTTCTGAGGAGTTCTTTTATTTTTGCTTACTCAGTCACATTCATGACTCCTTTTAGAATCGTTTTTTTAAACTGTTGCTCGCATCACAGACCAAAACAAAACCTGAAATCACCTTTTAAACTCCTAACTATGTGCAAACCTGTAAATGCTGCAGACAAAGCTGCTGAAGAGGCACCAGTTTCCTGATCGACAACAGAAAACCCAGCGAGTCTTCCAGAGTGTGATGGGATTATGACTGTTAGTGCGCTGTGACTCAACCAGCTGAGGATGCACTCAGGATTATCAGCACTGCACTGCCCACGCCAAGTCCCTTTGATCTGCGAGTGTTTGAAACCCCTCCAACAGTCCTATTTCTGTCACATTTTTGGAGGGAAAGGATGATAATAAAATTGTATTTTCACCACAGCAGTCGTACGAAAGCCTGAAGAAATGTGCCAGTAGTGTGTGGGTAGATATAAGAAGTAACCAATAAAAAGAGCAAGATGATATAGAGAAGTAATGGATTTATTAACACGTGGAGAGATTTGGTTTAATGTCCAGCCCTTAAAGCAGTGATTTTCTGAATCTATACTTTCAAACAGGAGGATGTTTTGTAGTAAAACAAAAGCAGAAGTAGTAAATAAGAAAAGTTTAGAGGGAGGTCAGTTTCCATCAGCATCATCAGAGCAGCAGCTGCTCTACAAGCCTTCATCACAAAACACAGCCGAAAAAACCCTCAATTTCAATACTTCATTAAAGATCTCCACTTCCACTCGTCTGTGGATGAGCTGTGATTAACGCTGACCAGCTCACTAATTTACCTCCATTTACTGTGACCTCCTCTCAGGCTCTGCTTCGGGGTTCATCAACAAGAATATTCTCTCAGTGCGACACAAAATCACAGGCAGTTTCAGGAATGATGGGTGTTCACAGTGAAAGTAATCCCCTCTTCACCCTGCATGTTAGTCTCCTCCATAATAAACACACATAAACACTCTGCGTTTGGATTCCAAACATCACTTTGCAGAACAGCTGCTGAGACGAACACGCTAAGGTTTACAAATTACAGTCAGGTGAGAAAAGGAAGAGAATGATGCCTGTAATTATATTTATGATGCACAAACTGACAGCGCTAGCATCTTTGAAATATTATTAATTTATTTAAAAATAAGTTAAAGAAAAGTTGGGGAAGTGTATTAATATAAAAAAAGAAGACGGAACACATGACAACAGAAGTAACTCGAACCTGTCCCCTTGGTGGAAAGAAAAATTCATTAATGTCGAGATTTAAAGCAGCATTTGATTCACTGAGGCTGTAAATCAATTTCAGATAAAAGAGTCAGCAGAAAAAAAAATGCAGAAACAGATTTCCTCGAGGGCTAAAATAACAAAACACAACAAAGAAAGTGACTTTGTGTGAGAACTCTCACGTTATTAGATAAAAGGAGGTTTCTGTACTTTCCCTGAGCAGATGACATTTGAAGACAGCTCAGTGTAACAGATCTGACACAAATCCTTGTTTATTCTGGCTTCCTGTCTTTGTTTATCACAGGTCTACATTGTTATTTTGTGATGACGATGACAGCATAAAACACTAGAGGAAACAAATCTGCCAGATCAGGGAAGACCTGCAGTTTGAGACTCTGAAATCACAAACAAGCACAAGATCACCTTTAATAACCAAGTTTTTCCCATTTCAGTCGTCCAACAGCATCATTATAACCTACGAGAACAACCAAAAGAAACTTAAACATTTTGCTTTAAACAGTTCTGGAACTCTGGACCTTCAATACTGGAGCGAATGCTCCTTTATTTATGCTGAGGAGAAGTTCCCACACACACAGGTTTGCTTTTACCTGTCGGGGGCAGCTCGTCTGTGAGAGACAGGTTGTTCTTCTGAGCTACAAAGAACCCAAAACCTTCTTTCATTAGCCTTATTCAGGGGTTGTCATGTGGTGTCCTGGATGATGTGTCCTATAAGCTTTCCTCTTATAGAGAGACCAACACCGCAGGTCCACGGTGTTGGTCATGTCAGAAACAAGGTAAAAACAAACCATCTTATGTTTTGTCTGAGCCAAAAGAAACATATTTAATTAGATTAAATAACAAACAAAATGAACCACATAAAACTGTTTCTCTACTGAGGAGCTTCACTGAACTCATGAAGCTCGAAAGTTGAGAAACGAAACATGTTCAAGAAAAAAGTCAAGCTGTCTTTGTTGTTAATCTCCCCGGATTACTAGACCTTAATGACTGAGAACCTTCACCATCATCCACCAGATCTCTGCTGAATATGCACAAAAAAAACCATGTTTTAGAGATTAGGACTTTTGTTTTAAATAAAAAGGAATAACTTTTGTTTTTATTTATTTTATTTAGACTTCCCAGTCTAAATAATACTAAATATCAAATACTGAGAAAAAATAAAAGCAAACAGCAGAGAACAATGTTACACCAAATCAAAAGCATCACAAGAATTAAAGAAGGGTTAAACTAGCAGCTCAGAAAAGCTGAAATACGTCACTAAACAATAAAACACTGAAGGTCAAACAACTTCAGCAAAACCAAACAGATCAGAAACATTTAACAGGAGGAAACATTTGCTTTCACGTTCCAAACTTCTGACTAATTAAAAACAGAATAACATCGACATCTCTGCCGGTGAGCTGCGACCTCTGCACGGCTCTTCTCTCAACATATATTAGAGTTTATATTTGGGCGTGTTCATTCTGATGTGAGCTGGTCTGTGCAGCCTTATCAGGTGAAAGAATAAGAATAAGTTTATTCTGTTGAGGTGTGAAGCAGAAGTTTCCAGACTCAATGCTCTTTAAATTCAGGACACAAGCTGCAGGAATTAATTTGTTTTGAGAGTTGAACTCGTGAGCCAAAAACCTGCGCATTCATTTGTCTCCACAGCAGTCAATTGAACTGAAAAATTCATGTTGGCTGGTGAATTAACCTCATACTTTCTCCTTTTCAATTACTTATCATACTGCAGGAATATCTTAATAGCATCTCTTATCAGTGATCATTCAGTCTTTTCCCCGCCAGGATGAACACCCCCCAGGTAATGAAGACACCATGCACACGGAACCAGAACACAAACAGAACCACATCTGGTAACTACAGCTCTCTTATATCTGACTGGGCTGACAACATGTTTTTATAAGAAACACAGATTGTACAGAAAATGTTCAACGTGAAAAAAGTTTTTCACTTGTCAGTAAACAAACCAGTTCATATAATTTAGAGTTTCCAGCATGTGATCACTGATTATTTAAAGTTTAGTTTAATTTAAAAGTGAACATTTTTCCTATAAATATGAATATATATTTAATCTTTTCCTAAAAACATTGCCAGCTGGTTAATTGGACAAAAAGGAAGTCAAAGATTTAGAAATACTTTCAAGCATGTAAAACATCAGGACTTTGTTACAACAATCTGAACCTCTAGAACATGTATTTCCCAGAAAGTGTGCAGCCAAGATAAAGACACTCTTAATTAGGCAAAACCTAAATAACCTGCGTTATAACAGCCACATGTAACAGCTGACTTGAAAAGAAGTTATTTATTCAAACTGTTTCTGCTGCTTAACTTAAAATGTAAAAATAAAAACAGTATTCAGACCTAACTGACTGTATATCTGTAAAATATGAAATTATATTAAGAAGCCAGTAAAGATTCACAGCTCTTGTTACAGAGATGATGATGAACGTCAGCAGGTTATCTGACTGTGTTAAACTGGATTTTTCATGATTATAATCACCACACTGTTAATAAATAAATGGTTCATTCTGAAAATTAAAGACTAAAATGATCCACGTGGACTAGTCAGTCAAATCAAGTTAAATATAACAACAATAATCAAACCTATTTAAACTGAGGTCAGGAAACAGTAGCTGAAAAATCTGCAATCAAGAGTATTTTTATACATATTTAAAGATCTACAAGATAAAGTTCTATAACTGTTTCTCTGTGGAGAACCTGTTAACGTACCTGTGCTACAGCCACCTGCGTCTGCTGCTGTTGCTGCTGGAGCTGCTGCTGAAGCAGTTGGATCTGGTGGTGGACAGACAAAGGAGCACCGGGTGGCAGCGTGCCCGAAGCTGGGAGAAGCATCTTGGGACTGGACAACAGAAGAGAAACTTCCTCTGAAGCCTGAAGCAAGGGAGAAAGAGAAGAGAGGTTATTATTACTATAAACTAAACAACATTAGTAAGAGGAAACAAAGCAGACATGATCTAACATGATCCATAATCAGAACATGGAGGCCAAACAACAGAAGAACACACAGTTATGGAAGGATCATTTTTTAAGACAAGATATACTTTAATTTATCTATCATAATGCAATTATTTCAGATTTTAAAGTAGATATAATAAAAACAAAACAAGTGATAGAAGAAGAAATACAAATGAATAAATAACAGGACAAATAAAAGCATCCTTAAAAGAACTTAAAAGAGAAAATGCTTTCATTAAAAAAAAATCTGAATTAAAAACATTGAGTTGCTGATTAGCAGCACAGAACATCCCACAAATCCTCCAATGCAACAGTAATGAACTTGTGGTAGAAGTTCTACTTCAAGCAATATGATGGAACCTGTTTTAATAACTTTCAGTAAACAGTCCCACATCACACCCCCCTTCATCATTCACAAAGTTTTGCTTTATTTATAATGACAGAAAGAATCAAGCAAAGATCAAAAGGTTTTGGTTTCCATCACAGACTTAATAAGTTACAGCAATTCCTGTAAATCTTGAGATTTTAAGAGTTTTATATCTAAGTGAGTTTAAGTAGAAAAAGTCTGGGAGGAGTCGGTTGAGGTGGTTCAGGTATCTGATTAGGATCTTTGTTGTCTCATTCTCGTTCCACTGAGAGGAGAATCTGGATCAGACCCAGAACTCTCTTGAGAACTTATGTAAAGTCTCAGGTATGGGAACACCTTGGATCCTCTCTGCAGAGATCAGGGAGAGGGATGTTACCTTGTGACCTCCAGATTAAATATGAACTCAAGTTTTAGACTGAAAATAACGTATTTGTGTTAGACTCCTGAATGTAAATGCTCTTCAGTTATTTGTTATAAAGAGTTTTATTGATGCTATTATGTAAAATAAATAGACTTTTATGGACATAGATCAATCTGATGATTTGGGACATTAATACTGAACCATATTTATCTTGACAAACAGAAGCAGTTTATTGTTTTCCTTGTGATTTCGCTCTGGTTTTTACAGCATGTCTTACTTCTGCTTACTCTGCATTTGTTTCTTTACTCCAAAAGAAAAAAAAAACAGGTGCTTCAAAGCGAGTGAATCACCAAACAAGTCAACACTCAAATAAATTGAACCTTAACATGCCTTGAGGAACCTGCATGTAACCACATTACCATCTGTCCATCTTTAAGCACCATCTGGTGTCACACAGACAATCGTTCTGTCTCACACACACACTCTGCTTGAGATGAGTGTATGACTGATGGCCTGTCAGAGACGGCTCTTTTAGGTTAGCAGGAGCTAATTATCCAACTTGACAAGCTGTTTGGGGACATGATGAGGGGAACAGAACAGCAGAATGGTATTTTTATGGGAATGGACATCAATTTGCCACAACAATAAATCTACCTGCTGAATACTATAAAGGCCAGTAAACCAGTTCTCACTACACAAGCATGAATATCAGGCAGTGGACCCTCTGACTGTCCTGGAGTTAAACCTTTGTGGCTTACTGTAGTGTATCATGTGGATGCTCAATCAAATTGGTGTCTGGAGACTTTGGAGATTGGATAAATGACTTGGAATCCTTTCTGTGTTGTTTTTGAGATGCTGCCAAATAGTTTTTGCAATTTGGCACATGCCTTTGTCCTTCTGGGGATATTTGCTGCTTTTATAATGTAACACCAACTTGGATGGAGGAGGCTGCAAGGCAGCTGGATTTCTGGGAGATTTGTGAGTTCACGCGAGTTGGACCTGAATCTCCTGCATCAAGCTGTTTGTGAATGAAACACAGAAGTCCCGACCAAACTGCTTCCTGCGTTAGCAGGAGAGAAGCTAATGATCTGATGTACCAGCAGCTCATGATGGTCATGCCTCACTTAGTCTTCCTCAAACTACTTTTCAAGCCTGCAAGCTATCTAATGGTTTTATGCTATATTTTATATCAAACACACCATCTGGAGTGTCCCATCACAGAACTTCCAGCAGAATGTGATGTGAAAAAGATTTTTTTCACTTAAATGTTTTAGATCATCAAAATAATTTTAATATCAGACAATGATATTAGTGGTAAAAACAAAATGATGTTATACAAGCTGTTAAAACCAGCCTGGCCTTGTGTGGAAAGTAATTAACCCTTTAACAGAATAACTGGTTGGGTCATCTTGTGTTTTGGAGCCTGATCAGTCCTGCTGTATAACCTGGTTATACTGGTCATTTACCTTCAGGATTTTCTGGCAGAAAGCAGAATTCATAGTTCCATCATTTATGGCAGGTTTTCAGCCGTGGGTTTAGCCTTGGAACTCTCACATGGAGGTCAGTTTATATTTCATATTGTTGAATCATGAACTCTGACCTTACGTGAGGTGAGTGAGGCGTGCAGGGCTTTAGATGTTGGCCTTCTATGACCTCCTGGATGAGTCATCAATGCACTTTTGGGGTAATTTTGGTAGGGCAGTTTCTCCTGGGAAGTTCCCCACTACTCCATGTTTGTTAGACATGTTCTGTGTTTTTTTTGGTTCTGCAGGTCTGACGGTAACCAGGTCTGGATGTGGCAGGTGAAACTGAACTGAACATTCTATATAAATTGGTTAATCAGTGATTTAACAAGTAGGGCAAATTGCCAGGTTGGTTTGGACAGTTTTGTTCCCTTCAGTCAATAATTGATTAATTGAAAAATACATTTTTTTTTTGATGACATGAAGCATTTAAATGACACAAAAACAAACAAAATCCAACCAAAAACAAAATAAATCTGTAAGGGGATAAATACTTTTCACAGCACTGTCAAAGTTCCCCAGTCAGAGCTTTAAATGTAGCAGATCAGTGTGTGTGTGTGTGGGTTTGTATTTCTGACCTCCTGAGGACCCGTTTCCTGACTTTTACTATCTTTCTGGGGTCTGAGGGTTCTTGTGGGGACCGAAGCCTGGTCCCCATGAGGGCAACTCCCCTTTTTAGGGTTAGGGGTTAGGTTTATAGGTATGGTGTGAATAGAGTTTTAGTTAGTCTTAGGGTTAGTTATAGATCAGTAATGGTTAAGGTTAGTAAAAGGGTTTGGGTTAGGTATAAATCTAGTTACTAAAATCAATGGAAGTCAATGGACGGTCCCCATAAGGATAACAAAACACACTTGTGTGTGTGTGTGTGTGTGTGTGTGGGTTTGTATTTCTGACCTCCTGAGGACCCGTTTCCTGACTTTTACTATCTTTCTTGGGTCTGAGGGTTCTTGTGGGGACCGAAGCCTGGTCCCCATGAGGGCAACTCCCCTTTTTAGGGTTAGGGGTTAGGTTTATAGGTATGGTGTGAATAGAGATTTAGTTAGTCTTAGGGTTAGTTATAGATCAGTAATGGTTAAGGTTAGTAAAAGGGTTTGGGTTAGGTATAAATCTAGTTACTAAAATCAATGGAAGTCAATGGACGGTCCCCATAAGGATAACAAAACACACTTGTGTGTGTGTGTGTGTGTGTGTGTGTGTGTGTGTGTGTGTGTGTGTGAATGACAGCTTTCCCAGATCACATAAAGCTTCTCCGATCAAGTGAATCTTTAAAACACCTTCATTCCTCCGAGTTACTATGAGACGCCAGAGACAACTGCTTGAAGCAAAGGATATTCAACGGGATTCTGGGGTGGCGTTGANATTTCTGACCTCCTGGGGACCCGTTTCCTGACTTTTACTATCTTTCTGGGGTCCGAGGGTTCTTGTGGGGACCGAAGCCTGGTCCCCATGAGGGCAACTCCCCTTTTTAGGGTTAGGGGTTAGGTTTATAGGTATGGTGTGAATAGAGTTTTAGTTAGTCTTAGGGTTAGTTATAGATCAGTAATGGTTAAGGTTAGTAAAAGGGTTTGGGTTAGGTATAAATCTAGTTACTAAAATCAATGGAAGTCAATGGACGGTCCCCATAAGGATAACAAAACACACTTGTGTGTGTGTGTGTGTGTGAATGACAGCTTTCCCAGATCACATAAAGCTTCTCCGATCAAGTGAATCTTTAAAACACCTTCATTCCTCCGAGTTACTATGAGACGCCAGAGACAACTGCTTGAAGCAAAGGATATTCAACGGGATTCTGTGGTGGCGTTGAAGCCGTCAGTGTTGTCAGGCAAACAGAAGATTTAGGAAGCAGAGGTGTGAATGAGATGATTCAGCGTTCAGAGCAACAGTGAGAAAAAATGACAGCAAGTTTTCCTTTTAAGCAGCGTGGACAGGAGAACAAGCCGCAGTTAGAGCGAAACAGACGAACACACAGATATAAACAGGCTGTCAGCAGCAGCAGCGCAGTTTGACATAATGCAGATGGAAAATCATTCCCATCATTTTCCAATACGGGAAGAAAAGAAAAACATTAATTACTGTGCAAAAATCTATTAAATGCTCTGAGAAAGGCCGATTCTGTTTAACCAAGAAATGAGCTGCACTGAAGAAGCTTCAATTATTTGGGCTAAAAGGTTCCTGCAGTCCAAAAGTACGTTGTTCTTTAAACTGTCAGGACTTTTGGATGCCAGTTTAGATCCTAAAAACAAGCTGGTAAACTGGAAGTCAGAATCCATCTTGGTCCAAGTTTCCTAACTGTGTGAGTTATGTAAGTAAAAGCCTGTCTGTGTGTCTAATACGTGTTTCAACTGAAATTTGAACAGTTATCTCCTCAGATTGACCTTTAATTATAAACTCCTTTGAAGAGTGTAACTTAAAAACTGCTTGGAGATACAAGACAAGACTGGTGATATTTCCTTTGATCAGGTAGAAAAAGTCTTCATTTTGACAGCAAATTTTAATTTAGTTTTAATCAAGTCTCCTTATAATTTTAGAAATTACTATTTATACCCTGATTAAACACTTATTAATATGTCAGGTTCAAAAACGCAACAGACAGACACAACTGAAATCGTATAGAAACACAAACATTTAATTTAATTAATAAAATAAAATCCCATTAACAAAATAACAGACTGTAAGTCTGCTGTAACTGAACAGGATCTGCACTGTTTACAGACATTTATATGGTTTTATTGATTAAACACTGTGAGAGAAGTTGTATCATTCATAAAACTACTGCTAACAATCCTAATGTAATAAAGCATGAAAAAATAATTAAATGTAATCAATTATAGTGGTAATTATTTCTAAAACTGTCAAAAAAACAAGTGTCCATGCAATAACCGGGCTGCTCTTCCTCATTAGCGTAATATTTAATGTCTGAGTTAATCTTCCCAACAATCTTCCCGCCTTTTAAAAAACATTGGTCTGACTGGATTTCATCACCGTCTGGTAAAATATTTCAAGTTACCACAACTGGGTAGAAAAATGTAACAAGTAATGCAGGAAAGGAAGAAAATCAGAGACACAGAACTCAGCGTGTGGAATCATCAGTCTCACTTAGTGGGATAAAAAACTGCACGTAGTTTCACTCTCAATACTTTGTGTTTGGAGAAAAAGAAACTCTTTAAGTTTTCAGGTTTGCATTTAAAATGTAATCCCCAAATAAAAAGACACTAAAACTCTTTGCTAGTAACTTTTAGATTGTTGTTACATACATTGAGGGATGTAGACTGTTTATATGAGAACGGTGAAAGTGAGATAGAAAGGCAACTGAAGATAGATGACGAGTGATAAAGGAAGTCGTTATTCCTCCTGCCACAGCTGTGATTACACTCACTGCTATGTCAACCAGACTGCTTCCTCCCACACACACACACACGCACGTGCACACACACACACGAAAATAAATTCGTCTTGTTCTGGCTTCCTTCACCACCGACAGCCTCGGCTACAGATTTACAGCTTTATTGAGGGCTCTTGAGAAAAAGTCTGCAGGATGGTTCGGCTGTGCTCTGCTTGTAACGTTATACCGCACCATTAACCTTTAAAGTCATTATCTTACTCAACTAAAGGTGTATATTTGACTCATGGGTTCAACATTTCTTATTTTTATGAATGAATCACACCAGACTGAACTGGGATTACTAACTTACATAATAATGTTACAGTTATACTTGAAACCATCTTTCTTACCCACGTTTCAAAGATTAAAATAAACCTTCTTAGCTTCTGGACTGATGTATGTACAGTTAGGTGAATCCAAAACTCTGCAGTCATCGATGATAACATTTTGAAAGTGATATTTTAATTAGAGATATTTTAATTATTAAATCTTCACCCTTTGGGTAGCTTCAGGCAACAAGCCTGAACTTGTGAACTGTGTAAGAAATGCTTAGTCAGAGAGTTTCTGTATTAATCTAATCTGAAAAGCAGTTTCCAAAAAAACTGAATATTACCAACTAAGATTGCATGTGGAGTAATAAAGAGGCTAAGACAGTGGCATTGATGAACATTAATCCATTTTTATTGTGCATTTTGCAGTTATGTGTTGGTGAAAATGAGCCACAGTTTTAATGGAAGTTACACAGTCCAGTTTATCAGAGTTAAAGGATGGAACAGTCTTGTCCAAAAATTCTGTCTGACTCATTGTTGTTTTTGCAGCGAATATTTAAACAATTCTGATTAATGTTACTGATAAAATGATCATCTGGAAGTGCAGACAGCAGATTTATCATTTAAAGTTCACTCTGTCTGAACTCCTTCTCCAACTATCATCACTCTGAGCATTCAGCTTCTTCATTTCTAGAAACTCAGACCTAAATAAACAGTGATGACATCAAATTTAAATAAAACTAAAACTGTAGTTATATATTCAGCCCTGGCACATGGAAATAAGTCCTACAGGAACTTTCTTCACCAGATCAGAGGCAGCAGCTTAAATAAAAGGTTAGCGCTGATAAAATGTGTAGAACATGTACTGAAACATGTAATCTCACATGTTCAGACTTAAAAATCAGAAAAAGAAAAAGGTTCATGTCTTTAAAGATGCTTTTCCCCAACGGGGTCCAACAACAAAGAATCTGTCATCTGTTATTGAGGCAGGAAATTCTGGTTAAAGCCATTTAAATCAAGTTTTCTTTACAGAATTTGACGTCCGTTTTCATATATTTATCAATATGAGTTCTGATCTGGGTGAATTAAAAAGAAAACAAACTAGCACATTGAAATTTATTCATTGTTTTTTCATTCATTTTTACATTCAGATAGTCGTGTAATGACTAAAAAGACAAATATGAGGTTTCAAACCCCTAATTACACACAAAAAACTCAACATGTCTAATCTCAGGCTTGCTGGTCAGTCAACAGTCAAAACCAAATTTCCAACAAACCAGCCGAGGGTGATGAACAATCTGCTTCTGACCAAAAATAGCCCATCACTTCTACAAAAGCCTCATTTCCTTTCCAATTTCCACACAATGCTTTCAATCTCAAGACCAACATCCTTTCACCTTGTTTTGTTTCCTTTAAAAAATAGAGCCTTGAGAGTCCGAGTTTGATAAGAAATATCTACAAGGTTTGACGAGACTTAGAGATCTTAATTTATATAACTTTTGATGGCTGTTTGCTGTGCCTGCCTGTGAACACGCTGCTGTGCTCCAAAACAAGCTAAATTTATCTAACGGATGTAAAACTCATATTTTTTATTGGTGCCATATATCTGCATGGTTATGAGAATTCATTTGCATATTGATTTTTATTTGTGGCTGAGTCTCTGATTAGCTGCTCCGAGTCCTCAAACATCTGTTGGTTTTAATTCAAACTGTCTGATAAATGACTGAAGCAGAGCAACGCACAATCCTCAGTCACAATGACCCGTAAGAACACATGATCCATATCAATCTCTTGTTTCCTATGAAATCTGGGGTTTGTAACATTCGTGGAGGCGGGATCTGCTTCCTACAGGAAGTTGTAACTGCTGCTGCACGAGTAACTTGATGAACTCTTGAGATTATGAGGTGATTTTCTGTCGTATGCTGGTTCCAGAGGTCTTGCTCTCATCACACAGATGCACTGGAACCTTCCCCTGGTCTATAGATGACCATTTCACAAAAGTTATTGTCATAAGATGCATGAATGGCCCCCTCATCTACAATTTTACAAGTAAATAATAAAGTATAAAGAAAGTAAATGTTATTGTCAGGTGTCCAGTGACCCTATGCACTGGGTTCATAGACATCTTGGACCAGACCAACGACCTGGCCATGAACTTCCAAACAGGCACTAGATTCTTCTAAGGCTGCGTTAAGGAGGTCGTAGGAAATGATCCAAAAACTGTTCCTAGCGCCTCCGCAGCAAAAACCAGAACAGTTTAAATTCCTGGAAAACAAAAACATTTGTCCAGCTGATCTGAAAACTATTTGGTCACCACGGCAAGTCAGTCGAAGCTGCAGGAAGTCTGTTTAAGAGGCTCAAGTTGCTCGAGTCACATAAAGGAGTCAGTTTGTGTTTTTATGTCTCTTTGTTGCTAAAACATTTCTGATGAAATAAATAAATTGAATGTGAACACAGTGAGCAGGCTGATAGCCTGGAGTCAGACAAACGACAAAGAACACAAAAACCTTCTTGTGGAGGTAATATGAAGCATCATCTCTGGTTCAGCTCAAGGTTGAGCAAAAAAAAAAAAAAAAACTGCCTCAAAAGGATAAAAACAAGTTAGAAAACTGCAACATTTAAATATGTTAAACAAACAAAGTTAAAAAAGACTTAAAAGAATGAAGAATACTGAAGCTTCTGTAGCAGCTGAGCATTTTTGCCATCTTTATGGTTTGTGACTTTACGACACACACGCACACAAACAGACAGACCCACACACTTTCTGAGAAATAAAGTCAACAGACTACAAAGCCATCAGCAGAAACTTCCTGGGAAGCTGGTGTTTCTAATAAAAAGGCTCGAGAACCAGTTTCACAAACCCGACTGAGTTTACAGCGAGTGAAGAATCGAGAAGCTGCTTTTTATTGCCTGTCTGAGTATTAAAACGATAAGTCTCTGTCCTACTGAGCTGCTGAAACTCAGCCGGGGTAAAGGCGCTCGCTCAGTGAGAGTTCAGGGCCAAAAGGAAGCCGAGGGATGTCTAACTAGTAAACAGATTTTTGTTTTGTAGAGCTTAAAGGCAAATTAACATGATAAATGTTCAAATTCACTTTAATATTTTATTAAAAACTTCTAGTTACTAAAACATTTCTTCATCATTTCAAACTCTGTGCAGGAAAACGTCCAGATTTTACTTTCACCTCACAGCTTTTCTCTCCCTCCAGTCAAAAGCTTTACGTCTTCATCACACCTTTATCTCCAGAACAGGTGATTAATCTCACGTCACAACAGAAATCCTGGAATATTTAGTCCTGCTGGATTACAGCAATGACTTTTTAATCTCTCACAGTCAGAAGCAGATATTTAAATACTAAAACCTTCAGTGCATGATGCTCGTGTTTGTTACAATGCTTCTAAAAAAGATAAACAGGTTAATTACTGAAACTATTAGTAAAAAGATCAGGGTGTCAGATATGATAAACTTAAAAAAAAAAAGCCTCTTAAACTTTTTTTGTGTCTTAACACATTTAAGATGTTTACATTTTTGAGATAAATAAGCTAATCAGTGATGTAGGTTCATAAATATTCTCTTTATCTGTCAGTAAATAAAAACAAATGTACACATTTTTCATTTTGTCATTTTGTCAACTTGATGTTGAAAAATGTAATTTATATCAAAATAACAGCTGATTTAATTTGTAAATTTCTACCTGACCACGAAGGACAAACACTCCCCAAAACTGTCCAGTTTTTGGAAAAACCAAGATGAAAAAGAGGAGATCGTAGTTTTTCCGCCCAGTACAGAACTGAGATCAGTTTTATTAATTTAAGAATAAAAAGGAAAACTAGTTAAGCAAACTTGACATTTATGTTCTGCTTCATGATCATGCTTTTGTTCTACTACGTTTACTGATCACAGAGCCAACAGGATGTGTGAATTTGTAATATTAAACTGAAAAACCTGAATGAGAACATCAAACTCTTCACTCACCTCCTTGACAAGTATTAAACCAGTCAGATCAAACAGAACCAGCAGCCCAGAGGCCTGAGCGGGAGAAGCCTGTTGGTTAATCTGCTGGTGTTAGGTCTAAATAAATCCAGACTCACTAATGATGAGCTGAGAGAAAGAAACAGAGCTGTGTGCCTGTAGCGCTACACTCATAGATCAGAGTGGATACACCTGCCTGACAGCAGCTGAAAGTGGGCCAAAGGCAAAATCTTTATAAAAGCTTTTGTTCTGCAGCCTCACTTAATGTGAATATCCACACTCACCTCATGTTTCTAAATCAAACTGAAGGAAAACGACTGCTTACCCTGAGGCCACATACACGTCTCAAGAATTAGTTTCTCTCCATGTTTCTCAGATTTAAAGTCACGTGAGTTATTGGTTTAAATATCGGCTACAAAATGGAACAAACCTGTAAAAATCCAATAAACTGTTAGCTGTGACTGATTTGAACTGTTGGTTTGGCTGAAATTCCATCCTCAGTCTCTGGAATCTAACTGCACATGCTTAGACATCCATTCTGAATTTTTAACAGCAAAATGCAAAATGAAAAGATGAAACACAAAAATGTAAAAAAGGTTGTAAGACATTTTTTCTTTGCTGTAGTTAGGGATGTTCATTGGTATGTACGTCATTAATCTATTCATGGATTATTTGTTTTGTTGTAAAGACTCTTTGTAACACTCCAGATAGTTCTATCGCTTCAACTCGTATCCTAAAAGGAATCAGGAAATAATGCACAACATTAAATAACAGGACAAGAAGTAAAATGAACCTAAATGTTTCTTACTTTTGTACCAGTGGGGGAGGTTGAGTTGTGAGTGTCTTTTCCTTTTGTTTACCACAACATTCACGTTTTCTTAAATAATCAATAAGCATGTGTCTATTGCCCAAAACAAGTACGCTTCAGTGCAATAAATAAAATATATGTATTTATCTCTAAGCTGTGACTTTCGTCATTCCAGTCTGTCTGGATGTTTCACTGTTTCTGAAGCCAATTGAAAAAATAAAATGTCTCAATCCATGCAGACTGAGCCAAAGGTAGGATTGATGTGTGTTCCCTGAGTCCTCTGGGATCGTTTGAGCACATGTCGCTGAGGGATTTGTCAGTCTAACGGGAGCTGACAGAAGGAGAATGAACTTTAACACACGCAGGCTGCTTTTCCTTTCATGAGCTTCCAGAGGAACCCTGCAGTGAATCAAATCCCTCTGCTCAAGACGCACACAGCTGAAAATGCATACAAATGGATGCTAATGCAAAGGCACAGGAGACACACACACATTCATCTTACTCACCGTTACTTTCCTCAACTAGCCTCGGTCTATTTTCATTCAATTTGCCAAGTGGCCAGATGTGTCAAAGAAAGAAAAACCTGAACGTCTGCATATGTTCCATGTACATCAGCGACTCAAACTGTCAGATGAAGATACACGTTCCCTGCAGTGACCTGAGAACCGAGGCTGGTGCTGAGGGCTCGTTATTTCAATGATTTCACGCTGCGTTGCTTTCAATCAAACGCTGTAATGAAAAGTCTCATAATTCTAACATTACAGGTACTCTAAGACTATTAAACAGCTGAGCAGCTTGACTTTTCTGACTGAGTCAGGATCCAGAATGAGTTCTGGTCCTGATGAGTCTCCATCAGGTTAGTGAACGAGTTCCTTTCAGGAAGTGCAGCGCCTAAAGTTCCATAATACTCTTATTTAGATCTGATGAAACGTTTAATAAACTCTGTCCAGGAGTGTCGCCTTACTGCTCGTCTCTTTTAATTAGGTTCAGATGTAACTGAGAATGACGGATGAACAACTGAATTACTGGAATTATTAATAACTGAGTTATTGCAAATCATATTGTAAACATAATCTTTAGGGTTTTTAGTGGTAAAATGTTGAAAAACAATGAGAGTTTCCTTCTAGTTCATCCATCATTCTGTCTTACCAACCCCATTATCACTCTCATCTAACTACATTTGAATCTTTTTGCAAGTCATGAGGTTGGACTTTGGGAACTAACATACAGTCGGCATTTCTCCAAATAAATTATATTTAGAAGAAAACGTTCCAAGGAAATAAACAATATTTTCCATCAAGATAATAATAACAGAGAATAAAGCAATAAAGGAATCCATAAACTATGAAAACCTTAACAAAACACTTGTAATGTCACTGCTGCAGACTTGATTCAAAAGACACAGAGTAGCATAATGAACACTGCACTGCCAACCTCCCATTCTTTCCTTGATCAAAAACCTAATTCCATCTCTGCGTGCTGCTGTAGTAAACAATCAGAGTAAACAAAAGTTACTATGCAGCTCTGCCAGCTGAGCCCCACAGCTGTGCTCACACACCTCCCCACAGACCACAGAGCATTTCTCTGGTTTTAAATAGAGTCCTGTGGAGAGTTTCCACAGACCCCAGAGCAGACAGTCGGACTGAGCCGGATCAGATCTTTTACATGACGAGGCCACACAAACACAAACACTAACACATGCGCTGGGTGAATAGTTTATGTTCTCAGATGACGACATGCTGCTGACAGATAATGAAAAGTGAGAGTTACTTCTGTGGTCATGCCACACACACACACGCACACACACACATACTTGGTGTTAACAGGGTTTAACTGGGATTTAATGAAGGCATGCAATGCATTGTCACCAATCACCAAAGGAATCTGTGTGTGTGTGTTTCACTTTTTAAAAGTGTGTATTTGATATACTTCAGTGGTGGCTGTATTTTTGGGAAACACTACTTCAATATTTTTTGGATAAGTGTTTGTTACATTAGTACTAAAGTGATTTTCTGTAATACTTTTATAAACTGAAACTATCAGCATTAACAGCTCCAACAGCCTCTACATAACGTTACTCAGCCTGTCAGAACTTCAAAGTCTGCATATATTTAAAAAGAGCAGCACAGTTCAGTAAAGCTTTAATCACAATGACCCGTATGAACAATGCCTTTATACAAATCAAACTGGAGTTCATAAACATTCGTGGAGGCGGGTTCTGTTTCCTACAGGAAGTTGTTACAGCTGCCACATGAGTAACTTGATAAATCCTTGAGAATGAGGTGATTTTCTGTCGCATGCTGCTGCAGAGTTCTTGTTCTCTTCATATGTGTGTTGGAACCTTCTGCTGGTCTACAGATGACTCCATGCACAAACCATGTGCAACTCACAGCAATTTGAAATTGTTGTTTTGAAGATCTTCCAGCTGTCGGCGAATATATGTGGCAGAGGTCCAACATCTCCAAAACTCTGTGAGTTGATCGTCACATCTGCTCAGAGATTTGTGGAAAAAGCTTCTAATTTTTCTAATTTAGATTCCAGCTGCAGCTTCATGATAGAGAAGATCTACCAGCTGTAGCTGCTTCTGAGGACCAGGAGAGAAGACGCTACGCTGGTGGGAGCAGGAATGGATCCAGAAGCAGAACCTCTACAGCCAGAACCAGATTCAGTTCTATGAGCGGGACCGGGACTCTGAACGGACTTAACACCTTTGCTAAGCTGTTACATCACGTCGGCTCATGCATCAAGAAAAATGAGCTTTTCATCGTGGTCTATTTTATGTACTTGTAAAAACATGCAGTTCTCTACAATTTTAGAAGTAAATAAAAAGTAAATAATCCCTGATCATCGTGTGCAGGTTGTTTGGAAGACGTTCACCCAATAAGTCTAACCCTTCTTCAGTGAGTCACCTGAGTTTACTCAGGATTAGACTAAACCTTGGATTAATTTATACTATGATCAGAAACGCATATGTTAGTCAGGATTAGACGAGTTTATCCCTGTCTGAAAAACCTGTTTCTTAAAGCTTACCAAACCTTGAGCAGCAGATTTCCAGCAGGTTAACAAATAAAAGCCATCAATATTTTAAATATCCAAGATTTTAAAACAGAAATGCAAGAAATACTTGTGAAGGCGCCTCAGTTGAGGGACGACTTGTGTAGATTAATTTTAGAAAGATGTGAGATGATGAGAGGAAGGTAAAATATAAACTCCAGCGTGTTTATAATAGACATTATTTGCGCCAGCTGTGGTTCACAGGTGTAATTTACCTTATTCTCTGACTGGTTTAGGTCAGGTGTCTTGGCAGTGGCATCGAGATCCGTCACTCCTCGGTTGAGATTTAAATCCTCGGCTGTTGGCACCTGAATCACTTCTTCTGCATCAATATCCGTCTCTTCAGCGACGCTCATCGTCTTCTCCACACCTGTTAGCTCCCGGGCTGAGCCCAGAAAAGTACATACACATACAGGTGGATAAGCACGCATGCCTGCATACACACATGGAGGTATGAGCATGTGCACGCACACACACACACATGGGTAGACACACATGGATACTAGTGAGAAACAAATTTTCGGAGACATTTAAACTAACAGTTCATTTAAGTGTTAATGTGTGCGATTACATTTTGGGATGCAGTCTTGTGTAAACGGTTGATACTCCTAGTTTAGAATCCAGACCATCAGCATTTCAAAGACTTTATTTGAACTTTGTTATTAAAATATTTTAAACCTAAACTTAAACTGTCTTTTATTACTGATTTGAAAACATGATGCTGATGTTTGGAAGAAATTTTTACTTGCAGTTATTTTGTAAAGTGAATTACAGACCATGTTAAATACAATAGTCATTTTTCCCCTCTGGTTGTCAAACATAACACATCATTTATGTAAAAAGAAAGAAGATGAATCAGTTGAATGTAAACTTTAAACAGCTGTTGTAAAAATTAAAGGCCTGTGAAGAAAAGCTGCGAAGCATCCACCCTCTTAATCGCTGGTCATTTCTTAAAAACTATCATGTGACTCTAACTAGAAATAAAGATGGACATAAATTAACCACAGATTTTACAGATGCATTTATTATTAACTTGTTCACTTTAGATTTGACCAAGAGCATTAAAATGAATTGCAGCTAGGTTCATTTCTTTCATCTGCTCTTTAAGTTTTAGCACCGTGCTGCCATTATCTTCTATGACATTCATCCATCATCTCCATCTTCCTTCTCTCTCATTCAAACTCCACTTTCTCCTTCCAATTACCATCGCTGTCCTCCCCCTGCACTTAAAACTGATAGCCAACCATTTGACAAGTGGTTCTTCATACCATTTTGCTTCCAGCCACTCCAACTCTTTTCTGATATATCCTGGTATCAGTGCTGTCAGGACTTTTACGTGTCCTCCGTTACGTGATCGCCTTTTGTTGTTGGAGGTTTCTGCTCAACTTCACCTGTTCTCAACCAATATCTCTCAGACTGGGTTAGTTTTCATTGAGAAATACTTGTGGTCTACTGCTTTTGAGGATTATTGTGGTCTTCTTTGGATGTGTAGACACCTTTGGTTTTGAGGCCTTTAGTTTAATTTAACTGGTCTTTAATGAAATATTTGTGATATTGGATTTTTCTCTCATTTTGTATTTGCATTTCTAACAATTTTTGAGGACACAGTGTGTCATTATTTTATATTGTAACCCTTTTCCACCTAATATTTAATCATTTTATTCCTTTGTAATAAAAGCAGAATTTAAAATGTAACTGAATGTGATAAAAAACTCGAGTCTGTTGAGAAATTCAGCTGAAGTTTGTTAATTAATTCTGCTGGAAATTTCAGCACATATCTTACAGCCTGTTCTTCTTTGTACATGGTGTTAATTAAATTGTTGAACGAAGCATCATGTCTTGTACTGATGTGTATAAAGTTAATTGATACTGTAATGACTGTTTTACTATTCCAAAAGCTCCACATTTGTTTGGCATTTCCATTCTGTCTTATTTTGTTTGTTAATGAGATGATTTTACTTATTTAACCTCAATACAATCTGTATAATTGTTAAATACAACTAAATGCAACAAAACTTGATCTCTTCTTTAACTTCTTCCTGCTGATCACCCAGTTCTTCATCTCTTTTTCCATTTTCTTTAATCAACTTTTTATATTTCATATTTTCTCCTCATTCAAAGTTTGAATGAAAGTTCCATCTTCTTTTTCTCTACTCTTCTTCTTCTGTGAGCCAAATCTCAAATCCACCATCTCTTTTCTATCCCCTTTCCTTTTATTGCCACAATAATTAGTTCTCCAGATAAACTCATGGACTGCTTGTGATGGCTCTTGTGTTATTTAACACAGCATGACAGTGAGTTTGAGTTAGTACGAATGTAAAGGCCTCTCTCTATATGCATAAGGAGGTCTCTAACATTCTGTGTGGACCCACAATCAAAGTGCGTAGGCGATCTTTGGCCTCATCAGCATGTGAAAGCGAGCTCGTCTCTGGAGGGGCTTCTGGAGATAACATGTTCCTGCCCCTCACCAGCGCTGGCTGCAGTAATAACTTGAACAACTGCATTAAAGAGCCTCACTTGTGGGTGCTTTCTTCTCTTGAATCTCCATGTCTGTGCTTTCAGACTTCATTCAAAGCCACGTGCCTGTGGGCAGCAGGAAAACCCATCGTGTCCAGGCACGAGGCAGCAGATATGAGCAGCTCAACAGTGTTGATGAGCGGCGCCTCTTTTCTTTAAGTTGTTTCATGCGTAACTTTCACTCCAGTGTCACTCTTCAGTTTACCAGGAAGAAGCACTTTCATGTCAGAATACGAGAATAAATAAATAGCTATGAGCGTAAAAAATGATCTGACTTCCAACAAGCATCAAGTTAATAATTCCACAGCTGACTCATTTGGTTAAATCCAGAATTTACAGGTCAAATTCACAGAGAAGGAAATGTAAAGGTTCCGTCAACCTGTGTGTCATTCAGTTATATAACATCCATATGATGCCTGGGTGTGTAACCAGTCACAGATTCACTTGGGACTAAACAAATGCTAAGCAGCTTCTGATTAGTAGATGGTAGGTCACAGGAGACAATGTCAGAGGAGTTAAGTAAAGCAGAACCCTGAAAGTAGGAGAACTTCCTTCTCTGTCTTGTTATTAACTTATTATTATTAACTTGGATCAGCGTCTGTCTCACAAAGACTGTATATGATGTTATTATTGACAAGAAAAAGACTAAATTAACTGTTTTATAAAACAGTGAAAAAGCCTGAACATGTGTTACAGCAGATTATCAAAAAGGAGAGACAGCGGCTCTATATATTCACTGACAGTTTCAAATCAATACAGTGGTATATCAAACATATTGGTATGTGTGTGTGTGTGTGTGTTGTGTACCTGCAGCAGTAGAGTCGTTGCCGTTCTTGTCGCCCTTGCAGTCCTGCTGTCCATCTGTGTTTTGCTGAGTATGTTGCAGACTCAGTTTATGACAAACCTCAAACGCCTGACCGACTGTCCGAACGATGCGCATGGCCTGACTCTGGGTTGGTGAAGAGACAGAAAAAAGACAAAAACAGCATTCAAATTCTCAGCAGAAACATTTTTCATTGACCAGCTGTACTTTTTAAACATAAAACACGATGACGTTGAACATCGAAGGAACAGTTTACTCGGAAATAGAAAAGCTCAGTTGATAACCACAGCTGTAGCACCAGGAAAACAGCTGGGTAGTTAAGGTTAATGTGACTTGCTGAAAAGCACTTCAGCATGGTCACATCCTTTTAAACTGGTGATTCACAGCTTGTTTTGATTTTCAATATTCAAGTAACAGCCTGTTGTCATGTTTTTGGGATGAACAATCCACTGAGACACACCAGCTGATAACAAAGTCTGTGTGTATTTACTGTCTAATCTCTGAAATGTAACAATGTATTTTGACAGGAATCTCCTCTTCAAACATGTACACTGTTTAAAATGTGTCTGCTGATCTTTCATTACTTCTGTCTGCCCTGCACTAAAAATACAGGCCATGTGAAAACAGGTGATCTCTATCTGCCATCAGCCCCCCCCCCCACCGGTGGTGCAGTGGAGGCCCGGTCCGGCCTCCAAACACCACTCATCCTGTTCTCAGATAGCACCGTGTGCAGCTTATTGCAGAAGCAGTGTTTTATTACATGCAATCTGTATCACTGGGAGTTTTGTCTTTTCAACATTCTAATTAAAAACTTTACTGCTTTTTGAATTTTATATAGTGTCTTCAGTCAGAGAAGAAGGAGGCAGAAGATTGTTCCTGCCTGCAGCTACAACCATCTATAATGACTCTCTGAAGGTACTTAGAACACGAGTTACTACAACACCTAAATTCCCCTTGAGGATTAATAAAGTATTACTGAAGTGAAGTGACATGATCTGAACTGAGTTGAGCTGAGATGAACTGAACAAGCAGAAAATATTAAACATGATATCAAATTCAGAAAAATAAATCTGTCTATGAAACAAACCTTGCTGAAACTTTATGTTGTTTAATGTATCTGAGGTTTTTCTCCATGTCAGAGGAGTAAAACTATTGAGGTTAAATAAGTTTTGGATACATCTAAAGTTGTGTGTTTTAATATTGTGTAGTTTGGGGTCAAACTAGAGAAGTTTGGCTGAACTCTAAGAATTCTTTCAGTGCATTTTATAATTACCGTTTTATTTTTTAATTAGATAGATGCTGCCTCAGCTGTATGCAGTGCTGAGTTGGTTTCTTCAGTGATCAGCCAGTAGCAGCTAGAATCATCAGAATGAATTTATAACTGCTAATGTGCCTCATACTGTCGCTCCCTTACATAACATCAAACTACAAACCATCATTAAGCTGCTTTACTGGGATGAAACATCTGCTTTGATGTGATCACATGGAATATAATCAGATTCTAATAATGAAAAAGAAGACTGAAAATAAAAACTCTAATACAACAAATAGCTGAAAACATTATTAAACTATTCAGGTTGTTGCTTGGGTAAAAAACTAAATTAAAAAAACTATTTATAAGAAATAAATATTTCTTAAACTGAAATTTTACTGATGACTCATGGTGATCACCAATTCTGACAGACATTCTAAACAATTATATATTTTTGTTCAATCAAATCCCATTAAAATACATGTAACATACACTCCAAAAACAAGTTAGTCAGTTGTGATGCCCTTTTTTTATTTTATTAACAGTAAATTAATTTAAGATTGTAAAAACATAGAAAATCTAAATCAGAATTGATTTACTGCCAAGTATTATTTGCACAATACAATGAATTTATATTGGATGAAGGTGCACAGAGAATAAATCAAGATAGGAATAACAAATGTTACTATGGTAACCATTAAACACAGTCACAGATTCATTGCTAATTCTTATATCTTAAGAAGGACGAACAGCTTCAGCTTCTTCTAACTCACAACCTGCTGCTATCAATCTTTAAACTTTAAAATATATAAAATCTTTGGATCTGAGGACACAGTGGTCAGGATTATATATAATCTGAACAAAACAGTCAAATACTGGTTTAAAATATGTTTTAGTTTTAGAATCCTACAGTCCTGAGTCTCGAGTCGTGATGTGAGTTCCCGCTTCTCTTCTGTCTTTCAGTCAGCAGCTCTTTGGAGCTTATGGGAATTCATTTATTAATGCAGTGAAGCCTAATTGTAATAAAACCATGCAACAGATTCTTTATGTTTTTGGAACCAATAAAAGCTTTGACCTTACATTTGTCCTTATTTTATTTAGTTCTTCTTTGGTTAGATTTATTATGAGACTGAAAGACCGAGTTCACGGTCAGTGATAAAACTTTTAGTTTATTTATTATATATTTTCTGCCTGGGGTCAAATATGGTTAATAGTTCACTTAATTATGAGCACAGTTTCTCTTTTTGTCCTTCAGTTCAGACGTAATACATTTATCTCTTGTCCCTTTGTACTGTAAACAACATTTCCATATCTTTTCTGATATAATCTGAACTTCCGTAGAGGAGAAACACTGTGACGAGGGATGAAACTCTAACTGATGGTAAAGTTTCCTACAATAAGCAGTGAGTTTTAAAATGAATTTACCAATAAAAGCATATTCCTGCTAATAGAAACTACATAAGATAAACATGTTATCCCAACAGATGCAACTGAAGACCTTTAAGTTTCCAAAGTCCAAATCTGTCATGTGCAGATGGAAAGCTTTTTTATTAATAAGGGAAGAACCGGTTGAACAAGTCATTGCCATCTTCATGTCATGTTACAGTAAACTGTTTAACCCCTGTGGTTCTTAAAATGAGCTGCATTTATCAGTTTAACTCATGGCCAGCTTGATGATTTCCTTTTCTCTGATAACAGGGGGATATGAGTACGTATACACTTGATAGAACTGCTAAAAGAATGATAATGAGGCTTTTTGGTAGAACTAGTCTTTTTGCATTTATAAGGAATAACTTCATTTAAAAAGCCTCTTCATATTAAAAGCAATGCATTATTACCTTCAGATACACATAACATTTCAAGCTAACTGAAATAACATCCTCTCCTTATAAAACACAGAGGTTTTAATGCAGGGTGTTGAGTTTAACTCATTAGTTTATTTATTATATATCAGGTATTAGACTCATTGTTAAAGCTTTAAAACAGTGACTGAATAAAACAATGATAAATTAATAATATTAGCAATAAATAAATATTACATAAATTAATACATAATGCTGCAGGTTCCATTGTTTGTATAATAATTTTACTTTGTAAGCATCATTCTTTTGTTCATGTTTGTATATACCTATATATATATATAATAATGATAGAATGACAGATATGTTTTTAATCATCTACCACCTGAAATAAGATATGTTTCCCTCAAATCAAAAATAACCAGAATGTACAAGATTTTTATTCGTCAGGCAATAATCATTTTAAATTCTCCTTTTGGACGAAAGAAACACAGAGTTGGTTCAGTATTAAGTTCATAAATCTAAAATAACTTGATGTATATTACATGATGGTTTATATACTAGCTGTCTGTTGACCATGTGACTCCATTTAAAACACCCACAATTATTCTGAAGAAGAGTTTGAATAAAAAAAAAAAAAAGAACTAGAAACTTCTTTGTATAACTTGTACATTTGTTAAAGTGTAACTTCAAACATTCTAATCTCTTTAGATGTTCTTATGATAATACTCGTCTAATTTAAATATTTTCTCTCTGAGCCAATTCTCCAGTTAATCTCCAATTTTGGCAGCTGGCAAGACAACTAAGTGGTTTGTCACTCAAATGTAAAGTCTCTTTGTGTAGTTGTGGAGATGTGTAATAGTTTTTGTGTTGGACATCTGTCACCAGCTCATTTCAGCTCTTTTATCTTTATTTCTTTACCTTTTACATTTCCTCTCTGTCAGTTGGACTGAATGAGTGAACCTTCTCTGTATCTCTGTTATTCTCTCTCTCTTCTCTCTACATCAAGCTGTCAGTGAGCTGATCGCTGCAGCTGGGTGTTCTCTCTCCGAGGCTATAGGATAACCAGCCTCAAAAATGGGATGCATTATTTATCCAGGATAAACCGAAGAGGTTCACTGGAGCATTAGCTGTTTTCCTTAAAATACTCTGCACAGGTGAACAGGAGGGACAAAAAGGAAACAAATTGCAATCTAAGACAAAAACAAGACAACATATGAATTATATCTAATTATAGTTTTGCCATGTCTCTCAGCACCAGTGATGAGGTGATTAATTTATCATCCCTGTTCTTTCTGAGATTGCACATTCACCCCATCGTCAAAATCTGAGTGTTTAAAGACACATTCAGTTTAGGGAAATATATGAATTCAGTAAGTTCCAAATTACTAACTTTCAAATAATTAAACCTAATTAAACCTGGACATGTAATTTATTTACTCAAACTGCCCATGTTCAACAAATCTAAATAGCTAATTGTGGATTTGACAAACAAAAAATCCATTCTGCACCTCAGCAGCTTCCTGTGGAGAAAATCAACAGCATGAAATTTTGGGCATCACTGATTCCCTCATGAAGTCTCAGCATCACACACACACATCTGGGCAACAACGCTCAACAGACACGTCCTCAGGAGACTGAAGCGTGTGAAATTACCCCCAACATCATCATCTTTTAGAACTACTGCATCCCATCTTGGTGCAGAAGCTACAGGGTAACTGTCAGAAAGAAACAATATGGGATGATAATAGTTGAGAGTCACTGGGGTCTTACACCTCTTTCTGGTCTCATCTTCAAGTAGAGATGGAAAAAGAACGCCATCTGTATTGTAAGTGATTCTTACACGCCTGCAATGGGCTGTTTAACATCCTGTCATCTGGGGGAAGATAACATTCCACTAAATACAGACTAACCCAACGCTGACTTCTGACCACAGCTGATACTGAGTAACTTCAAGAAACAAAGAACTATTCCTCTAATGACAAGATGTTCCTCTCTTTCAAGGTGAATACAAACATCTTTTCATTCCTCCTCCTCTCTTAACGCATGCTGATCTCTTCAGGAGCTGTCGTAATGTCAATATCCTTTAATTAAATTCCTCCCTAACAGTTCAGTATATGACGCTTCCCTTTTGAGTTGGAGGAAAGTAATAAAAAGATGGCCATGCTGGATGCATCTGTTCCCTTCTACAGTGGCTGGATGAGCTGGTTAGACAACCGGAGAACTCAAAATAACACCGAGCCTGAATCAGTCAGTCTGTTCTGCACAGGAAACAGAGGTCTCAAAAATGAGTTTGAGTCTATTGTTAGCACATTTTAGATTTGCTGTGTAGCCAAATATATGAGTAAGACAACCGCAAATAAGATGAGTTCTATTTTACAGGTTAAATATTATAAAGTTTACATAAATGCATTTTGCTGTAGAACTTAATATCAGATGGTCAAGATCCAGAACTACATAAAACACCTGAGCAGTCATTACAGCTCAAGGTGTGGTTGTAAATTAAGACATAACACAAAAGTACACACAAATCAATAAACAATGAAGCATATTGTTTGTTGTACATGTTCACAATCCTGCCCATCACTGCTGCATGAGGTTTGTAATGGTTTGTCCATCTGGATGTTAAACCTGCCTATGCAAAAAAACAAACAAAAAAAAAAAAACACTAGTGTTTTGAAAGGTTAGAACAAATTAGTTCGATGTCACAGCAGGAGTTAAATAGAAAAACGGAAACATTGATATTCAATAAAAAGTGCAGAAAGGCTATTAAATCTCATTATCTGGGCCAGGCTGTATCAGAACGTGGTCCTATACAGACATTAAGTCTGGAAATGAGCAGCTCATTTTCTTTTTTTAATCTGAACCTCGTGTTATTGCAGATGAATTTTCTCATCAGTTCCATTTCAGAAGAGGATAATTTCATGTCTTCACCTCTGTTTAACAAAGACATGGTTAAATGACAATATTCCAGGGCTCATTAATAAGGTCAACATCTGAAAGATGTTTGGTGGAAGAGAGATAAACCTGAAATTAATAATGAAAGGTGAACACTGCTCACCTCTTGTTGTACCATTGCAGTATGATGTCACTCAGAACTTAAACTAAAGTTTTGATGATGTCATGAGGTTCTGGATCCATTACCGCTACTCCAGACTTCACATCTCACATATTTCAAACTGTTTCTTTTCAAACATATAATACACTTTGTTTTATTTATATACAAGACTTTCAATTTTTTAATAATTCTTAACATAAAAAGAAGTTGGCAAAAAGCTTTTTTTCTTTAGTAAGCTAATTAACCTTTTGGTGTTTGTAATATATTATTCAAATTGGTATTTCCATAATCTCACTAATTAAATAAAAAAACATGACGTTTATCAATATAATTACAACAATATCATTTCAAAACACAGCTGCCAGCTGCAAGAAGTCAGTTTACAAAAAAAAAGACACAAAAAAAACATTTATTTTTTCTTTTTCGGATTTTCATGAGAGTATTTTCTTACGCTTGGCTTCCTGTTGAAAGAAGGTATCTTTCTTCTACACCACAGTCTCTAAAATAAGTCTACAGATTATCTGTTTTTCAGCCTCTAGAAACCAAAATAAAATAGAATCATGGACAGACATTGAAGCCCGTGTTTACTGAGCTTCAGAAGGATTTCAGCTCATTCTTATGACTCGTTGCCCTTAAAATGTTTTCTTGTCCTACCCAGACTTCTTTAACAGGTTGGGGCAGGAACGCAGGACCTCTGGAGGTGTCCTGATTCACCTGACTGCAGGACACTGGCAGTCAACATTGTTTCATCCAGTGGGGTGCTGAACACAGACTGGATTATTCCGGTTCAATGCCTGAATGATCACTTGGATTAGGATCTCAGGATCCCAGAAGCCGGTTCAACACACTATACTTGGATTTGTTCCTTTTTATCAGTTTTATGCTGTTAAAAAATACTTTTGAGTCTGCAAAAACAGTTTAAATAAAATTGTTTTTGTCTCTGAAATCATTATATTTTAGTAACATTATTCACTTCAGTCATTTTTCATCTGTCAGTCAGAAAAGTCCAGAGTTATTCAGCATATTCTAACAGCTACAGAATGTTTGAGTAACTTTCATTTTTTACTGAAAAACATAAAACAAACAACAATAACAAACAATTTGAATGTGTAAAAATCTGGATCTTCACATTGTTTTTAAAAATAAACTTTACAGCAAACAAAATATGTGAACCTTAATTACCAAATTCACTAAGTTTCCAGCACAGAAAAAAAAAAAAAACTGGCTGCAGATTTATGGGAACTCGTTGATGGGAAACATGTTGAAAGCAGAGAGATGCATGCAAACTTCATCAGAAATATGTCGTCATCCTCTCCTTCCTGAATAGCGTAGCTCATCACCAAATCAAACCCCCAAATGCCAGCAGGGGTCAGAGACCAACACACAGACTGAAACCGCCATCCTCAGAGACACACAGCTTGCATCCCATAAACTTTGGCCTTATTCTCAAATATCAGCCTGAAAAGTTCCCTTCCATCATCTGTCTCATCTGAAGTCATATCATCTTGACTCAGGAACTCTGCTCTGACCCTCGTTCTCACAGATTTGACCCTTTGACTCTATTCTCAGTTTAAACTGCCTCTTCAGGAGAAAAATGCTCCGCAGCCCAGTCGTACACAATCACACACGTGCAGTGACCTTTTAGTCACAGCAGCCTTCAGTATTCTGAAGCACACTTCCTGCTCTGTCACCACCACTTCATTTCTGCATGATAGAGGCCAGGTCATTTATTAGCTTCCATTAAAGTGATGATGAGAGAAGAAATGGGTGAGCGAGAGAGCATTAAACAGAAAAGGAGAGAGAGATTTACAAATACTGTAGTTTAGAGCAGAACCATTTGCTCACATCTGGTGGTAGATTTTCTGATATTTTCATTTATATGACAAACTATCTTTAAAATCCCATTTCAAACAACATTTTGAAGCTAAATTTGAGATGCTGACTTCTCATCTATGTGGACAGACTGAGATGGTGGGGGTGGTTGAAACTGACCCACCTGTACAGGACAACATCGTCACAGAGTAGAGTGTGTGTAGTGTAGGGGCGGAGTCTGCAGCAGTGTCTAACCAACAGAGCTGCTGGTTGTGGACAGGCATCATCACAGGATGTTGAGGGTTTGAGTGGTTGATGTGGGAATAACTACAGGCTGCTTAACCTCCAGCCAACGTATGAGGGATGTTAAACCAGATCCTGATAACTGAAGGCCACTGTCCTGCATGTTTTAGTTATTTCCTGCTATAATTGGCACAATTTGCTGCAGTTAAAACATTCCTTATGTAACAGATTAATTTAATACACAGGTGTTTCAGTCAGGGTTCAGAAATCTGGTTTTTACTTCTTATTAAACTATATCTGTACACTGAGTGTGGAATCTGGAATCCGACCTGTAAACATGTGAACTGTGTGAAAGTTTTGAATTCATATAAAAATAAATCACTATTTTTCAACTGATGACATTTTTTCTGACTTATCATGACCTAAAAACACTCTGGTAAAAATACTGGAGGCACTTAATGAGCTTACTCACATGGCTGTTTTCTTAACCTTTATGGAGTAAACTGCTGTCTTTACGCAACAGCCTCCTTCTTAATGTCAAAATTTGTAGAAAAAAATGGGAGCTCCTTATAAAACCTTCTGTTTATGTAACACACAAAAAAAAACTACCTAAAAAAAGTAAAAATAAATATGTTTAATTCTCAGATAATTATTACTGTATGAGCTGCATTGTTCAGTTTAGTGCATTTAAAAAGATTTTAGATTTAATAGATGTTTAGCTAAATGATCCCAGACAGAAACAATCTGGATGCAACTAGGAGCTTCAAGTATTGACCATCAGTCATACACACAAATACATGCAGACACGTTTCTAGTCTAATGGCCTGGTGGCCTTGATTATCCCAAAGGCTTCTACTATGTGACATTTTCCATTTAGTCTTTTGTCCAGAGTGTGTGTGCATGTGTGTGTATGTGTGTGCATGTGTGTGTATGTGTGTGTATGGGTGCTTGTGTGTCAGTGTCAGCCTGTATGTAAGAGATAATGAGGCAGTGTGTTTTCACCCAGCTATCCTCCGGATTTAAAAATCACGTCTTCCGAATTGGCAGCAGAAGTGGAAAACTGTGAACATATTTCTCAACTAATGACATCACACACTCCAGGACTCTTGTTTTGACTTGTTTTGTCTCAATTCTGTGCCAACAACCCAAAAGAGCCTCACAAGTTTTAAAAAATCACGGTGCAAACGGCTGAATTTGACATAATTATGCCTCTTTACTGAATGATTGTCCCACTCTGACTGAGACAAAGAGCTTTTCTGAGAGAAAAATAAATAACTTTAAACTCAACTCAGCTGAATCCCACTCCAGTATGCACATTTTCCCATCATATACAAAACAAGTTGAATAATAAAGGATAAGAGGACTGCAAATGCTGTTAGTAAATATATAAAAATAAAATCCTTAAAAAAAAAACAAACACAAAAATCTCACCTTCTTTTTGGACTTGAAGACGTTGCAGCGGAAGACATTACTCTGTCCATCTCTGGCAATATAGCTGAAGATTTTTAGATCCTGTGAGTCATGAGAAACGTAGAATATCCTGAAAGAAAATGGAAAAAGTCAGAACACATTAAAAACAATGACACGGTATAAGAATATTTGAAGTCAGTTTGAGGCATAAAGTTCAGTGAATAGAAATAAAAGTTAGGTAAACTTGGTACAGAAGGAGAACTGGTGTCCAGAAACATTAAAGAGAAAAAAAAGACAGTTCGGCTGGTGGGGGAGATTATAGAAAACCAGCTGTGAAGAGATAAACAATGTCCTGTGGTGCATGTAAATAGAAGAATAAACAAGTCAGAGAAAAGAGAATGTAAAAAAAAAAAGATAATAAACAATAAGCTGCAGGAGGTAGAACATTATGTATTCACTTCATCACCAAATCTAATTCATAAAGACAAAAACAACATTGCTAGAAAGATAAAACACTTCAGAAACAATAAAGAAACCATAAAAGTGGAAAATGTCAGTTTAACAAAAAAAGCTGAAAATCAGAACTTGTTTTATTCTTCTAGACTGAACAGAAAGTACAAAATCTGTTTACTGCAAACGTGGACAATCCAAACCCGTCTTTACTAACGTGGGCAATAAAATAACAATAAGTTAGAATGACTTAAATTATCTCTGCAGTCTTAGCAGAATGTACAGACAACTCAGGCAGAATAGTTTCAAAACGCGGCATTTAGTGCCATAATAAGGGTCTCAGTGTTGGATGTTCTGAGAATGGACGACCAGACAAGAGGAAGAAATCAGAGCGAGATTATGCAAATGATTTTGGTGTGTCTGAGTGTGTACTTGTAATCAGGAGTCTCATCTGCTCTCTGTGGCATTTCTGTGGTATTTGTTTGAGCCTATTCTCTGGATGTCATTCTGGTTTGGCCTGTAATGTGTGGACGGAGGGTCTTTATGGTCTGAGCAGACTGTCACAATGCTAGACGCATCTTCCTGCAGTGACTCATTCCTTCACACACAAGTACAACACAAGAAGTTAGAGAGTTTCTGTCTGGTTTCAGTGTGATGCTGCAAAATTCAATATATGCATTCTATTCTGTTTTAGTGTTGGATTCAAATGACTGGTTCCTATTAAGGTCAGTGTCACGAGATGTTATGTTTTTTATTTACATATTTACTTAGTTGATTGTCATTTTGCAGATTTTAGATGCTACCCACAGAACCAGTGCATCTGTGCATCTATAGTTTATGTTCAAAGCTGCTCTTGTTGTTTATGAGTTCACCTGTTTTAAAGTTTGTAGACTAGTTTACAGTAAAAACTGATGCACATCAAGATCTGTAAATACTACACAATAAAAAGATCCTTACTTTGCAATATCTTAGACATAAACTGCATGAACCATTTCTGTCACGTTTTTCTTCTTTTCCTCTTTCAAACTGCTGATTCTTCATCTCGGGGCTGTAGTGTTATGAGGATCTGAAGGATCTTTCATAGTGAAAAATGAGTTGACAGTTTAAAGGACTAAGCTTAACTTACAAAGTGGATATGTGTTCAAAGACAAGAGGCTCCCATTAGCTTTCCATTATCTTACTCACACATACTAAAGCCCTTGTGCAACACAAGCAGAGAGCAGTAGAACAGAGAAACAACCTGTGAATAAACTCAGAGTTGTTTTTGTCTACAAGCCAGAAAGGTAAACAGGGTCATGGTAAATACTGAACCTTACACTTCAGCTTCGTTGAAGAACCTTCCAGTTCTAACTATAAAAATAAATACCCTGATGTGACCTCCCCGTCTGCTAAGGGCCCTTTAAATTTCTCACAGAGATAAAGAAGAACATCAGTAGCTGTCAGAGTACTGAAGCTCAGTAAGTGAAAGTGAGCTTAACTTGACTTGCTTTAGCTGACAAATCCCTGAGTGGTGCCGAGATGACGGTGCAGCTACATCACCGTGTCTCAGACAAACAGCTGCCAAACATCCAGGTGAAGAAGCATTGGGATACGACAGGGAGGCTTGACGTGGACGCTTATTAACAGGAAAATAAATCAAACTACAAATACAGCCTGTAGCAAACGTCTTCATCTTGTACAGTGGGGCAAAAAAGTATTTAGTCAGCCACCAATTGTGTAAGTTCTCCCACTTAAAAAGATCAGAGAGGCCTGTAATTTTCATCATAGGTATACCTCAACTATGAGAGACAAAATGAGGAAAAAAAATCCAGAAAATCACATTGTCTGATTTTTAAAGAATTTATTTGCAAATTATGGTGGAAAATAAGTATTTGGTCAATAACAAAAGTTAATCTCAATACTTTGTTATATAGCCTTTGTTGGCAATGACAGAGGTCAAACGTTTTCTGTAAGTCTTCACAAGGTTTTCACACACTGTTGCTGGTATTTTGGCCCATTCCTCCATGCAGATCTCCTCTAGAGCAGTGATGTTTTGGGGCTGACGCTGGGCAACATGGACTTTCAACTCCCTCCAGAGATTTTCTATGGGGTTGAGATCTGGAGACTGGCTAGGCCACTCCAGGACCTTGAAATGCTTCTTACGAAGCCACTCCTTCGTTGCCCGGGCGGTGTGTTTGGGATCATTGTCATGCTGAAAGACCCAGCCACGTCTCATTTTCAATGCCCTTGCTGATGGAAGGAGGTTTTCACTCAAAATCTTACGATACATGGCCCCATTCATTCTTTCCTTTACACGGATCAGTCGTCCTGGTCCCCTTGCAGAAAAACAGCCCCAAAGCATGATGTTTCCACCCCCATGCTTTACAGTAGGTATGGTGTTCTTTGGATCCAACTCAGCATTCTTTCCCCTCCAAACACGACAAGTTGAGTTTCTACCAAAAAGTTCTATTTTGGTTTCATCTGACCATATGATGTTCTCCCAATCCTCTTCTGGATCATCCAAATGCTCTCTAGCAAACCGCAGACGGGCCTGGACGTGTCCTGGCTTCAGCAGGGGGACACGTCTGGCACTGCAGGATTTGAGTCCCTGGCGGCGTAGTGTGTTACTGATGGTAGCCTTTGTTACTTTGGTCCCAGCTCTCTGCAGGTCATTCATTAGGTCCCTCCGTGTGGTTCTGGGATTTTTGCTCACCGTTCTTGTGATCATTTTGACCCCACGGGGTGAGATCTTGCGTGGAGCCCCAGATCGAGGGAGATTATCAGTGGTCTTGTATGTCTTCCATTTTCTAATAATTGCTCCCACAGTTGATTTCTTCACACCAAGCTGCTTACCTATTGCAGATTCAGTCTTCCCAGCCTGGTGAAGGTCTACAATTTTGTTTCTGGTATCCTTTGACAGCTCTTTGGTTTTGGCCATAGTGGAGTTTGGAGCGTGACTGTTTGAGGTTGTGGACAGGTGTCTTTTATACTGATAACGAGTTCACACAGGTGCCATTAATACAGGTAACGAGTGGAGGACCGAGGAGCCTCTTAAAGAAGTTACAGGTCTGTGAAAGCCAGAAATCTTACTTGTTTGTAGGTGACCAAATACTTATTTTCCACCATAATTTGCAAATAAATTCTTTAAAAATCAGACAATGTGATTTTCTGGATTTTTTTTCCTCATTTTGTCTCTCATAGTTGAGGTATACCTATGATGAAAATTACAGGCCTCTCTGATCTTTTTAAGTGGGAGAACTTACACAATTGGTGGCTGA